>JAMJFZ010000107.1:34617500-34942500 GCA_026225945.1 Cricetomys ansorgei
CCCTGCTAGTACCAGGGAATCCTGCAAATGCCCAGGCATCACATAGCACCCAGCCAAACCACAGAAATCTGGACATCATGCAGGCACCTAGTCTTCCCACAGGCACCAATGGGCATCTGATCATCCCACAGACATCTAGACACCCCACAGATACCTGGGCCACCTGCAGGCACCAAGACCTCCTCAGGCACTTGGACATCACACAGGGTCCTGGTCATCCCCCAGGTACCCAGACATCCCACAGGCACCAAAATGCCCTGTGGGTACCAGGGCATCCCACAGACATCCAAACATCCTGCAGGTACACAGGCAACACACAGGCACCTGGATATCACACATGCACCCAGTCATCCTCCAGGCACCAGACAACACACAGGCACCTGGTTTCCTAGCAGTCATGAAGGCTTCCTGAAGATACCTGGACATCCCGCAAGTACCAAGACATCCCATAGGCACACCGGCATCCTGCAGGCAGCCAGGCATTCTGCAGGCACCTGGATATCCTGCAGACACCAGGGCCTCCCACAGGTACCAGTACCTCTTGTAGTCCTCAGTTAATCCACAGATATCTGGACATGATGCAGGCACCTAGTTTTCCCACAGGCACCCACTGGCATCTGGTTGTCTTGCAGGCACCTGGATCTCTCACAGGCACCAGGACCTCCTGCATGCACAGGGCATCTCACAGGTACCCAGAAATCCAGACCTCCTACAGGCAGCTGGACATCCTGCATATACACAGACTTCTTGTAGGCACACAGACATCACATAGGCACCCAGACATTGCACAGGCACCTAGTCATTACTCAGGCACTGAGACATCACACAGGCATTTGGACATCTGGCAGGCACAAGGCCTCCCGCAGAAGGATGGATATCCCACAGGCTCCCAGGCTTCTACAGGTGACAAAACACCCCACATGCATCAGGACACATCCTTTGGGCACCAGGGCATCCCACGGACACCCAGACATCCCTCAGGCACCCAGGCTCACAACATCACCCAAATACCCAGACATCATATAGGCACCAGGGCCTCCTCCCACAGGTCCCTCAGCATCCTGCAGGCACCAGAACATCCTTTGGGCGCTAGGGGATCCCACACATTCCCAGACATCCTATGGGTACCAGGGCCTCTGGCAGGCACCGGCCATCCCACAGATGCCTGGATAAGACACAGGTAACCACAGGCTCTTAGACACCCTAGTCTCCTGGCCCTCCTGTAGGTATCTGACCATTCTTCACACACCCAGGCTGCCTGGGATTCTGTAGGCACCATGCTGGCAACTACTTCTTCAGGTAGGCAGTTGGATATTACTCAGGGCCCCAGAGTAAGTACCTCACAAAGCCAAGGTCCAGTACCAGCAATGCAGGTGGAACTTTAACTGTCATGGTTCACATGAACATCCTAAGGCAACATGTTCAGGGGTCAGGGACTTCTGAGACTCTAGGCAGATAGACCCTGTCCCACCTCAGCACCATCCATGCACACCATCCATCCTCACAATCTTCCTGCTTACAGCCCTCTGGCAATGCCTCAGTCAGTGCCCTCCCCCACCCAAATCAGAGAGGGCACCATGAGCAGCAGCCATAGCCACAGTAGCAATGGCTCAGCTTTGCTCTGTCAGGTGGTAAGGCAGCCCTGAAGTATATGCTTTCCCTACTGCATCAGAGAGGGTGTCATGACTCTCAGCATTAGGAACAGCAGCTCCAGTCTGGTGGTCGTTGACGGTCCACTGTCCACCCTGGGTGCACTCCCATGCTTGTCACCTCCTCCAGCCATGTGTTTCTTAGCAGTGCTCACCGTTGTTCCCATGCCCGGAGAGCCCCCAGCTCTGTGTCACATTGCCCTCAGATCCTTTGCTTGTCATCTTGGTTACTCTAGCACCATGACTGTGCTTCCCATTCAGATTCTTTCTGCCAGTGGCAAGGTGGATGGGCGTTGGCAGTGGCCCTTGCCCTCCAGGGGCACCCCTACATCTGGTCCCATCAGGACTCTAGCTCCATATCTCTGCTGTGTACTTTGCTGAGTTTTGCTGTCTTTTCCTCTTTCCCCTCACAGGCAGTTGGTTTTTTTCAGGTCTGTTGTCTTTCTAATCACATTTAATTCTCAATATTTTCTCTACTGAACTTGGCAACAGAATAGTTTCTTCGTGTCCACAAAGTGAGGGGTCAGAGGTGACCACATTGGTGGGGCAGCGAGGCATGCGGACAGAGCCCCATAGGACTCAGTCATCTGCCCTGCTGCCATCTTGGACTCCACTGAGTTTTCTTAACAAATGACAAGAAATGATCATTTAACATCACAACACAATATTTAAAGGAAAACAAATACAAAATTAATATAAAAGAAATCTTTGTATCAGTGTAAAAAGTGATGTCATAAATAGTGACATGTTCTGGCTTCTACATGTTTAACAATATCTGAAAAGTACATACTGTTTCTCGTTATCACAAGGATTATTTATTAAGTATACTTGGTAAAAAAAAAGAGCAATAAACTTGCCAATTGCTATAAATTGAGCTTTTGTAGAATGAAATAGTTTTTAATTGTTTATAAGAACAAATTTCTATGATGTACTAGATTTTGATTATCATAAAATATTCTTTTTAAATTAACATTTGACTTAAGCTATCAATGGTTTGAGTCTCAGACTATTATTGGTTACTTTTGATTGAAGAGTACCAAGAAACCTCATGCTTTTGACAGTTGGGATAATGGAATTTATTTTTGGGGGGCTATTTTTAATTTGGGTATTTGATTCTAGGTGTCATTATATATATAGCATATTTTGCTTCATTGTAATTTAAAAATATTAAATTTTTGCTCAAAGAACTTACAAATGTTTATTATAACCTAACTGGTTCAATAAGTATAGCCAGTAAAAATACTGGGTAAACTGATTTGTTCTTCATGGACTTAATGAAAAATAAAATAACCCTGATTAAAAAGAATAATCTGAATGACATACTTCACTTGCCCTGCCTTTTGACCCACTCTACTGTGGAATTTTCCTTCCCTCCATTCTTATCTTCCTATCAAAATGTTTAAAAATAAAATTCAACTCACATATGTATATAATGATTTTCTTTATTCCCAATTTTTAAAAGTATAAGATTCTAGAAATTGAAGTCTATGACAATTTGTTTGTATAAAGCAATTTTTCTACTTACAAAAATGTAAAGCATATAACACTGCATATACAGATATAAAGTGCAAATTTGACTAATATATAGCCATTGTTGAGCTTAGTGTGTTAACTTAGCTTGGCTAAAATATGACCAAATAATTTCAAGTTGACTGTATAATTTCTGTGTGCACTTAGGAGGGTGTTTGCAGAAGAATTTGCAATTCCATTTATGAACTAAGTAAAAGAGGTAACCTTCCCATTCTGGAATAGCATCTTAGCTGTCGAGGATCCAAAGGGATCAAAAGAGTGGAGGAAAGGCAAAGCTTATCTCTGCTTGAGGTGGTCTTTAATCTTTTTCTGCCTTCTTCTAAGTTTACATTGGTATTATTAGTTCTAGGTCTTTGAGCTGGAACTTTGTCATTAACTTTTTAAGGCCTTCTGAGCCTTTAGAAAATCATGAACCAATTTTTATAATAAAGCACTTTTTATGTGTCTCAATATATAGTGTTGATTTTATTTGCCTGAAGAGCTCAAGTATGTACTTTTTTGTGACTTTTCCTCTAAAGACATGAATAAACATCTATTCACCCAAGATAGGACACTGAGTATAGACCACAGATTCTACCTAAGTCTAGCTTGGTGGACTGATGAGTCTACTAAGGTTATTTACAGAAGTATAGGTGAGGGGTTACTTAAATGAGCATGGATGATCAAAACTAAAGAATCACTCAACTGCAACTCTGAGCTCCAGATATACCTGTAGGAAGTTTGGATTAACCCAAAGGTGAGTCTCATCTCCCCAGAGGTTTTTATTGTTACTATAACCTTGGGAAGGGCCTTATGAATCTTGTTACTTTCAGGATCTTCCTGAGACTTGCTAGTTTTGTTTACTTCTTGAATCTTAAGAGCCTTCTTCTTTTCGCCAGAAAGAAATATTTCAATTTGGAAGAAAACTACAAAGCCAATACCTTTTAAATGTGTAAACTTTAAAAATTTTAGTAGCAAAAAAAAAAAAATTCCTACTCAAGTCTTCAATTCACAAAATTTCAGAGAGTGCTTAGTCTTATAGCACCAAGGAACCAAATGTAGAACTGATTTTTTGGGAGGCTTTTTAAAAAATACGATTATATTATTTTGATTTAAAATAGCAGATGTCAAAAATAAAAACTCTTTTAAAGTTTAACTTTAAGGAATTATGGATTGTATTTATATTTTTGCCTTTTCTTTGACCATATATATAAATGTTAAGGAAAACAGGATATTGAATACATGTATATATTGATGCCTGTGTAGACTATATTTTAATACATAATAAATGCCAAGTGTGTGGAATTTTAACCAATCCTATAGATATATAGAAAACTCTAAGTTTCCTTGACTTTCTGAGGCAATGTCTATAGGGAACCTATAAAGTGAACATTTGAAATCAGTTTCTCTCTTCCTCTCTACTTCCGTCCTCAGTATTTACTTCTTTTTTCTTTCTTTTCTTCATTTCCTCTCTTTTCTACTGAATTTTGTAACTACTGGTTTGTTTTAACATATACTGCATTTAATTTATAGGTTTACTCTATCAAAAGCACTAGTTTAATGATTTCAAGTTTGGTTTTCTTCTACGGATGTAAACAAAGTCAACATTTTATGCTTAAGTCAGGACTTCAAGTTAAAAAAATTTCATAGGGCCTCATTCAAGACTGTCTCTTGTTCCCCTTCTCTTCATGTTGTCCTGTTACTCTCATTAGTCCTCTCTTCAAGTCAGAGGATGATATTTTTGAATTTCTTCAGATTCTGCCTGTATTTGTACATCTATATGTAATTCATGTAAAGCTTTTCCACTTTTCACATGCAGGTCATAACCCCTCAGATTCAAGCAGCCCAAACAGAAACACTATCATATATCCCATCAAAATGGCCTGAAGGATGGACAATGAACTTTCTAATCACATATGTGGAAGTTACAATAATATTATGAATGTGAAAATGCAGGAAAATGTTCATAACTACACACTTACAATGTTGTTATTTAGGAGGAGGGAATTGAAATGTGAGGTGATGAATTGGGAATTTCAATTATTACCACCTCTCCCAGTATTTCCTTTAATTTTTGTTTGTTGTTTTTCAAGGCAGGGTTTCTCTGTTGTAACTCTGGCTGTTCTGTAGAGCAGAGTAACCATGAAATCACAGAGATCCACCTGCCTCTGCCTCTCGAGGGCTGCAAGTAAAGGCATATGCCACCATCGCCCTATATCCCTTAATCTTTTAATAGTCATCCTTTCATATTATGTTCTCTGTAATTGATCCTTCATCTCCACACATTTAAATGAACATGTTTGCCTAAAAAGCAAATGAATGTGCTGGCACCAAGAGATTTGAAGTCAAGATAAACTTCGAGAAGAGAGAGCTCTTTGAAGAGAAAACCCCACACTATCCAGAGAATTCTTGCTTCCCTGTATCACCTTATGTCTTATAAAAAGTCCTCCACACTCCACAAGCTCTAGAAGATGAACATCCACCATGTTGAGATCACACACCAGTCTGAACTGAAGAGTTCTGTCCTTGAATCAATATCTGCCCATTCAACAACTTCTTTTCTGGGTTTTAAGTAAGGCTGTGAGCAGTGTGAACTTCAGATTCTGAGAACACAAATATGACTCACTGTGACTGAATACCCTGACAAAGTCAACTTCAGAAAAGAAGTTTATTTTGGCTTACAGTTTGAAGGTGCAGTCTATCGTAGCAGGGATGTCCCAGTGGCAGGAGCTTGAGGCTTCTGGGTACATGACACCCTCAGGTATGGCACACACAGTGATGAATGCTGGTGCTTGGCATGTGTTCCCACTTTCATTCAGTCTGGAACCCAAGCCCACGGAATGGTGAGGGCAGCATTCAGAGTGGGTCTTTCCAACACAATTAACCTAATGTAGATAACTCTCCACAGGTAGCCCCAGAGATTTGTCTCCTAAATAATCCTAGAACCTGTGACATTGACAACCAATACTAGCTATCATAATTACCCAAGGAACAAATTATTTTTTTTATTTTATTGACCATTATAAAAAATAGTCACTGTTAGGGACAATTTGTGAAATTCACAGGAGAAATATGCAATATCAAATTGTTGATCTCTTAATAATCATGAAAATATTCTAGCTTATAGAGTTTTTTTTTCCCCATAGACATATTCTGAGGACGAATTAATCAAACTAGTGTTTGCCAGCTCTTGGAACTCTTTTCCTCCTGTTGGGTTGCTGTGTGTGTGTGTGTGTGTGTGTGTGTGTGTGTATGTGTGTGTGTGAATTCAAAGTTTAAGAGATAAGGTACTTTGATTTAGATATTATCAATGTGAGTCCATAGCCTATATTCTTGGGGTGGGGGGGCATTTGGCTACTGTACAATTATCAGGTCACTGTTTCCCATTCTTCCTCCACCCTGAAGCACATAGATATTCTAACGAATTTCAACTTTCCTTGTGAATAATTCAGACATTTTATTTTAATAACATTGAAAAGCCACAAGCTTACTTAATTTTTCAAGGACAGAATTTAGGATTTAGAAACATTACTAAAACAGATTTATTAATGTAATGATTCTAATTGAAGAGATTCAAATTTAAATCTAGGTTAAGTGGGAATATTTTTCTACATGAAGAAATAACAAAACCTTTTACATTTTATTAAGCCTGTTTTAAGTCATTGTAAAGGTTTTCCTGGGCTTTGAATGAAAAGTGCTATGTGGTTCACAAAAAAGCTGTGAGGGTTTCCTCACATTTTCTACTTATTAAGGGTCTTGCTTACAGTTACTAGGTGCCCACTTCAAAGACATATTCTGAGGACTAACTAATAAAACTAGTTTTTGCCTGTTTTGGGGACTCTTTTCCTCCTGTTGGGTTGCCTTGTCCAGTCTTGATGTGAGGGCTTTTGCCTTGTCGTATTGCATCTTGTTTTGTTGTTTTGGGTTGTCTCTTGAGGATTGCTTTTTTCTGAAGGGAGACAGAGGTGGAGTAGATTTACTGAAGACAGGAGGAGAAAGGGAGCTGGGAGGAGTGGAGGAAGTGGAGACTGTGCTAGGGATGTAATGTATGAGAGAAGAATCTATTTTCAATAAGAAAATAGAAGAGCTACAGTCAATATGAAATTATCTCTTTCACAAAACAATGTATTTACTCTGGAGCATTTTTCGTGTTTCTCCAACTTCAGACAAATGACAAGCTGAGATTTCTTGAGTTCTTAGGACATATCTTAATATTTTAATAGGCCTATTGCCAGCTGTGTTTAGACATTTAATAAATAATTGAATTGAATTGTTTGAGTAGCTTCATGAGAGGAACATAATATACATTTCTTTTTGTTTGTACATTAGAAAATTCCTGGAAAGTCTTCACTATGAAAGCAAAACAAGCCATGAGACCCACATGGAATAAATAATAAAATTAACATTAGGGCTACGGAGTTTGACTTAGCAGCTTGTACATAAGCATTTATAACAAAACCTTTGGGCTAATGTGAAGCAGCTGTGGCAATTTCACAAAATGGCCCAAACTGTTGAAAAGCCATTAAGAGTCTGATGTATGTAGAATAAAAAGGTTCATTCAGCTTTTTTAAAGGTTTCCAAATATGGAGTGTTATTTTATTTTATAACCACGTCTTAGTCATATTAAGTTTAAATGCCATAGAAAAATTTAATGACCATGTGGCTGGCTTTTTTCTGTGAAACAGTAAGAATTTTTCAACATACTTAAAATTCTTTCAGAAAAAAGCGGTGGAAACCTGTAATGTACTCTGTCCAAGTTTTCACTGTCAAGTGCAAAACTAGAAAATATAGTAACACTTATAGGATGAATTAATATTGATGCCTATCGGGGAACCTGAATAAAATAGAGCCAATCTCTTTACATGGAGTCTGTTGCAGATAATGACAGCCACTTGCTTCCTCTTTGACTTTATATTTCTGAATTTAGCATTCATGGGTTGTGTGATTTTTTAAAACATTGGAATGGCTTCCTGGGGACTTATGAATGGTTTGTACCTCCATTCTCTTTCTCATTTTCCCCTGAAGGTGATAGATATTTGGTGTGTCTTTAGGCATTTGCATCTTTGACCTGTCATCTTGAGTTTTACATGGTTGGTCTTTGTGCTATTCAAATTATTTCTATAATAGATGAAATATTTGCTTATCAGGAAGAGTCTGTATTTATTTGAGATAGATGTTGCCTGACTCTCAGCAAATTAACAATTATCTATCCAAAAGGGCTGTAAACATGTTCCTTAGGAACATGGTGAGAATTTCCTGATGTTATTCAGGTATATGCTCTTATAGGGCTCAGAAAGTGATACCTCCAAAATGATTCTTTTTGAATGCTGAGTGTGTCGAGCTAAAGGATAACTAAGATCTCTCAGACCCTTACCAGCACCTCCATCTCTGACTTTCTGAAGTACAGGAAGGGAATTTCTCCGAAAATTTTTTATCTGACTAAAGAAAGGTGGTTTTCATGACCCATCTCCCCTCGAGACTCACCAGAGTTAACTCCCAGGAAAGGAGACTGAAACCCAGTGCCATTTTAACTGCATAGTAAAACATTCTCCCCATGCAAGGCCCTCTAGCTTTCTGTTGCTCTATTTATGCTCTCAGAACCTGGCCCTTTTCTTGGTCTCATATTTTGTATGACTCAGATGTGCATTCATTCCATCAATTTATATGTTATTTCTTAAACTAATTTGTATGTTGTCACTTTGCTGCATAAACTACAATTATGAAACCTTCATAAAGTAAAGAGACAAAGCACCTATACACCCTATATACCAGTAAGCAGGCTATTAAGATATATCCAGCTGATCATACCTAGAGAACTCATATGAATAATGAGGACTGCCCACCAGAGACAGTACTCCTTCAATCTACTGAGCATCATCACTATGGTTTGTTAATTTAATAGGCAGTACAATACTGTACATAGCACGTGTATATTTTATTTTTTCACTCTTCATTTTTAGTGTAGTGCCCTTGTGAAAATTCCGGAGATATAAAGGTGAAGGAAATGCCTTTCTATCTGTATCAGAACCCTTAGCAATTCCTGGATTTATTTTAATGAAATGGTTTTGTAAATCATTTATAACCATTGGTTTTGGTAGTCCCAACAGACTACTCAGAGCCACCTGTTCCCAATACACCCATTAAAGAGATGAATAATGGTGAAATAGAGAAATTCAATCAATGGGATGACTTTGAGAAATCAGATAAAGAGATTCAGTGACTCCAAGTCCATCACCAGGGCACTCACATGAACTTTGCATTTAAATAAAAGATGAGTTCGAGTAGGAGGCAAGACATATGCTAAATTGATCAGCCTTGCTCAAGATGGAGCATGGCTGGTCATTACCCCGTTTCCTATTCTTCAAGGTGATTTGAAGAAGTCCTTATTGCTTGTTTATGTTCCCATGAGATGATTTTTGTGCCTGGAGTGTTATGTTGATAAATTTCTGCTGTTTCTGGATTCCAAGGTTACTGTAAGTTTAGAGTAATGACTAGAAAACTTCAAGTGTATTTTGGGGGCGATGGAGCAGGACATTGGAAAATCTGAAAGTAAGATACTTCAAAAACTCTCATCTGCATGCGTTCAGCCTCAAGGGAGAAGGCGGTAGGTTAGGCTTTGCATGGTCCCTCTTTCACAGTTAAGAAAGAGACATGCAGAGTCAAGAGAAGAGATGCTAAGCTTTTAGTTACCCTTTGGGTTGAAGTGAGAAGTCAGTGTTTCTTAGCAGAAACTTTCTGAGTGAATCCTTCGTTATTCTCTTCCATTAGTCCGTTCCCAAGTTATGACCTTTAATAACAAGCCAATGAAGTAGTAGGTAAATGTTTTTGTTTTTTGTTTTTGTTTTTTAGTTCTGTGAATATTTCAAGGAAAGACCAAACCCAGCAAACCCAAGGAGAAAATTGTGGAAATCTCTGATTTACAGCTGGTCAGGTAGAAGCACATGATACAATCTATATGCTCATTTGACATCTGAAGTGATGTCTGTCTTGTAGAACTAAACCTTAACCTTTGGGGTCTGATGATTACTCCAAAAAGGCAGTGTCTGAATTAAATTGAACTATAATAGACAATTGGTGTCTGCTAGAGAACTGAGTTGAACTAATGTGGAGAGCTCACCCTCTTCCTGTTACATCTGGAGACAAGAAGGGCTGTGGGAGCACACAATGGGTAAGGAAAAGAGTTTACTTTTTCCCTTCCTTCCTTCCTTCTGTTTTTTTCAAGATACAGATTCTCTGTTGTAACTCTTGCTGTCCTGGAACTTACTCTGTAGACCAGGCTCGCATTGAACTCAAAGAGATCCACCTGCCTCTGCCTCCCTAGTGCTGGGATTAAAGGCATGCATCAGCACCACCTGGCCAGTTAATTTTTCTTAATAAACTAGACACAATAGAAGTTCTGATACACAGGGACTAGCACAAGCTGTCTTCCATGACAAGGAAGTTCTAGAATTTGGTAAAGTAGCACTTATATTCTCTGATGTTCTGAGGTTGTCTATTTCGTTTATGGAGACAACAGTGATATAAGATGGTCAGCCATATGTGCTCTATAATGATGATAGTTAAGTGCTGATCTAGTAAGAGTAGTGTTCTCTGGTTTCGTGGTTCTTGTAGTCAATGTTGTAAGGTAAAGTCAGGAAACCACAGAAAACAGAAAAAGAGTGGTAAATTGGAATCAACTCTGGCTATAGTGAATAAAATGAATATATATATATATATATATATATATATATATATATATATATATATATATATATATATATATATATATATAAATTCTGGATTGTTTTGATCCTGCCTTTCAACTTCTACCATTCTAACTTAGACCACCTAATGAAGAAGTAGTGGGTCATTTTTCCGGGAGTAAAACTTGTTTACTTACTCCAGTATCCTTTTATTCCTTCATGTATAATATCTGACATACATGCATTGTATGACACCCTAAGAAGCAGCGACATATGAAGCATAATCAAAAGAATACAAAAATATGAAAAAGTGATGGCCCACATATTGCAATCATCCCACAAAGACCTTAAAATAGCTGTAATAAATATATGAACAAGCCTGATGTGAAAGATCCAGTATGACTGGACAGAATTTTCTTCGGGAAAGAATAAGGAGAAACAAGATAGATTTGTCTTGTTTCATGTACCTTGCATCATGCTCTCCTATGGCTTGTTTTTTTTTTTTTTTTTTTTTTTTAATCAGCGAGTCAGAGATAACTACAAAAAGTTTGGTAAAGAAACTGAGAAATGGGAAATCTGAATAAACTTTCACAATGCTCTCATGGTGATGCAGGTTGCTAGGATTGTTTAAAGTCAACGCCTATGACTCTACCCTACTTTGTTATACTTGAAATTAATTAAAATATTTTTGAAGATATAACATTCTCTCCCTTTCTCTTCTATTTTTAAACTTAAAAAATATCAAGGAAAAATTGCAAAATAAGGCTTCAAAATGTAGTCAGTGCTGTTCATGATTTTTCTCCCTTCTGGCCATTTTGTTATCTAGGAAGACTAGTGATGTTAAGTATATTCCTTTATTAGCATTTTATTGGTAATTCTTTGATTTGAGCTATTGGATTTAAACTAATCCCTCATTTACATTGCTTCCAACAAAACTTCATCTTCAGCAATTACTTAATTTTATTACTGCCTAGTAATGCAGTTCTATTAAAATATTCATTTTATCATATTAATGATTATTTAAAAAATAAAAACACTGAATAAAGAGAAATTCCTTAGTCTATAACTAAGGAATTCATCTTTATGGGCTCATGAATTTCTTGAGGTTTAATATGCTAGCATGCTTTGAATGTATTGCAGTGGAAAGCGACTTAGATTATTCAGGTAATTGACCAGTCAGGATGATTTCGAGTATTCTAATTCAAGTGAGAATGGAAACAAGATGGAATTTATGGGGGAAAGTAGATGAGATTAGAAACTGAATTTGTGTCAGGCTAGAGAAAGTCAAAGAAGGTCCTCAGGAGACTTGAAAATAAAAGTAACTCCTGAGGAAAATGGCCAATGGTCATACATCTGTATAAGAACATATCTGAAAATTTCATAACTGAAATATTTTTTTCTATGAAGTAAGAAATTTGGTGTAAGCCACATTAATAGGAATAGAACCAGAAACAAAGTTATTAGGTACAGCTGGATTATTTTTTGTATATATCCTTATTTTAAAAGAAAATATTAACTTAAGTAAATGAAGATGAAATGGTTTTTGGTTTGTACCACACTGTTCACTTGCTTTTTTATTGTTTCTGGAGCTTTTCACACATACACACTCCCATACTAATTGAAATTAGAGAATATTTTGTAATTCTTGGCAGATGCTTTTATTCTTTCAGAACTCTTCAAGTACAGATCATAACATCTCCCACAGAAATCCAACACCTGAAGACAATACAAAAGACCAAGACCTATGCATCCCTTTTTCCAGCAGTGCACAAAACAATTATTTTATATATAACTAAAAATAAACTTCTGCAACAATTCCCCTTTTCTGTATAAGCCAATCAAAAACTGCTTTTTACCTCTATAACACAATTTAACACTATTGCACCAAAACTATTTCCAAAGGAACAATCACGAGGGTTGCTAATGCACAGGACCAAATGAAACCAAATATCTATCAAGTTTTTCACAATGTTTTTGGACAGTACACAAACATTATCAATGTCCAATTATCTGGAATTCACTCAAGATCTTCTGGTCTCCTCCAAAGAGCTTAGATCACTTCTCTGGCTCTGCCCTCTGCAGCACAGACAGCTTGTCCTCAAGGCTCTGGCTGGCTCTACTCCAGATGCTGCTATTCTTAGTAGTCATTCCATGGTACTGGCATCTTCAGAACTGCTGGGGTCTCTTGCTGCAAACTGGGCTGCATTTTCACCAATAGCTTCTCATAGGCTCTCTTCATGGTGTCAAGCCTTAACTTTTAACATGACCCCTTCATTCTGGAGCTTCAACTATTAATGAGTTTGTACTTTTATCAATAGCCCCTCCTGGCCTCTCATAGTGCCAAGGCTCAGTTCTCCATGACCCATTCACGCCTTCAAAACCAGCACCACCTGGGTAACTCTTATAGTATTAAGTTCAGCTACCAGAACAATAAAACCTTGGCCAGTTCTGTGCTTTTATGTGCTGACCCTGAGGATACAGTTTCCAGATTTTAAGATAGAGTCTGGTTTGCAAGAAAAACAACTAGACATGTTTTCTGCAAGAAGGATTCCCTTATGGAGGTGGAGTTATCACCATCACCAGTGCCTGGACCTCTTGTAGTAAGGTTTGCAGAAAACAAAACAAAAACCAAAACCAAAAACCAAAAACCAAAAACCAAAAACAAAAAACAAAAAACAAAAAACAAACCTGGTTAGTTTAACTAAGCAGCTTTTTTGCTCCAAGCTGTGACTTCCACAACAGCAGGGGGTCCTGGACCAGTGGGAAGAATTGCCCATTTGAAACATTCTGGCAGTTTGGTGTTCTTTTGCACAACCACTAAGGGGAAACAAACACCCCTTTCATAGATCTCAAGCACAACATCTTGAGCTTCACACACATACAACACAGCTACTAGAAAATTCAATTTGTGAAACAGCATGCTACCACTAGTGGCAGGAAGTTGGTTCCATGATCAGGAAAAGTGGTCGAAACCTTGCTTCCTCCCTGTTCCCAGCTGAACTGTTTCACCTTGAAAATTTCTTTCTCTTTCTCTAAAAGCCTCTATTCTGTTGCTCTCACTTTGAGTCCTCTTTCTCACTTAATTTTCACAATCTTCTCTTCATAGAGGCCTATTTCTTTTCTTTCTCCTCTTCCTTCAGGAGCCTTCAATTAATACCTTAATCTCTAACCTCTGCTAGCTTCTCTGAGTTTACTGGAGTCTGTGAAATCTGATGTTTCCTTTCTTCCTCATCTCCATGTTGAATTAGCTTGCGTGATGATGTCCTGCCCCACATTGCAGGTACCATTTGTAGTAGTTCGCCTACTGTGGCAGCTCACCAAGGAAGACACAGAGGTATTTTCATATGTGTAAAATCTGCCAGACTTCAGCAGAGGGAACCACCATCCTGGCCAGTGTCATACTCAAAGTGGAAGCTCAAGCCTCTGAGCTCAGGTGTTTTTATTCTTTCAGCACTCCTCAGGTGCAGATCATAAGCAATCAAACATCCCCCACAGAAATCCAACACCTGCAAACAATACAAAATGCCCTAGACAACCCCTCACCCAACCATGCATAAAAACAATTTTTTATATATAACTAAAAATAAACTTTTGCAATGATTTTCTGTGCCTTTGACATGAGTTTCTTTTCCTTCTTCTACTCCTATTAGTCATGGATTAGGTCTTTTCATAATGTCCCAGATTTCCTGGATGTTTTGTTCTGGGAATTTTTTAGATTTAACATTTTCTTTGACCAATGTATCCATTTCTTCTAATGTGTATTGAATGCCTGAGGTTCCTTTTTCCATCTCTTGTATTCTGTCGGTGAGATTTGCCTCTGACATTCCTTTTTGAGTTCTGAAATTGTTCATTTTCAGATTTCTTTCAGTTTGGGTTTTCTTTATAGATTCTATTATTCTATTTCCACTTCCAAGTATTGAACAGTTTTATTCATTTCCTTTCACTGTTTGTTTGTGTTATCATCTATTTCTTTAATGGACTTATTCATTTCCTTTTTAAAATACCTATATCACATCCATAAAGTCTATTTTAAGGCCTTTTTCTTGTGTTTAATTTATGTTGTAATACTTGGGGCTTGTTGTGGTAGGGTTGATTTTAGTAGGAAATTCTTTTGGGATCCTTCTAGGTTGGGTCACTGGGTGTTCCAGGTTTTATAGGACTACTTGGTCCTTGATTCCGCAGCATGCAGCATTGCTGCTCTGGGAAGGAATCACCTTCAAGTGCCTGTGTGATAGATATTTGATCTCTGATATGGCAGCATGACTGCTCTAAGGTAGAAAGAATGTTAGTCAGGCTAATCCTATTGTTGGTGCTAATGTTAAATGAAAGGGTTCCTCCCCAGTCACTAATGTAGACATATGAGGAACATCCCATCTCTCTCAGTCTGACCTTCAGCTAGTGGCAGCAAAGCTGACTGACATCATGTTTGGGAAGTAAATTATAGAATTCTCTTCATTAATGTAAAATAAGACATAGCACACACCTTTAAGTAAGCCAACTCAGAAGGCAATGCAGCACTTGGGATATAAAAAGAAACAGTCAGTAGAAGTGGTGGGAGAGAGAAGGAGAAGGAGAAGCAATAGAAACAGAGGTAGAAGCTGAATGAGAAGCAAGATAGTTAAAATCAGGAGATTGAAGAAGCAAGCATGTGGAGAAGAGGCTGTAGAGAGAGTTCAGTTCAGTCTTGGAGGCTGAAGCCCTCTAGGTCCAGGATTACATCCTGAAGATTCTATCTTGTTCTTCCCTGAACCTCCTCACATAAAAGTACTTTCACACAAGTAAAACATGATTTGAGGTATTAGGAGGTGATGCTTAGGAATGGGGGTGTTCTAGAAAAGTGAGGCTGAGGGGGTTTGGAGGAGGGGATTGGAGAAAAGCATTCTTCCTGAGTTAAAATGATTGAAAAGTAAGCTTCAAAAATCCCTTTAGTACTTAAATATTATGAATTAAGAAGCTCAGATCTTCATATTTTAGACTGTATAAGAAATAAATGGGGAGTTAATGTTAAACACAACATTCTAGACCCCATCTCCTGAGATTTTGATGTAGAATTCTTGTGTCCAAAAAAATGTTAATAATTACCTTGTTTTTATTTTCAAGACCATTCCTTGAGGAATACTGTAACACTCTGAGATACCTGAGAGTTTCAAGTCATGTCACTCTAGGTCTTCATTGACATGAAGAACATATTAATGTTCTTCATGATCATTGGGAAACTAGACAAAGATGTTATGTGAAAATTGTTAGTCTATCCCAAAAAGGAAAATGAATGATATCGTTTTATGTATCCTACAGGGAATAATACTTTAAATATAATGCTGCAATCTCATCTCTGAAAATAAATTTTTTTGACCTTTATTTAATATTCACATAGTATCATAACATAGCTAATGATGTGACCTGGGAGATTTAGGAAACATAATGATGAAGAAACAAGTTATATCTGTTGATGTTTGAACATTTTCTACTTCTATTAACCATCCCATATCAGAGTTGATTGGTGGCTGGATCTTCTGACTTCCAGAGGAAATCCTAGTTAAAGGTTCAACAATTTCAGTGTCATCTCTAAATGGCTGCTGTTATAATTGCTGACATGAACTTATGATTATTAAATAAGCTTCACATAATTTATATCCATCTAAAAGTGAGATAGGTACACTTATCCTATCTCCAACTGACTTACAGGATTCATATTTTGTTCCTGAGAAGTGCCATTCCATCAGTTGAAAATTGAAATGTAGCTCAAAGTCAAATGGTTAAATCCATTATACTATTCTTAGATGTTTAAGAACATAGTGCTCAACTTATCACCAAGAAACAGTGCATCATGGGATAAAAACTCTCACTACCAGAGCCCAAGGGGGATCTTGCTAAAGACAAATAGGAGGAAAGAGGAAGGAGATGTGAAAATAATGTATAGTTGAAGAACCAAAAGATAGTTACTTCTAGCTAAATTACTGGAAGAAAGACATAATATTTCTCACTTGTTCAATGATGTCTGACAAGTGTGTCCAAGACCTTCTTAAAAGTCAGCTAAGATTTCAATAGGTGTTTGACTATATCAACATAATTGTATTAAGGATTATGAACTGAATGGAGACCTGATCTACCCAGAGGTAAACCTGAAGAAATCATATAGCCATCCTCAGGGAAATTTAATATATTTTATTCAATATTTTATACACCCTACTTTTCCTTCAGTGACCTTTTTTCAATAGGTCAACATTTATAAACAAAGGACACTGCACTTTCCATAGTCTATCAAGATGAGGTGATTGAAGAAGGAACAAGAACACAACACCAAAATAGGTGTATTTTAGAGAGATTAAAAAATAGGATCTGTTTATTAACAAAAATATTTCTATCAAGGCATAGAGGCACATACCTTTAATCCCAGCAAAATGGAGGCAGAGGCAGGAGAGTCTCTGTGGGTTTAAGACCAGCCTGATCTACAAAGTAAGTTCTAGGACAGTCAGGACTAGATAGTGAGAACTTGTCTTGGAAACAAAACAAAACAAACAACAACAACAACAATTTTTCTAAATACTGGCAGAGCTGAAGCCAATATATCATGATTCAATGAATCTTAATATTTAGGGATCCTTATTTGCATAAGCTCTTTCCATTACCTTAGGTCCCATAGAGAGAGAGTGTGTGTGTGTGTGTGTGTGTGTCTATACATTGGTAATACTCTGCAACCTGATACAAGACACTATTGCTGAATATACCACATACTTATGTCATTGAACACGGAGAAGAAATTGACATTATGAAAAAGTAAGTTTCTCCTCTCTTGAATACCATTCATAGTACAAAGAAGTACTATTTTATTATTCTGTACTATATTATGTACACAATAATATTTGACTAATGATGGGAATAGAAAATTGGCCAGAGATCTTACAGACTCATAGAATAAGCACAAAAGACAGCCACTTTGTTAGATCAATGCCTATCCAGTCATTATCAGAGAGGCTTCCTCCAGTAGCAGAGAGTAACAGATTCAGAGACTCACAGCCAGACATTATGGGGAGAAAGAGTCTAAATGGGAGGTCTCCATCAAATCCCTCCCCTATGATCTCAGGGAATACTGCAGATGAGAAGGGTGGAAGATTGTAAGAGCCAGAGAAGATAGAGGACTCCAGGAGAAGCAGGTCCTCTGAACCAACTGAGAAAATGCATACAAGCTCACAGAGACTGAAGCAGACAGCACGGGGCCTATAGAGGTGTGCACCAGGTCCTCTGCACATATATTACAGCTACTAGATTACTATTTTTATGGAATTCCTGGTTGGGAGAGCGAGTGGGTCTCTGATTCCTGTGTCTGCTCTTGGACTCTTTTCCTCCTATTGGGTTGCCATGTCCAACTTCAATTTGATAATTTTTTGTTTCATCTTATATTTTATTTTGTCATGTTTGTTTGTTATCTCTTAGTAGCCTGTTCTTTTCTAATGAGAGACAGAAAAGAAGTAGATCTGGAAGGGAGTAGAGGTAGGGAGGAACTGGGAGGAGTAGAGGGAGGGGAAACTATAATCAGGATGTATTTTATAGGAAAAGGATCCTTTTCTCAATAAAAGAAAAATGTGAAAAAACTGGCTTGTGGATACTAACGGGTAGCCCCTCGATGTCAGGATAACAGTTAACTCCTCTTATTAATTAGGTTTCCACCAACTTCACACATTAACTTTCAAAACACTAGTAAAGTCTTTGAAATCCCTTTCCTGATTTTTCAAGCATAAAATTTTATAGTAATTTTATTCAAACCAGAAAATAGTTTGAAGGTAAACTTAGTAGCTTATCCTCTTCTACTTAAATAGTTCATTTGTCACAGTCATATTAAGTCACAAGAAATTAAGGTCATTCATGGGAATATCCTAAGGGTTATCAGCAGTATAGCATTGTCTAAGGGCATTACATACGGCTTTGTGAATTCTGACACATCACAGTACTCACAAAGATACAGATTTGGTGGCATATTGCATGGTTAGAAGCTTATTTAGAATGTAGTATAACTTTCCTTGGAGAGAACATGGTGGTTACACATGTCTGGGTGTCATAAGCTATTTATGTAAAATGTGAGTAAATAGGAATCCAACTGGGTGCCTGATAACAGCTTAGTCAGGAGATGCTATGGAGAGAGTTACAAAGTGGCTGAATTTGGATTTTAGTAATACTTCAGCATGGGTCAATATTTCCATTTTTTGCCAAGTTCATTTTATTCTGAAGATTGTGTTCAATAATTGTATTTGTAGATCTATTTTTTGTCTTCTCTGGACTTGGAGGAGTGAACACTCTCATGTTGCTTTACCCCAGACACTGGAGTCAGAGCTCAAGCTCAACCTGCTCATTGATCAGTTGATTCCTCAAAGATCCTTCCCACTGTTTTATAAGGAGTATAGCCCCACAATACAACATTACAGCACAAAGGGCACGTGGTGATTTCTGTCACACATACATTTTGAGTTTTTCTTTTTCTTTTCTTTCTCCCTCCTTCTCTCCCTCCCTCCCTCCCTCCCTCCCTTCCTTCCTTCCTTCCTTCCTTCCTTCCTTCCTTCCTTCCTTCCTTCCTTCCTTCCTTTTTCTTTCTTTTTTATTTTTAGTCAGGTTTATCACTGTTATCACTCTCGTTTTATATTTTCTCAGAAATAGTAGAGACTGGGAATTTGTATTGGAGTGTTCAAGGTGGTTAACTTGTCCACACTAACGCCTTTCCGTTTGAAGCATTTCTAATATTGACTTCGTGGATATTTATGTAACAGCAAAAGAATGGGAATAAAGGGTGTTTCTCCTCAGTTCTCTGGGTCTCATTTTCAAGACTCCCTCATATGCATTAGATGATATGTTTGTTATTGTGACAGATGTCTGAGTAAACAAAGAGAATGGGTTTAGTTTGGTCATGGCTTCAGAAGTTTCAATTTGCTTGCTCAATTGTTTTGAGCCTATAGTGAGACATTGTAACAGAAAAGGGTGTGGCTGCTTGGTGCAAAAAGTTGCTTACCTAGTAGTGTCTGGAATATTACATACATATATGTTATATAAATTACATGTAAGTGTGTGTGTGTGCTGAATAGGTCTGCACTTGAGTACTTTCTACTTCTTTTTTCCCCATTCAGCCTCTAGCCTACATGATGGTATGTCCCACATTCAGTGTGTGTCTTCCTTGGTTCTTCCTGGAAAATTCGTTCTGGAAGTTTTCCTTCCTTACTTTACTTAGTAAAGTGTGCTTTACTAACCTAGTCAGCTCACAATGACACCAAACAGACATTCAAGAGTTAACTACCACATTTATTAAATGTGCTGTGTCCTAAATCCTATGAATAGAGCTTGATGCCTGCCATACAGCAAGCATATAAATGTTTGTTGGATGATTATTGAGAATTCAGTTGATTTAAACATCAACTAAACTCTACAAATTTACAGAGAGCTGTAGAGCTAGATACATAAGCCGAAAGTTTTGATCTATTAATAGAATTTGTAAACAGAAGAACTGGGTCTGCTCAAGTTACCTAAAAGCTGTCATTCCTAGGGATATTGTTCATATACCTATTTATAAGGCCCTATACCTTCATGACTGATAGTGTTCAAATAAAATACTTGCGAGCTAAAGACTATCCTTGGACTGTGAGCCTTCACTCCAGTAACCAAATCTTTTCTCTGGTAGAAGGTAAGTATGCTGTCATTTGCTATGTGATCTATGAGGTGAAAAACAGCTGACAGCACCATATAAGGACCTAAAGGTGACTAAACTGAAACTATGGAACATTAACAAGCTTTGTGCAGGTAAGAGTTGATAAGAACATTGCAACCTTCATTTTGTTAAAAAGAATGGTGTGTTTATGACTTTTTGTTTGTGAAGGCTTATATACAGGATCATAATTTTCCTCTGGAAAAAAACTGTTAAATCGACTTTTCTGTGAGATAAAAAAAATAATAAATCCAGAGCCACTGAAAGTCATCAACAATGCCAATCACCTTTAAAAAAAGTTATCAGTAATTTTCTCTCATCCATGCTGTTGAGAGAAAAGAAGATATCTGCTAAGCCTGAAAACTTTGTTTTGGTTATATGAAGGCAATGATAATATGACAAAATTAGCTTTTATTTGGTTAAAGGTTAGTTTATTTAGTTAAAATGTTAATATTCATGGTGGTTCAGAATGACATCAACTTGAAAGGGGCCAGTAGGATATTTTGTGTTTTGTCAACTTCTCTGAAAATGGGCAAATTCAATATGTAGTGTGTGTGTGTGTGTGTGTGTGGTGTGTGTGTGTGTGTGTGTGTGTGTGTGTGTGTGTGTCTGCACTTAAGCAATCTCATTAGTTAATGCTAATTCTGTGCAAAGGAATCTAAATTAATAAAACATCTCTCAAAGCGTTTTATTACTGAAGGTGAAGGTCCTTGTAAGATTTTTTTTTAACCAGTTAGACGTGGCTAAATAGATATATGTAGTGTTTGTTGTTGCTGTTGTTTTTTGTTTGTTTGTTTGTTTGCTTAGACTCTTTCTCCAGAATAACATAAAAAAATGTCTTCAACAGTCTACCTAAGTTTGGGCAAATATTAAATGTCTGTAAAGACTTTTCTAAAAAGTTTGATGTAATCAAAATATACTAGTAGGTGAGTTGTATTCCTCAGCTCAGACTCAACATGGTAGCAACATGGTCTCTGGTTCCCAGAATATGCTTTCATAGGTAAAGCTGAAAATATTTGGTACTTTTTCTTGAAGTCCGCAGGCAGGGTCTCTTACTCTGTATTGTTGACATACTAATCTACCATTTCTTAAATTGCATTTCCATAATCATATTTTTTCTATATTTCAAAATGTTTAAAATTATTCAAAAATTTAAAAAGAGTTCTTAAGTCAAAAAATCAAAATGAAAATGTCTGTGTTTAATTTTAAATCAGAACTATATGCAATTTTAGCAGAATCATCTAAAATAACAATGAAGTGCTTGATTGGGGAAAAACACTGAGAATAGTCTAGCTGATTGGTTTCACTGAAAGTGTTATAAAAGCAACTTTTGTACAATTGTTCATTATTTTTTGCTCTGCCTTCTACAGAAAAGTTCAGTTTATTCTTTGTAATTTCAATTAATGTGTGATTTATGCTAAGAACTAAAGCTTGATGCATTTTATGTTTTCCTTAGACAACTCAATTAGATGAACAGAGTTTATTACATTTTTTATTCAATAATTTTTATTCTTAAACAGAGAGTTCTACACAATGATGACAAAATGGTTCTTTTTAAAGAGGAATTTTTTTTAAAGGGTGCTTTTGTAGGGAAAAATTACACACTTCCTTGTGTTATACACCAAGCATCCTGTGTGTTATTTAGAGATCCTTTATCACGGAGGGTGGTCCTGTGGTGATTTACCAGGAGGGAAAAAGGAGTGTACAAAAATTTAATTATTATTTGACCTCAAATAATTATATGCCACTAAACTAATTAAAGAACCAATTAACAATGGGCCACTAATGGGCAGTCTGCTCTTGCATGAGTCACTCGCCATTCACGAAGAATAAGTGATTTATAATAGAAGTGAGTTGTGAAGGATGTTTTTGGGGATAACTATCGCTGTCATTGCTATGTTAAATCACAGGCCAACCTCTGGATAAAAAGAGACAGGCTTATCATGAGCCAGGAAAACAGCAGCCCCAGCCTGATAGCTTTGAGTCAAGGCCTTGTTTCAGAGCTATGACTCAGTGTGGGGTAGCCGGGAGCTCTGTTCTCAGCTCTTTCCAGTGCAGCCATTCAGTCTCTAATGTTCAGGTTGCGTGCCTCATGCCGATTATTTCTGTGAAGTCCAGCACAGTCGGCCTTATTTTCTCCAAAGCATTCATCTTCATTTCCAAGCAAATGAAGGGGGATTTCAGTGGTGCTACTGTCTGTGAGGCAGTGTTAATAGTTCAGCCAGGAAAACAACTGGAGAAACAAGAGGGATGTGAAAGCCTGGCACAAAGAGAAGCTTTTAATATGTCAGTGTGGAGCGCTCATACATTCATGGGGATACATTTATTTTTATAGTGAGAATAAAAATACCCACAGATATAGACAAACATATGCATGCATTATCGAATGGGTTATTATTTTCATTTTCACTTCCTGTAATTTATGACTGCTTTTATGAATCCCATTCTTTCTTATGACTAAACCACAAAAACAAAAACGAGAAAACATTTTCTTAGTGCTTTCTTATCCAACAACCTACAGATTAACATAATTCGTTGGTCAAGAAGCAGCAATTGGGGGCTGGAGAGATGGCAAAGCCAGCAGGAGGATCTGTGTTTGAATTCCAGGATTCCAGGCACCCATGCAGAATTCAAGGTGTGGTGGATGCACCTGCTGACACCGCAGTGCTGTGGG
The DNA here is from genome assembly GCA_026225945.1 of Cricetomys ansorgei. Classification (NCBI taxonomy): domain Eukaryota; kingdom Metazoa; phylum Chordata; class Mammalia; order Rodentia; family Nesomyidae; genus Cricetomys; species Cricetomys ansorgei. The sequence goes on from JAMJFZ010000107.1 coordinate 34,640,700, forward strand.
AGGTGGAGACAGGGGGTTCAGTGGAGCTTGTTGGCTTCCAGCCTAGCAACATGTTTAGTGAGAGACACAGTCTTAAGGCCTTTTTTTTTTCCTTCTTATTTTTCTTCTCTCATAAAATACATCCCAACAGCCGTCTTCTCCACACCGCTTAGCTCCCCATGTCTCCCCTATCCCCCAGATCTAACGCCATCATCCCACCCTCACCCCTGTCTCTCCATAAGAAAGAATATTTCTCCCAGGATTATGGTGCCAGGATTACATGGCACAATAAGATGGAACAGGGTAAGACACAATTTCCTACTTCAAGGGTGAACTAGGCAACCCAGCAGGGGAAGAAAGGTCCCAAGGGCAGGTAAAATGTTCAGAGAAACCACCCACATTCCAGTCTGTATGAGTTCTGCAAAAGCACCAAGCCAGGCAACTTCAAGACATATTTGGGGGATCAGCAGGTTCCATGTCTGCCACTTCAGGCTCTGTGAGCCCCTAAGAATGCGGGTCAGTTGGCTACATAAGTTTGTTCTTCTGGTGTCTTTAATCCCTCTGGTCTCAGCAATGCAATCCTTCCTCCATCTCTTCCATGGGGTTCCCTGAGCTCTGTACTTTGGGCCTGGGCCTCTGCATCTGCTCCCATCAGTTGCCTGAGAAAGCCTCTCTGATGAGGATGGAGCTAGGCACTGATTGATCTATGAGGGGAGCAGGATAACTTTAAAAGTCCTCTCCTGGCTAGCCAGTTTCTAGTTCCTAAGTATCGGTCATGGTTTCCCTCTTTTATCATGGGGTTCTGCCTTTCCATTGTCCAGCGGGTACTGCAGGGAGGATAGTCCATACGTAGGAGTTCTTGTGGTTGGGATGGTGTCCCAGTCCCATCATTGGAAGTCTTGCCTAGTTACAGGAGATGGATTATTTAGGTTCCTCATCCCTCATTACTAGAGGTCTTGGCTAGGGTCTCCTTCATTGATTCTAGTGAGTTCCTGCTGCATGAGATCTCCTGATTCTCCCCTGAATGCCCTACACTTCTGGTAATCTCTCCATATATTCCTTCCCTCCATTCTTCTTCCCCTTCCTGGTTCCTTCTCTTCTGCTTCCCATCCTTCCCCATCCCTCCTGCACCATCTGCTCTATTTTCCCTTTACAAGGGAGATCCCTGCATCGCCACTGGGTTCCCCCTAGTTGCATAGTCTCTCTCCATCTGTGGATTGCAGCACCTTTGTCCTTTGCTTAATAGTTTATATCCATATACAAGTAAGTACATACCATGTTTGTCTTTCTGGGACTGGGTTACTTCACTCAAAATGATTTTCTCTAATTCCATCCATTTGCCTGCAAAGTTCATGTGGTCATTTTTGAAAAAAATAGCTGAATAGTATTCCATTGTGTAAATGTGCCACAATTTCTTTATCTCTTCTTCAGTTGAGGGACATCTAGGTTGTTTCCAATTTCTGGCTATTATGAATAAAGTGGCTATGAACATAGTTGAGTCCATCTGGTAGGTTGGAATCTCTTTTGATGGTAAATGAGTGGTAAAACTGGGTCTTGAGGCAGGTCCGTTTTCAATTTCTTGAGGAATTATTGATTTTCATAGTGTCTGTACAAGGTTATACTCCCATAAACAATGTAGGAGTGTTCCCCTTGCTTTGCATCCTTGCCAGCATGAGTTGCCATTTGTGTTACTGATCTTGGCCATTCTGACATGTCTAAGAAGAAATCTAAGAACAGTTTTGATTTGCATTTCCAGGATGGCTAAGGATGTTGAACATTTCTTTAAGTGTTTCTTAGACTTTTGAGAATTATTTGTGTACATCTGTACCCCATTTTTAATTGGATATTTGTTTTGTTGTTATCTAGTTTCTTGAGTTCTTTATACATTTTGGATATTAGCCCTCTATCAGAAGTGGAGTTGGTGAAAATCTCCTATTCTGTAAGCTTCCATTTTGTCTTATTGATAGTGTCCTTTGTCTTACAGAAACTTTTCAGTTTCATGAGGCTCCATCTATTAATCATTGATCTTAGTACTTGAGCTATTGGTGTTCTGTTCAGAAAGTTGTCTCCTGTGCCAGTGCATTCAAGGCTATTTCCCACTTTCTCTTCTATCAGGTTCAGTGTATCTGGTTTTATGTTGAGGTCTTTGATCCATTTGGACTTGAATTTTGAACATGGTGATAGATTTGGATCTATTTACATTCTTCTACATGCAGGCATCCAATTAGACCAGCACCATTTGTTAAAGATGCTTTCTTTTTTCCAAGAAGTTCTTGCTTCTTTATTGAAGATCAGATGTCCATAAGTGTGTAGTTTTATGTCTCAATCTCTGATTTGGTGCCATTGATCCATGTGTTTGTTTTTATGTTAATATCACATGTTTTTGATTACTATGGCTTTGCAATACAGCTTGAGATCAGGATTTTTGATACTTCTGGTAGTTATTTTATTTTTTATGATTATTTTAGTTATCCTAGGTTTTTCCATATAAAGTTGAGTATTGTCTTTCAAGGTCTGTAAAGAATTGTATTGGGATTTTGGTAGGGATTGCACTGAATCTGTAGATTGCTTGGTAAAATGGCCATTTTTACTATTTTAATCCTATCAATCCAGGAGGATGGGAGATCTTTCCATCTTCTGAGATCTTCTTTAAAGTCTTAAAGTTTTTGTCATACCAGTCTTACATTTGTTTTGTTAGAAGGGTGTTGCTCCCTGATTTCTTCCTCAGTCCATTTATCTTTTGTATGTAGGAGGGGTACTGTTTTTTTGAGTTGATCTTGTAGCTAGCTTCTTCACTGAAGTTGTTTATCAGCTGTAGGAGTTCCCTGGTAGACTTTTTGGGGTTACTTACATACACTCTCATATCATCTACAAATAAGGATATTTTGACTTCTTCCTTTCTTATTTATATCCCCTTAATCTCCTTCTGTTGTCTTATTGCTCAAGATAGAATCTCAAGTACTCTATATTGAATAAGTATGGAGAGAGGGGTCAATTTTGTCTTGTTCCTAATTTTAGTGTACTTGTTTTGCATTTCTCTACATTTAATTTGATGTTGGTTGTGTGCTTGTTGTAAATTGCTTTTATTATTTTTAAGTATGTCCCTTGTATTCCCAATCTCTTCAGTACTTTTATCATGAAGATGTGTTTGGGTATGCTTGCTTCTTTTTGTTCTAGGGCTTTCAGATGTGCTCTTAATTTGCTTGTATGTGATGTCTCCACTCCTTTGTAGTAGGCACTTTGTGTTATGAATTTTCCTCTCAACACTGCTTTAATTGTGTCCCATTAATTTGAGTGTGTTGTGGATTCATTTTCATTGAGTTATAGAAAGTCTTTAATTTCTTTCTTTATTTCCATCTGGACCCAGTAGTCACTCAGTAGAGTTGTTCAGTTTCCATGAATTTGTAGGCCTTCTGTTGTTGTTGATGTTGAAATACAGCTTTAATCTGTGGTGGTCTGATAGGATGCAGGAAGTTATTTCAATTTTTTCTTTGATGAATATGAAGTGTCCTTCCCCATCTCTTTTGATTAATTTAGTTTTGAAGTCAATTTTTTTGATACTAACATGGCTATACAAGTTTGCTTTTTTAGGTCCATTTGCCTGGTAAATCTTTTCCCAACCCTTTATTCTGAGGTAATATTTATCTTTGACTTGTGTTTCTTGTATGCAGCAGAAGGACAGAATCCATTCTGTTACTCTGTGTCTTCTTCTTCGGAAATTGAGACCATGAATGTTGAGGAATATCAGTGAACAATGGATGTTAGGTCCTGTTATTTTGTAGTTGTTGTTGGTTGTGGTATGTGTGTGTGTTTGTGTGTGTGTCTCCCTTCTTTTGAATATGATGGTGTGAGATTATATTTTCTGTGTTTTACTAGTGTTGTTAACCTCCTTGGATTGGAGTTTTCCCTCTGGTACCTTTTGTAGGGCAAGATTTGTAGATAGATATAGTTTGAACTTGGATTTATCATGAAATATTTTGTTTTCTCCAACTATGGTAATTGAAAGTTTTGCTGGATAAAGTTGCCTGGGCTGGCATCTGTGTTCTCTTAAAGTCTGTAGTACTTCTGACTTTTTGAGTCTCAGTTGAAAAGTTGGGTGCAATTCTAATAGGTTCTAGGACTCAATGAAAATGAATCCACAACATACTCAAACTTATGGGACACAATTAAAGCAGTGCTGAGAGGAAAATTCATAGCACAAAGTGCCTACTAAAAAAGAGTGGAGACATCATATACAAGCAAATTAAGTGCACATCTGAAAGCCCTAGAACAAAAAGAAGCAAACATACCCAAGAGAAGTAGACATTAAGAAATAATCAAACTGAGGGCTGAAATCAAATCAATAAAATACAAACACACTTACAGCTATACAAACACACATGTTAAACACAGATACACAGACACACATAAAGAGAGAGAATGTGTATGTGTAATAACAGATAAGTATTACTATGTTGTTATTATATTTCTGTCAACAATAGTACAGTTGAGACAAAAAAATGGCAGGGACCAGGGTACAAACAGGGATTGTGGATCCTTGGAAATGCTATAATTTCAGTGGCAACCTCACTGCCCCAGTGATGGGTCTATAATCATCACGCTTAGAAATAGGCAAAATTGGAAATTCAGATGTTAATGTGGCTTCCACTGGCTTTTTAAGGTTGAAAACTAATGCAACAATTTTTAAACACTGCCAGACTAACAACCAGTTTCCAGGTTATTTAGGGCTCCTGAACTGTCAGTTTGTAACTTCTGATTTTAACTTTGTGGATTTACTTCACTTTGTTTCATTTGAATTTCCTCAGAAATGGTTCTCATTTTCTTTTCTTTTTTTATTTTAAAAGTTTTTTTAAATACAATATAACTTGATCATATTTGTTCTCTTCCCTCTGCTTCTCTCAGATTTTCCTCATCCTGTTTTTCCCCAAACTTCATGACCTCTCTCTCTCTCTTTCTCTCTCTCTCTCCATCCCCCCAACACAAAACCAACCAAATAACAACAACAAAAAGAAAATCAAAGCAAACAAAAAAAAATCAGTAAGACAAAATATACCCTTACAAAGTGAAACAAAAAGTGTCCCCCACAACAAAATCCCCATGGACTTTGCTTTAGCAGTTTAAAGTTTGGGCAGAATCTTATACTTACACCCTTTGTAAGTAATGTGCGATATGTTAACTATTGTTACTACTTTGCAAGAAAGAAAGAGATGCTTAGAGTAGTGGTTATTAGTCCCAACTGCACAAGTTGACGGAGTCTTATTTTCTACATAGAAATCTTGGATGTTTAAAAATTATCTTACACTGTGAATTGAATTATGTCCCTACCAAGCTTCTAAATTCATATATTAGAGATCAAACTCCCTCATGTAGGTAGTTGGAGACCTTTAAAGAAGTAATTGAGTTCAAATGGGGCTCTAATCCAACAGCACTGGTCTAATGAAAAAATCCTAAAAGTGTTCATGCACAGAAGACTCGAGACCCCAGAGAGGAGCATCTACAACCCAGGAAAAGGGGCCTCAGGAGGTACTAACCCCATGGGCAACTGTACCTGGGGCCTCCAGCTACTTCACCTGTGAAAACAGGAACTCTGTTGTTTAAGAAAAAGAGAAAAAAATAGCTATTGCTTCCTTCATTCAAATCAGACTGACTTTCATATTTGCTGCAGTCCAGCAACATTCCAATCATCCATTCATATAAAATTCAAACTGTTTGGAAATAAAATAGCAATTCCAATCTCAGTTGGGTGTCTGATCTTGTATTGTGTACAATATGGCTGTCAGCATGTTTATTTGTTGAATAAATAGATGGTGATAATTCTTTATTGTTTGTGAATATCAGTTCAATTACTTTTCTTTTTAGTGGCAAACAATGGTGACTATATCTGTTAGAATCCTCAAAAACCCATAAAATTGTAATATTTTCCTTAAAAATGATTTGTCAACACAGATATAATTGGTATGGTATTTCATTTCACCAAAATATTGTGCATTTCCTAGTCCTGTTTTCTAATTACATCTTTTAACATAGTTATAAAAATGTCATTTAAGAAAAGCTAAAACCAAATTTAGAATAAAAACATAATTAATCACAAATTTATAAAAACACAGTTAGTAGGACTATACAGTAATAAAAATAACCGAAGTATTACTTAATATATATTATATAGGAAAGTAAATAGCTAAGATGTTCTAAAGTATGAAACACAGGAAACAAAATAATATATTACTTTGAATGAGTGAGTAATCAGGAAAGGTTATTTTGGGGAGAATTTGGATTTTTGGATTGAATATTGTCTAGTTTCTCCATAATGGTGAAACTATGTAATATAAATAAAAATTTTCTTTTTGAAAGTACTTAAGGTAAAAAGCTGGGATAAGCGATCATATAATTACTTAATGTGAAAAGAAGGGTTAAATTTGATCGTGTCCTTAGTATGGTGTTCTAAAGTAGAAATAGATTATTTAGAAATATAAAATAATTGGTTATTTAAAAAATGTGTTTATTCCTTAGAAGTTGAAATCATATAAAGTATTATGTAAATGAAAAGAGACATTCATTTCCATGATATCCAAACATAAATTACACTTACTCTATGCATAAAATGACATAGGGAAACTGGAAAAACTGGGAGGGCAGTGGAGGGGGAAAGAGAATGCAAGAATTTATACCAGATGTAGAATGTGTCCCTTGGGTTGCATTCATTATGGACATGCACAATTAATCCTTCAGAGACTCTGCTCACATCATGCCTTACTTACCTGTTCATTGGCTAACACCTGCACATTAGTATTGCACCTGGTTGAAATGCGAGTGACTCCCAACACCAGCTTGTAAAATCTTTTTCTATAAATTTTCCTCTTTAAAATGTAGCAAAATAAATTCTGAAACAAAGAAAGACACCTACATAAACAAGTAGATCTCTGAAAAGCATAAGCAGCCACTGGATTCAACCAAAAAACACAGGTGGAAGGAGTGGTTAAGGGGCCTTGGAGCACTGTGAATGCCTTTCACAATGTTGCAGTTATAGAAACACCTGGTTCTGCAAATGGGCTAGTCCACTGGGAAAATTTCTCAGCATCCAGTGGGTCTCAGAGTAGCTTTAGTTCCTCGAATAGGAGCTCTGTGCTAATGCAGAGCTAAAAATATCTGGGTTCTCAGGCCAAACCATCATTCCGTGAACTAAATAATCCTTTACTATGCTTTTTAAAAACTGAGCCTAAATAGTAACAAGACTTAACAATTATGAGACTTGCCTGATAATGGAGAACACGCAGAGACTGAAGTTCACCTTTAGTTAATGTGGTGACTGAAGTAACCATTAAGCAAAACAGGAGAGGCCAAGTTATTGCTTGGATAAGGAATTGGCATTTCTCTGTGTACTTAAGGTACCAAATTAGAGTAACAATTATTTCACTGAGTAAGAAGGGCAGTGGAGAGCATATGCCACACATTATTCTGTAATATCTACTTTGCTCCTGACATCTACATTTTGACTTTTGCTCTTAATTCAGAATAACATAAATATTCAGTTTGCTTAATTGTTATAATATAGTTATATGCATAATTGTAATATAATTAATTATATATTTCATAACTATGACTACTAATTTAACTATAATCATTAAAGATATATATATATATATAAAAGATATAAAGTTATAATCATTAAAGATAAAGATAATATTTCCTATTATTTTATGTGCAGTACTCAGTTTGACAGCAGGACTAGAAGTCAACAAATCAATAAAATTAAAACGACACTTCCGAATATTGGAATACATAAATAGAACAAATAGATAACCAATAATTTGAAAATCAGAGTTTCAAACTTCACATAAATCGAAAAGTGATATCTAATACTAGTAAGCACAAGACTTATTTTATGTTTTGCTTCTGAATTAAACTTTTTGAGAGATGGCTACCATGCTTAGCTCTGAGAATTGTGACTGCTCAGACCTCCAGACATATACTTACCCAGATGAAGTATAATGTAAGAAGAGATCATTCTACGGCTGCAGAGATGAGATAGCGGATAAAGTGCTTTTAACACAAGTTTGACTACCTGAGTCCAGATTCCCAGCAACCATGTAATAGCAGGACAGGTTTGGAGGGTTCCTATGATCCCAGCACTTGGGAAACAGGGCCAGAGAATCTTTGGGCAAGCTGATTAGATATATAGACTAGCCAGAATCAGTGAGATCTGGGTTCGCAGAGGGATCTTGCCTCAAAAAACAAAGTGTGTGATAGATGAAGATACCTGATATCAGGCTTCCACAAGCATGCCCACATGTATGTGAACACTCATATACACTCACAAAGGGGGGAGGGGTCATCCTGGGTGTATAATTACCACTCTTGGCTTTTTTTGATAAGGAAAATAAGGATGACTTCTTTCTTCCCATTGCAGTGTTGTAGGAATGAGAGGATAGCAAATACAAGACTGATGTGGGTCACATTGCGTAAATCATATATGTGGGACGGCAAGCACAAAGTCAGCACACAGGTTGGAATGGCCTGGTAGTTTTCATAAAATGTCAGGAGCGCAATAGCAAATGAAAGCCAGGGTCTTAACAGTCTTTATGGGCACCTGAACGCTGACTGACTGGAGGAGGAAGAACACATATGTGATTGTTCCAGCTCTGCTGTTGGTTACAGCTTTTAGAGGAGGGGGAAAGAGCTGAAGCAGAGAGCAGCTCGGAGGCTGCTGGAATAATCCAGGCAGTATCAGTCACGGCTTGGGCTAGATGAATGGAAAGGAAATGATGAGAAGTGATCAGAATCGCTTTATGTTAGAAGAGATGACAGATGTGGAACAGCACATCAGATTTCAAATCAGAGAGAAAAGGAGGGTGACTGACGAATCCAAGTTTATCAGCCTGCAAAACTAGAAAGGTGAAGTTATTTTTAGCTGGTAAGAACTGCTACCATGAAACAATACTGAGGAGTATCATTTTAATTTGTTGTATATGATCATGTCATAATTTAATAGTGACTCAGCTACAGAGATTTGGAGATAGTTTGGTTCCTTGTTATTATGCATAAAAGTGTGATTAATATCCTTTTATATGTATATTTAAGTACATAGCTGTTATGGTATTCTTTTGAATATATCAAAGAGTTGAATGTTATGACTCTTGACATTGACAGTATGCTTTCCAGAAGGTTTACAAATGTAACCAACGTAAAGTAAAAATTCAGAATATGTATTTCATCTATCCTTTTGTGGTAAAGAATAAATAAATTTAATTAATGGTACTAGATATGATGTCAAGTATTTATGTGCATCCTTTTGCACAGGACATCTCACTTCATTCTCATGGCTTTAGTGGCTGTATTTTATTTTACACATGAGTAAATAATCTCAGAGAAAGTAATTGGTACAAAATGTATTTGTTAGTAACAGAATTCAAGTAAGTACTTAACTTCAGTCTTACACTGTTAGTTGTTTTGACTCCTTATTTGAAACCTTCTATGTGCTTGTTTTCCAGGTATTTCTTATGCACTATCTCTTACTGGTTTTGAAAACGAGTTTTTCTTATTATACTTTCTGTTGGTATAACGGAATAATCGAGGCTGGACGATTTACGAAGAATGGAGGTTTGTTTCAGATTACTAATCTGGAGGGTTGAGATGTCTAAGGATAGGGCCTGACAAGGATCTTGACTAGCTGCATCTCATAGCAGAAAGCAGAAGCAGATCATGTGTGAGGTGAATTAGGAGATAAAAGACAAGGAGCAGCCTCATTCTGTAATGATCTCTCATAGTAACCAATTCAGCCCTTTGAGAGTGAAAAATTAGACGTCCAAGGAAGACATGGATCCATTTATGAGGACCCACACCTCCATGGGCCAGACACTTTCTAGTAGATCTCCCCCTTCCAATTGTGACAAAATGAGGAGATAAGGTCTCAACACACAGAAATCTGCAAGACACACTTAAACCCCGGTGCTTGTTAAATCAACCCCGTAATTGAGAGGTTGAAGCCACAGATACTTACTGTAACTGCCATTTCACTTTACTTCTGTCCTTTGATACACTCTTGGTTTTTTAATGAAACTTTATTATTATTGTGTGAATGTATGCTGTATGTGTGTCTATGTGTATGAGTGGAGATATTCATGCCACTGTGTGTGGGGATGCAGTCAGGGATAACTCTGTGTAGTTAGTTCTCTCTCCTTCCACCTTTATATGGGTTCTGGGGATTGAACTCAAATAGTCAGGCTTGCAGGCAAGAACTTTACTCCTGAACTGTCTCCAGCCCTGATACTGGTATTTTGATTTTTAGTCTCCCTTACAGCTATTTCACTTTTCTTTGTTCATTTAAGTCTTGGTTTATGTTCTACCTTGATCGTATTAATGAATAACAATTACTTTTCAAACATACATTTCAGTTTTCATTTTCTCAATTCTTAATTCCATGGCCTTTACTTACTTACTCCTTAAAAACTTTCCACAAAACTTAGGAGCTAATTATGTTTTTGTTGTTGTTGATTGTACTTTCAAAAAGGAGCATAGGGTGTCTCCTCTCCCATTTATTATTGATGTTTTGAGACCGTGTCTCAGTGTGTAGCACAGACTGGCCTTGAACTCGCAGTCTTTATGCCTTGTCCTGCAGCCTGCTGGAATTACAGGCATGCATCACCATGCCCAGCTCTCATTTTTTGGAGCATACCGATGTCATCCTACTTTGTCTTTAAAAGGACAGCTAGTAATAGATGATGCCTGTTGCAACCCCTCAACTCTGCTGATATTGTTCAAAAGCCACTAAACTCTATGCATAAACTTATGAGCCAAGAATCATTATGATCTCAAGACTCAAGCTTAATGATGGAGCCATTGGTGTATGAAGTACTGACACTCTAAGGAAGCCATGATGTGAGGAAGCTCAAAATTAGTTTATAGTTTATGGGCAGAGAAATTGTTGAAGCCCAGAAATTACACAAGTGGTGTATGAATTTCCACCATATTGTCATTATGATAAAATATCCCAAATAGGAACCATAGAGATGAGTTCCTTACCAAATGCTTTACCTGTAGGGTCCATGAGAGAGGATACAATGAGACTCATTTTAGCTCATAAGTTTATGTATGGAGTGATTTGTTATATAGCAACTAGAACTGTGATTGAAGGTGACAATTGAATGTAGGATGTTGTCCCAGCAAATTCTGACATTTGTTGCCTTTTTGTGAAGAGGTTTGAAGGTGGTAGGCGTATCTTCAAGAAAGCCGTAGTGGGATTGGAAGGACCTCTTCTAAGGGGGTTAGCAGAGGACACCTGGAACAAGTGAGTTAGAGGAAAGTGAAGAAAATATTATTAGGAGTGATAGAAAGTGAGATTTTTGTTGCATGATGGACTGTTTAGCAGAGTTTTTTTTATACAAATTACATGATAAAGGAGAAATGAACTGCATAACCCTGATGATGCCACTGACAAGTTTTAGGCAGTGCCAAGGTTGCTTCAAAAAAAGAGAGACAACAACTGGGAGCTGCAGATTTTGAATAGGATTCAGAAGAACTCTAAGGAATGAATAAACAATTTTTCCCTCTTGCCATCTCAAAGTAAGAAAGGAACTGAGAACAAAGATCAGAACAAATTTGTATTTATTTAAAAAACCTTGGAGACAGAGACAAATATATTGAAAGATGTGAAGGTCATGCCTTTGAGGACCTTATATTTCAAAAGTAATACAGCATCTAAGGATCCTAAAATTTTGCACTGAGGATCACACCTGTAATCTCAGCACTCAAGATTTTAAAACAGGTGAATAATCAGTTTGAGGCTGAGTAGGGTTTGAGGCCACCCTGAGCTACAATAATGGGACTGTATAACAAAGCAAAACAGAAAACACAAATTCACAAGGTATTAGCTCAAATATATAACACTTATATAAAATGGAATTACCCTCAGTAAGAGTTGCAGAAAACTCATAACACTTTAAAGTGTAGTATTCTGGTGGCTTTGCCTTAAGGAAGGAAGTTCTTGGGCTCTCTTTACTAAGGACAAGAAATAGAAATTGATTCATTTGCAAAGCAGTCATCTCTACACAGAAAACAAAAGATGTTGTAGTAGCTGGAGGCAGGAGCCTTGGAGAACCTAGAGATCAGAACTGAACCCTAATCAAGGAACCAACGAGAGCAATCCAGTTGGCTTTCAGAATGGTTTTGCACACATTTCATTTTTGAATGGGACCTTTATGGAGGTTACCCCAGAGTTCACAGACTTGACCTTAACTCTTTTATTTCTCTTCCTGAGATTATGACAGCACCACATATTCCTAGTTTATGGGACAGAAAACCATTCAAAGGGATTTTCTGGTATTTCAAATCCTCTTTGTTTCTCACACTAGAGTGTTTTTACACAGACTTATAAACACTTAAAAGAATATTTATTTAATTTTTTTACTCAGCAATTTTTGATATAAATGGCAAGAAGATTTTGGTTTCATTGTGTGGAAACAGGAATTAAGAACCAATTTAAACGGTTTTTGGTTTTTTTGGGTAGGAGACTATCTGTTTCTATAAAATTACCCATCTCCATTGTTTTCTGTTTGTTTGCTTTTTCAGCTTTTCAAGACAGGGTTTCTTTATTGTAACTCTGGCTATCCTGGAACTGACTCTGTAGACCAGGCTGCCCTTGAACTCACAGAGATCCGCTAGCTTCTGCCTCCCGAGTGCTGAAATTAAAGGCATGAACCACCACTGTTCAGCTCAAAGGATTTAACTAAAAAAAACATTTCTCATAGGTGTACCCAGCCACTTGGGTTTTAGTTAATTCCAAGATGTAGTCAAATTGACAACCAAGAATAGCCACCACATATCCTTAGGGTAATGATTGCTGTGATTCTTAGGCATCACAGCTGGATAGAAAGTTTCTCATATCTGGTACTGGGGTTTTATTAGATACTCTATGGCCCAAATGACGTAACTTCAATTAAACTATATACATATTTATACAAATGTACTAATATTATTATATACAACTTTAGGTAAATATAAAAGAATATGATTCCTTATGGACTTTCAAATATCCTAGTTTTAATTATCGTTTCTCCCTCTTCTCTCTGTATTGTGCTCCCTCTACCTAATTAAAGGTCCCCAGTCTTCTCCACTTTCCTTCATATAACTCAGTCTATAGCATTTAAAAAAATGCCTGAGTGATTAAATTAAGCCATTTGTGGCATGAATCCACAAAGACTGCTTTAGTCAGATTATCTTAAATGCATTCCTTGCCATTGTTACAAAACATAACTTTCCTTTTAGGGACAAAATTTTGTAAGAAATTCTCAGTGCTATTACTCATAATAAATATATGTCATAAAAATGAATAATGTTTAAAATCTGTCAAACACTACAAAGAAAATTTTAAACCTAAGCCTTTCGTAACACCAACGAGAGATACTTATGTGTATGAATGAACAATTCTTGATCTATAAAGTTTCTTTGTTTTGAATATCCATTTGAGTAATGATAGCATGAAGAGACAAATGACCATTAAAATGTGGTGCTGTGGGTGCCTTGCCAGTATTGTCTTTTTGTTTTCAATACAAGATCTCTTATAGCCTAGGCTGGCCTCAAGCTCTTGATCCTCCTGACTTTACTTCTCAAGTGCTCTACCACATCTGGATTTTCTCTCCCTCCCCTACTGTTCCCTTTCCTTTCTTTCCTCCTCTTTTCATTCAGAGGATTGAACCCAGCAGCTCATATACAGTAAAGAGTTGCTAGATGTTAGCCATGTTTTCTATCTTCTCAGGTCCAAGTTTATTTAGCTTTACACTAGGAGTACCTGGCAGACTCATTGATCAAACTAAGCCTGGGTTTGATGGAGTCTTGCACTTTCCAGGGTTTACTCATGCAAAACGACTATGGTTGTAGATTAGAAAGGCATGGCACATCAGCTGTTTTAGACTGCTCTGCTCAGGACTTACATGCTACTGGGCAAGTTATTTTATTTCTTTCAGGCCGAATATCCTTATTTATAACATGAAGAAAATAAATTTACCTCGTGTTCACAGTGTTTAGCTGTGGTCCTTAGCTCAGCACAATGCACTTATTGTTTCAGAAATACCACCACTGTGGTCCCAACAGTGTCACAGGCATTTCAGAAACAGCAACAGCACGGATACTAGCCTACTGAGAGTCCACCTTAGGAAATAAGCAGGTACTAGCAACCACAGACTCTTCATCAGCACAAGGTACATATGCTTCTAGAACTTTCTAAGAAAAGGGCTGGCTGAGTTCACATTTGCATATTTAAAAAGCCATTTTCTACTTCCAACTGTCAATTTGCTGCTGGGAACGCACATATTCATTGTCTTTGACTGTAGTTTGAGAGAGTTTAAAAAAAATGTGAAAAGACGCTGTTTACCTGAGAGTTTTATTTTTAATGCTTTTTTCCTTAAATTGTTTTTTATCTTCAATTTATTTTTTATTTGTAGATTAATTTCATGAATCTAGACTAATACACAGTGGTCCCTCACATTCTCCGTCCTCACAGCTGTGACTGTCTTCCGGTCCTCTGTCCCAGTCTGCTCCTTCATGAGCTTCCAGGTGGGTCTCTATTGATGTGCTCTGGAGCTGAAGAACCACAGGATGCTATCTTATGGATTCTGATAAGAGTTACCTGAGTTTTCCCACATGGCATATAGTAATGTCAGTTTGTACTTCCTAAAGTTAAGAGGTATAACGTTAATAATGAATTCTAACATAACTATGAAACTCTGGCATTTCTAGACGAAACAAGTACCCAAAATGATATACAAATTTAAGCCACTTTAAAATTATTTCCATTAGAGTCTACTTCTACCAGAAGAGAAATAAATATTGGCGAATTTGAGTAATTTGTACAATATGTCACAGGTAAGACTGGGGAACTGATTCAGACCCAAGTCTGTTCTTATATCCAAGCTTGGTTTTGGTTAGTATTCCCTTCCAGGGTCTACCACAAACCCCAGCACTTATCGCTGGGATTTAAGGTTCATGTTCTTTCCTTTCTTATTCCAAAGTGTGGGCAACTTATAGGAAGAAAATAATTATATTGCTTCTTTTTAATTCCAACTCAGACAGGTAGCTCATTAAATAACTAAGCACTGCTTTCCACATATTTATGTGGAAAAGGTATAAATACCTTTCCCCATATTTCTGTCATTTGATGCCTTTTTGGCACCTCTTAATTAATATCTCCAGATCTCCCAGAGCCCATGTGTCCATTTGCATCAAGATGCAAGAGAGCTAAAAACAGGGGAAGAAACCAACAGCCTGCACTAGCAAAGAAGCATCAATATGCCCTAGGAGCACTGTAATAACAGACACGGGGTGAGGCCTGGAAAAGAGGGTGTAACATGCTTCACGACATGAGAGACGAAAGCCTTCTCAGGGTTTTGGCAGATTTAAACCTCAGAGATGGGTGACATGAATCAGCTAGGTTCAAATTCACTTGTGGGTCAACATTTATATTAGTTTAAGTTTAATTACTTTAAGTAAATTCAGAAAGTTTAGATCAATGCAAACTTTTATGGATGTTTCTGTAGAAGTTGTATTAATTAATTAATTAATTAATTAACTTATTTTTGGTCCTATCTGTCTTATTATTGCTCTACAGGAAATCCAGAAGACAAAGACATCTTTTTATTGTTATCATCACTATTATTCATGAAATGTTTATTAATTACCTACTAGGGACCATGGGTTGAGGGAGATATAAAATAAGCAAATATGTTGTATGCCAAGGGGAATAATAAAAATAAAGCATGATGAGGTGGTAAAGTATGAAGTACTACAAGGCTGAAGCTATTTTATATGGGTGCTGAGGTGAATTTTCTTTCTGTGAAATGATATTTGGATGAGACTGGAAGAGAGTGAGGGAGCATTGCCACATGGTCATTTGGAGGAAGAGTATTCCCTATGAGAACAGCAAGTCCAAAATGTCATAGAAGACACTTTTTGTGTTTGGAGAATAGCAAAATGGGAGTAAGGGAAGGAGCTGAGGGCAAAAGGTGATAGATAACTGTTGGAGAGCAGATGGGGCAGTATTAAGCTTTATTTATTTATTTTCAAAACAGGGTTTCTCTGTTGTAACTCTCTCTGTCCTGGAACTAACTATGTAAACCAAGGTGGCTTTGAACTCAAAGAGATCCATCTGCCTCTGCCTGCCAGGTGCTGGGATTAAAGATGTGAGGCACCACCGCCTGGTAGACTTTCATTTTTACTAACAAAATAATGGCGGTAGTTGATGATTTCTCAAGATGAGAATGGAAACCAGAGACATAGATATAGAAAGGTCGGGTTAGAGGCTTCTGACAATGATCCAGTGAGTGGGAGACTTTGGTAGCTTCAGCCAGGGTGGATGTAATGGAAGTGTTGAAAATTGTCAATCTCTAGGAGACATTCTCCCTGCTACCTAGCATAAGTACTATCAGAAAGTATTATGCCAGCTACATGAGGGAAAAGAGGCATCATTAGTCTTACCCAACACTATGCTCTTTATACTACAATGCAGACCTCCCAGCAAGATGTGTCCATTGGTGTAAGAGTGGCATAGTAGCTATGGGAGCAACCAACTGCTTTCTGATTGAATATGAGGCCTCTTCCTCTGGACAGATTTTATACATGGAGCTGAAAACATGATCCACAGCCCATGACTGGGAAAATCATAGGCTCTGGTGGATGTCTGCTATATTGTCTTGCCAAATGGTCATAATGTTATACTACATTCCAAACGTTTCTGTTTATGTCCATATGTGAGTTGCAGTTAAGTTTGACAAAAGAATCTTCTTTTTATCCCCAATGAGTAGTGATTAATACAGAGGCTTGTAAGTGGTCAACATGCTAACAATAAATACAACTGAGTGCTTAGCTGTGGATGGATCATCTAGATCAATCTCTGACCATCTAAGGCTCATGCAAGAGGGTGTGGAAAGAATGTAAGTTCTGGCAGATGGGGATGAGAGTTATGAAATAATGACTTCTAGATATGATGTGTCTGTTGAATGAATCAACTCACATCAGCTGTGGTTACCTGTACAAGACCTACACAAGCCATTCAAAATTCCAACACATATGAAGGATCAGTCCCCTGAGATCACTCATCAGTTATAGGAGCTATTGGCAGTTGACAACTCCCGAGGGATGGGGTAGCCACTCTCCTTGTGAGATGTGGATGCTGGAAGGTGTTCAAGTCACAGTGTATGACCACACATCCCTGATTATATTCAAAGCACTAGTTGGACTCAGGAACAAAAAGTTAAAAAAAAAAAAGGGGGCATAAATCTGGGAAGGAGATGGGGAGTGGGCACTAGGGTATGTTGACGGAAGGTTTTGATGGGTGGATATGATTGATATACTTTGCATAAGTGCGTAAAACTGTTAAAGAATAAAAATATTATTCAAAACAAGAACTGGTCAGACTTTGAACATATCCTGCAGGCAAAGCCAATAAACTTGACTGATAGAATGAGGAGCAGAGCCAAGGATGGATGATCCTATATCTGTAGGCCTGAGGCATTAGGAAAATAGAGCTGCTATTGACTGAACTAAGGAAGGCTGTGTATGGAGGACAGGGTTTCAAAATGCATGGGAAGGGGAGGGCAGCAACAATTTCATTTCATCATGAGGAGTACAGCACTTTTCATTTTCAAATGTAAACAAGTCTAGAGAGCTTTAATTTTGGCATGGGGAATCTTACACTATTCTGCATAGAATTTCTTCTGGAGGACTAATCTCTTTAAGACACAAAGTAAGATTTTTGTCCATCATAAATTTAAAGAATAGTAAGTTGAAGTTACTCATGATAAAACAGAAACTCTCTACAGTCAGTCTGTTTACACATTGTTTCATGGGTTTTGCCTCTTTTCTTAACAGGGATATTTTTCTGGTACAGAGACCAGGGAACATATGTTTAATGTAAACTAGAAGCTGCCTATCTGGGGTTTTAAAAGTCTGGGCCAAGATTACATTAATGGAAAGTACTTACTGAGCATTGAAGCACTAATGTGTGAATGAGGTAGGTTACAGATTGAAGAATTAGTTAAGGTGTCCATCAAGAGAGATTCTAGCTGCTGTGGTCACTCAGAAATACTCTTGTTGCTTTCTCTGTGTGAAAGAGAGTGTGTATGAATGGTCTAGGTACTCTTTTAGCCACATGTATATTAAATATGACTGGCCAAATTTTTCTCTCCGTTTATGCAGCTTAGGGTTATTTGAAGTGGGGTTTACTGTTCATATATTAGCTTAAGAGCCTTTTTCTTTAACAAATAAATTGTTCTCATTCAACTAAATAAATCAGAAACTTAGTTGGAGATGCAGCTCAGTGGTAGAGCACTTGCTAAAGGCCAAGGAATGAATTCCCAGCTCAGTAAGACTCAAAAAAAAAAAAAAAAAAAAAAAAACCCAACCAGAAACTTGGAATCATCATGATTAGTCAAAGTGTTAGCAGGCAATAAACCCCCACAAAAGCCATAATGGACTTAATAGGCATGCATTCTAATAAAGGTTCCTGTGTCTTTAGCTTGCGTCCAACAAACGTCTGTTCATCAGTCAAACAGCAATTCTAAGAGGTAAGTCTCTCTGACCAATTGCACCAACAGAGCAGTCTTGTTGCTAAACTTAGAAGCAATTTTCGGGCCTGTTTCAGGGAAGGGAGACAATTACTGCCAAAACAAACAAGCCAGTGTCTTTGTACTTCAGGCACCAAGCATTCCATCCATGCAAGCAAGGACTGAGGCTGAGAGCAGCTAGTCAGCACAGTTGGATGGAGTGCTGAGCTCCAAGGAGGATTCCTTGGTTGTTGATGAGCCATTTATGTGTGTCTCTTTAATTGACAGATTTGCTAACTGAAATGGAATGTGAGACCCAGGAGAACATGGGGAGTTTTGGCTTGATAATAAGAGAAGTGTACTGCACTCATCAGAAATGGGTATCGTAAATAAAAAAATGTCAATGACATTGGATGCCTTAGCATGACATTTCTGAGTTGTCTCAAAAATCCTAATTATATTTTTAAAATCACTTTGAATTTGGGCATCAGGGCAGAGGTGCAGTGGATTAATGTTCTTGGCTCCAGTTGAGTTCAACTCTATAAACAGAATAAACCTGCTCTCCATAAATCACCCTGTTGCATATCTCCACTCACTACTTCGCTATTCAGAGAATTGTTTTGCCTTCTGTGACACCTGCCTGTATTAATGTGTTTGTTTCCAGGGTTTTACTTCCAACTTATGATTAACCCAGCATCTTTAATTTGTCAACTTCCCTCCCCTCCCCTCCCCTTCCCTCCCCTTTCCTTTTCTGTTTGGTTATGCTCAGGATGGAAGCTTGGCTTTACACATGCAGGGATTTTCTCACTGAGCCACATTGCCAGCCCGTCTACTTCATCTGGAATCCCCTCTATTCCATCTTCTCTACTTGTACTCTTGAATTTGAAGGAAAAAAAAAAAGATTGTTTCAGAGTTTTAAAAAAATATTTAATGTCCTTAGCCTCATGGTTAGCCATTGATACTACTCTCTACTTTAGTAAGAATGAAATAACTTCTCCTATGTCTTTACCCACCCCACTGTCTTTAGTTCTCATATTTTCTTGCCTGGGACAAGTTGTTAACTCAATAGATATCTGCTGAATGTGTACAGGTTGCCTTTTGATATAGATCACACACACAAATGTAGTGCTTTACTCTGCCTCCTACCCCTTCTGCTTGAAAATTAACAGGATTCATTTGTTCTAATTTGGACTTTATTTTTCTATTTTAGAAGAAAAAACTGTGCTTGTCAGGCATAGTGTCTAGTATCTGTATTTCCAGAGCTTATGAATTGCTATGAATTTTAGTCTATCCTGGGCTATAGAGCAAGCTTTAGGCAAATCTGGAATTTAGGGTGAAACTCTGTCTCAAAAAATATGGAGGCATATACTTTTAAAAGATAATATAAAATTGCTCCACATAGAGACAATCACAACATATATTTGGGCATATATATTTTTTCTTGTATTTTCATTTATTTTTCAAATTAAGCCTCTTCGTTTTCATTGTCGTTATGAGATTTCTTTTTGAGACAGGGTCTTATTTTATAGCCCAGGCTGGCCTAGAACTCACTACTTTGCCCAGGCTGATCTCAAACTCCTGCCAAATTGTTCCATTTCAGCCATCCAAGAGCTGAAATGATGGGTGAGACTTACCACACTAAGCTGTGGCTTTGTTTACTCAAAAAAATTGCTTTAAACCTCCAGTTTTGCCGACTTTTTGCCTAGTATTTTGTCTAGTATTTTGTTTTTGATTCAGCTCCTGACGGTGTAGTACATGAAATCCTCAAACTCATGATACACCTTGTACTTTTTTAAATCGCAGCTCATGAAATGGTGAAGTGGGGGAGAAGTGTTCTCTAGCCCTACTCATGGTCCTGTTTCCAGGGAATCCACACCCCTTCACAGCATTTTTCACCTCCAGCCTCTCAGAAGCAGTGGCTGGGCAGAACAGCAAGGTGGGGCTGAAGTTGGGCATTTCTCACTCATCAGGTCACCTCAACTCTGACAACACCCAAGGGAGTTAAGCTCTGGTTGAATGGCTTCTTCTGAGGGTCCACCTTTTTAAGAATACAGCACCCAGGTGGCTTCCAAAGCTTATGTTTCTCTTCTCCTGTCATAATAATAAGGAAGTGGTTCCCCCAATATTTCTTATGAAAATCTGAGCAAGTTCTTAGAGATAAGTGGGCTGTAGGGATGGATCAGCAGTTCAAAGCATGTTCTATGTTTTCAGAGACCAGATTTAGTTCCCAGCACCCATATCACAGATTACTATTGTCTGTAACTTCAATTCCAGAGGCTCTGACACCTTCTTCTGACCTCCATAGTCACTGTATACTTACGGCATTATTTATATTACCATTCAGACAAAACCCTAATATCAATCAATAAAATAAATATAAATTAAATAAAATAAATGTCATCTCTTTGATTAAAAAAATAATAAAATGAAAGTAACAAAATAAAAATAAATTAAATTCTTTTGGAGAAGTCACAGAAATAGGGTCCCTTGTTATGATTTGGATCTGTTTGGTTGCTCAGTTCCCTGTTTCTGCCATGCTCCTTTTCCTAGAGTTTATTGAATATACTGCAAGGAAGACATGGACAAGGCAAGATAAATTGTTTGCCTTATGACATTGTTTTGGAGGCTGAAGGAGGGGAGTGACCAGTCAGTCCTTGAAGGCAAACCCTTTTCTGGTTCCACCCTGTGCTCTCTGAGTCCTATCTGTTGTGATGTGTTTGTCTCATCCTCCTCCCACCATGAGTTCTACCATGCCTTCCCATCATGGTAAACTAAAATTCCCTAGCAGCCATGAGCTGAAGTAACTCTTACATGTTGTTCTATCTGATAGTCTGTCACGGAGAGGAAAAAGATGACACACGCCCTGTGACTGCAGCCCTTACACTCTTGCTCTGAGAGTCCAGTCTAAGAAGAGCTTTTGGCTTTTCAGTTTGTTGTCTTTCTAACTTATTATAGATAAGGTGTGGTGGTGACTTACAAGTTCCTTATAAAAAATGGGGAGCTGGAAGTCCAATGGCAACACCTTTAAAGTCCTGAAAGTCGGGGAGACACATGAAGCCAAAATTCCACAGGAAGTGAAAATGTTCCTAAATATAAGTTAGGAATAAAAACCTCAGATAAGCAATAACTTAGCAAAACTAATATGAACTATCTAATCTCTCTCTCTCTCTCTCTCACCTCTCTCTCTCTCTCTCTCTCACACACACACACACACACACACACACACACACACACACAAAATACACAAGAGGAACTTATGCTAAGGAGCAATACTTTTCTTAAACATCAATTAACTTGTATTTGCAGTAAACATATTGTTTTATCTGTTTTATCCAACTAGAATGATTCTACACTAGGTACACTAAGTAAAAGATCTTACTTGAAATGAATACTGTTTACCAAGGCTTAATTGCATAGTTACTACAATGATAAGTGTTTAGAGGAGCTTGTTCTTTTTTTTCCTGTCAAACATTTAGTATCAACAAAACAGATACAAATCCAAAGCTTTTTTTTTCTTCTTCTATTATTTCTAAATGTGAAGGCAATCAACATCAAAGAGAAAAGAAAAGGTAATTCCATGGCTGGGCAAATCATTTCCTGGAAAACTGTTTACACCAGTGTAGAAGCTGGGCACAGGTGCACATGTCTGTGATGCCAGCTCTGAGGGGCAGAGACAGGTGGACAGCAGGCGCCTTCTGCCTAGCAAGGCTAGCTAAATAGGAGGGCTCGAGGTTCAGTGAGCAGCCCTGTCTCAAAAATAAGATGAAGAATCCAAGAAGGCATCTGATATGGCCCCCTGCCTTCACACATACTCCCATATATACATACACATAATGTATTCACTGTACACACAGAGACAAAATATAAAATAAAAGGTAATATCTGTGCTTGTCAAGGAAACTATTAAAAGAAAAGAAAGCTATCGTGAGTAACATTCTCAGACACTTCAGAAACAAACTTTATACAATTTAAAATTAGATTCTTGGCTAAATTTTCGAGTGAATATATATATATATATATAATAAAAATTAAAATCAAGTTATGGGGAGATGCTTAATTTTATCAATATGGATGGACCTTTTGTGCTATCAGCATCAATGAAAGCACTCTGATGCAATAACTGTTATGATTCCAACCTAATTGCCCACTTCTGTGTAAACCCATGGATTTGTGTACTTTAGTTAGAATGCAGCAGTAAATCATTTTCCAGCACTGTGTCTCTGCCTATGGTCTTTTTTCATGTTTGTATTTCCTCTTTTTTTTTTTTTTTGCACTGCTGCAGATTAAACCCAGAACCTCACACCTGCTAGACAACTATTCTACACCCTGACCCAACCGTCTCTTTATGATTTCGAGCTCTTTGTATTGCAGGGAAATGTTTTGGATTTGAATGAGTGATTTAGAAGAGAGAATAGGGCTTTAGTGTGCTTTGATTATTATGCTTAGCACAGTCCCGATTCCTTATTTTCCATCACTCCTTTCTGGTTTATGAGAATTCACATCTGTTTTGGGCTCTGGTCTTTTATTCTGCTTGGTTAATTTAATTTTGATAAGATCTGGAATTCCTCTTATATCAATGAGTGAACATTATCATTCTTGGAAGACTTTTATCTGTTTCTAATCTTTGGTACTTGATACAGTTGCAATATTTTTCATAGTATCTTCTATGGACCACTCACTTGTGTATTCAATTTTTGCTATGTGTATGATCCTTACGCCAATTTCATTTTCACTAATTAATATTTGTATAATCTAATATTTTCGTTTTTTTTTTTGTACCAGATTTAATCACAAATGCCCTGGGCACTTGTTTATTTCACTTAAAATTTAAAGTCATTTTGTTTTTTTGATTACCATAATAAGTACAAGTAGTAAAACATACATACACTAGAAAACGGAATTTTGTTTCATTTTACCTATTGAAAAGGAGCACAAATTATGAGTGGCATCAGTGCATGCTTATGAGCAGGCAGAATTCAAAGTATATAGCCCTTCTCCCCTTCTGAATACACCAGTACCAGTCACTGCTTTCCTTTTGGGAAGTTTACAAATGTTCTCTATGGCCTCACACCCTCAGAATTCTCATTTGTTTAGCAATTCGTCAAACTCATGAAGGAGAACTCAAAATCTATCTATGGAGAAGTCTTTTCAGGTGGGTTCCAGCCATTTCTTCTATAGTTAGAAGGCTTTGGGCTTTATATTTTCATATTCTTTCAAACCATTTTATGAATATGTTGGTTATAATAGTTAATTTTCTCATTGCTGTCACCAAATACCTGACAGAAACAAAAGATTTATTTTGACTCGCAGTTTCAGAAGGTTCAGACCATGGTGGCTTGGCCCCGTGAAAATGGGCAGATCATTGTGCTGATGGTAGTGTATAAAGAATGTGACTCTTCAACCCAGGATAGAGAGGAAGCAGAGAAAGAGCAAGAGGCCAAGGACTGGTTATGACCTTCAAATAAATGCCCCTATTGACCCTCATCCTTCATGTAGGCACCACCTCACAAAGTATCCATGGCCACCAATTAGGAACCAAGCATTCAACACATGAGCTTGTGGGAAACATTTTATGTTCAAACCACAATATGGACTAACTTTAAACTTCATTCTTACTGATTTCATTTGTAACTTGTTCAGTATTCTTACTGATTTCATTTGTAACTTGTTCAGTAAATGCTCATTAATTATTTGTTCCAAGCTGGACTTTATGGAAGACTCAGAGGAAACAACTGAGGTGAATAAACAGCTATATTATCCCTGGCTGCAGGGCCTGGAGCTCCCAGGCTTGCTGGGGAAGGAGTGTGAATCAAATTAATGAAGGAAACATATACTACAAGTAGGAACTGGCCCTCATTTCTGTATTCCCAGGGCTGAGTAATTGATAAATAGAACTGTTTGTTGAATGAATAAAAGGGCAGGAAATGATAGGATCTATTAGAACACATTTAAAGAAGAAAAAAAAGGAAGAAGAAAAGGGCAAGAAAAATGAAAATTAAGGGAAAAAAGGAGAAAAGGAGAAGAAAAAAATGCTCTTCTTTTGTCAGCATATATTCATTATACAAATTAGTGAGTCTCATAGTATTTTTTTTGTGTATGTATATATTGCCTCCTTCACTCAGGTGCACCTCCCATTGCCTTCATTGTCCTCTGGCTTTCCTTTTACAAGCTCTCTCCCTTTTCTAAATGGTCATCCCATGGGTTCTCTTCTTGACTAAGGGCTTCCTTTAACAAACAGGTGACTTTTGAACTGAGATATAAAAGTTGGTAGAGAATAGCATGGGTGTAAAAGTGTGTTCTGGAACAATGGAAATAACATGTTTAAAAGCTCTGTGACCGGAAGGGGACCCCAAGTGAGCAGGGGTTGATAACACTGCTGCAAGTTGAGAAGATACTTAAGGAGACTGGCCAGGGTGAGTCTATGTCAGTTCTCACTGGTTGTACTTAGAAACTTCACATCTACCCTGAAAGTAATACAATTTAAAATTATTATTCATCGTGGATATAGAGGGGCTCACTTGCAGAAGCAGATGTGTTTGGAATGATAAATGGTTTTTCAGATTCCATCTTTGGGCCCTGTTCAAACATGGTCAGTCCTGCATGTGGTTTCAACTGTCAGTCACAGTGAAGGAGTGATACAGTGATTAGGTAGGGCAGCTATGTGCATCTGTGCCTGTCCCTGGGACATAGCTCCACAATCCCATCTCTCCTTCTAGATAGTTGGAATCCTCTGCCTTGTTCCATACTCCTTCCATGGAGTGCTCTGTTGTGTTGGAAGCCTATCTTTTGTTTACTATTGGGAAGCCTTGAATGTTCCTATATCCCACTTCTAGATCAGGGGAATGTGCATCTGGCTTTCTCTAGCTTCTTTACTAATCTGTAGGCTCCAGATAAACATCCATGTCCAGACCTCTGTCCTGCTACCTAACTGAGATTGGATAAATTTAAAACCTCTTACAACCTTTGTTTCATTACTTGAGAAATAATAAAAAAAACACTTCCTGGGAACATGCTTTTTTTTTTTTTTTTTTTTTTTTGAGACAGGAACTTTCTACACATCCCTGAAACTCACTCTGTAGACAAAGCTGGTCTTCAAGATCAGCTAAAATGAAGACTTAGAGATCTGCCTGCCCCTGCCTCCTGAGGGCTGGGGTTAAAGGTGTGTGCCGCCACTGCCTTTCAATCATTTCTTTTTTTAAAGATGAAAAAATCTGATGCATCAGAAACTAAATTCACCTGCCTTAGATTTATGTAGGTACATATTCATGAGGTACCAGGTCTGCACACCTAACTGCTCTACTTACAAGTGTTAGCTATCATGTGTTCATAAGTTTAGTAGATTGCTTTGAGAGTAAAATAAAATGGTATTTTGAGTGTGTGCATGCGTAAAAATTTCAAGTTGTTTTAGGCACACAATCAACTCCCAATAACTTATATATATTTAAATTGATAACTGTTTAATTCCTCCCATAAACAGAAGGAAGGCATACATTGTAAAACATTTAGTCTCTGCTATGCTTTCTGTTATTATTTTTAATATTTTATTTAGTGTCACTAAATGAATAGAAAGTGATACCTAGTATGATTGTGTCCTGGTCTGCCTTTCTGCACAGTCCCACAGTGTTTCTATGACTGAAAAGCTACATTTCGTGTAAATCTAAGTTTCCTTTTGAGTGGATTACAAGTGGAGCTGACTTTTCTAATTACCTAGTCAATTGACCTGGGACAAAGAAGGTTAAAGTTCCCACCTAATATATGATCATTAAAGCTTTTCATGTAGCTTTTCAGACAGGGCAGTCTGGGAAAGCCTGAGACAACATCGTTTTTTGGTGCCAGACTGATAAAGCATTTAGCATTTGTCAGTTACAGGAGGAGACAAGTTGATATGTTAATTAGATGTAATACTTCTCCTTGGACAAAATGGATAGAATTAGCTTTTCTGAAAAAAAAAAAAGTCAGATGATAAAAGGTGAGCGCAAACTTAAAATACTTTAACACTGAAACTTTAAAAGACACATTAGATATTTGTATTGTAGAAATATGCACTGAACATATTTTGTACCAGCTTCATATTTGAAGTTTTATGGCTGACAATTTCACCAAGGATGATTTCCAATGCTTTGTTGCAGGTAAGATAAAATTTAAAATTTTAGAAAAATACCGTATAATATGATTTTAAAATTTTAGAAAAATACCATATAATACCAACTTTTGTTTTTAGCTGCCACATACCTCTTTGATTTTATAAGCATTTTTTTTTTTTTTTTGGTCTCCAACTTCCCAAACATTGAAAAAAGAAACAGTTAATCCAATAATTGTTCTTCAAGATTTTGGTCTCAGTTGAAATCAATCATGTGGGCCATTTATCTCCTCTTCCCCGCCCCACCTCCCACCAGACGAGGCTGAACTGGCTCCTTGAACGATGTACATCCACATGTGTTTCAGTTTGAGGATCCTTAACCATAATTGATGAAGGATTGTTTTTCTTAAGAATGTTTAGTTTTATCCATAGAGAAAGAAAACGTCAGAATTTCAAAGGTCAGGTAAGCGTTTTACTGTAGTCAGTTCTGTAGGGGGTTGGCCCAATGTTATATTCGAGAAAGTAATTACTTATTATAAAGATAACTTATTGTATATAATACCAATCCTTTAGGAAATGATTCTTGTTCGTTTATACTTTGCTATATAACCCAAACTAGATTTGATTAATTTCCTGTTCTATAAGTTAAAAAAAAAATTCTGATTTGTGTGTTGTGTGTGTGTGTGTGTGTGTGTGTGTGTGTGTGTGTGTGTTGCATCAGAGTGTCTGATTTCATTGAATATTGATGATAAAAGTTTAGATATTAGTCAACTCTACCAAAATAACTATTGTTACGTTATCTCTCCCCAACTCTCTACCCTCTTCTTTGTCATTCAGTCAGAAGAGAAACTGAGTTATAAAACATTTAGGAAAGCTTCTGAGACCACACTTCTATATCTAGTAGAGGTAGGGAAAAACCTAGATTTTTCTATCTTTGATTAGTGCTTTGTTTTCATTATAAAATATTTAAATGCTCATTTACTTATAATTAATGAATTATTTAAATCATGGGAAAACACAAATCATGGCCCTTTTGCTATAAAGTCTTTATTTACTTTATCCAGTTACAAAAACTAGATTCATGCTCATATACTAACTAAAAGCAATATTTAATTATGCAATATATTATGAAACTATTAATTTTTATTTTGGAGGGCAAAATCTCTCTTAATGACCTAGAAGCAAGGTTAGAAAATAGACGGTAGTAAACTTTAAAATACTGTTTTCAGCTTTTATAACACTTGATGATGCCTGGGTAATACATGGATTGGAATATTGAAATATTGAATAACAGCCATATAGTATGTGCCCGTTAATGTTGGTTTTGTATTTGTTGGCTAGTACCAGACCATACAGTTGCTCAGAGAAAGTGTGTATATGCTAAACTAGCTGTGAATCATGGATTCTCCTAATTCCTGATCTCATTTGGGTTGTTCTTACCACAAATCAGTGGGGAGCAGAAATTGGGAGGCCTCTCCCACTCATGCTTAGACACTCAGTGCTGTTTTCTTGGCACTGTTGATGCCCCAAATAACTAGTGATGGGAAAAGCTTGGGGACCCACCATGCTTTATGGCAAAAATAAATAAATAAATAAAAAAAACAAAACAACACTGTAATGTGTTACGTTCATCATTCACTTCTAATGGCCTCAAGATAGTCAATTTTCTTTTTTCAACTAGTTGGTGTGGTATAAATTTGGCCTAGATAGTGGACCAAATTATTGTTTTACTCTAAGAACACTTTAATTGTATGTACAGGGCACATATAAAAAAGCTAAGACAACATAAACAATGCAGGACTTTATCTTCCGTGCGGTGAGGGTGCCCCAAACTTGCGATTTTCCACATGAGTGAGTGACAGTCTGCCTCAGACTTGGGAATGGCACCTCAGAAATGCAAAATGACCAGCTCTTCATGAACTGTCCTGAAACAGATCTCTAGTGGCATTGTATGTGTTTACAATATTTCCCTTTTGCCAATTGGAGGAGACACTGGGCTTAGTAAGGACTTGTGCACGGGTTTTATAGGATGTCAGACAAAATGATTTTTTATTGAGGAAGGGTCAAACAAGTTGTGTTTTTTGTTGTGTCACACTATACAATATGAAGGCCACATCATAAAAATTCAGGGCTCCCACAAGAAGGCAAAGGGTAAGAATAGTGATTTAAGACTACATTATCCTGTTTCTAATCCCTTCTCTTTCTTCCTGCGGAAATGTAATTGCAGAAGCTGGGCGAAGGGCTTGGAGCATGGGCGTCCATATCTGTCTTGGAGAGAGTCATAAAGTCTGTTTTATGAGTCTCGCTCTAGCCTCATTCTACGTTTCCAAATTAAAGGAGACAATATGACAATCTCACCAAGCTCTGATCTTACATCTTAATTTTCAAACTCAGCAGCAATCTTGGTACCTGGTTTAAGTGACTCAGAGAAAAAAATCTTGAAATTAATGATGTATAGCCACAGAAATTCTATAAAATATATGTTGTATTGAGAACAACTTTTAAAAGAGAAAATTTCATCTCTGAAATTACTTTTTTAAAATGTTGATGTATTCAATGTCGACTTCTCAATACCACAAGACATCTGATAAGATACTGATAATGGGAGGGGTTGGGTGAGGAGAATCCAAACTATCTACATACTAATCCTTTTAATAAAGTTTGTCTAAAATAAACTGATGAACTAACTACAAGCCCTGATATGGCTGTGATGGGATAACTTAAAAGACTAAAAGTCCATTGTTTCGGCTTAAGCTTTAACCAAGTTTTCAGAGTTTGTGATACTGTTCTTTGCTTTCATTTTAAACATGAGAACACTTTTTATTTCTTAGTTTATGCTATGCAAAAGGATGAAGTTGAGTGAATCATTTTCACCAATTGTTTGTTTATATTCAGACCAAACAGCCCATTACATGCTGCATAAATTCCTCTTCACTTGCACAGGCCTTGATAGAGCTCTGAGACTAAAACTTTTACCCACAGTGTCCATTGATTGTGGCTTCAAAGGACCACCCACTTTTGAGGGTAAGAGGCCAATTCTGCCTTCTCAACAGCCCTATTTTGGACATTAGGAAAATCTTCCCAAACTGGAGAACATTCATTAGGAGCTATATATAATTCTAGCATTTGTCACTCAGCCACATCAGCCCTTAGTCCTATCTAAATAGAACGAATATCAGGATTTGCTATTTATCTCCCTGAAGAACCCATCAGAGAGGCAGGGAAAATGTGTTTGAGTTTTAACTACAATGATTCCATAACTAATGAGTTGCCACCGATCATCCCAGGAGAAAAGTAACAGCCTTTGGCATATAAATCTTTACATGGTGGTTATAGAATCTGTATCTATTCCTTTGCTGTAGCAAAGCATTACTAATTAAAAGCAAAAAGTACATTAACCTGCAAAAAGCAGCTAAATTTATTGACACAACTTTGTAAGTTGCAGTTAATTGAGTCACAAATGAAACTTCAAATAAAAGAAATAATGTGGTAATTGGGCTCCTCATCTTATATAATATCCTTGTTGGCATACATTACAGGTTTGCTATCTTTTAAGACTATTAAATCATTGTGGGAGAATGTTGCCAAAAACCTCTTCATTTCCTCTTAGTGACTTCTTACTACCCTTAGAGGGAGTTTAATAGAAAAGGAAGGACATGATGTAGTTTTAATGACAGGAAACCCATGGCCTTTCAAATGAATAAATTCCATCACTCACTGCCACAGTGTGCTAATTATTTCCTTTGATAAATTAAAAGCTGTAAAAGCACTAAGTATATAACCATGTGGTTTACAGTTATAATCAACCTGTCTTCATTACTGAAATTTGTATTAACGTCATTATTTAATAAGCATACATTTTAAAATTCTATCAATCTGCATAGAAAGACTGTGTTAAACTTTTACTGATATGATGGATGATTAAATGAAAAATACACCTCCATGCTTCTAAGTTTTAGAATGCAAATATCAATTAACATTCTTTTACCATAACACTAAAGTTTGAGAGTAAATATAATTATATCACTGCAATGATGAATCAAGCAAAATGAAGAACCAAATCAAAATGTAAAGAGAGACTGTTTTAGTAGATTTTGTTTTATCTTAAATATCAACTAAATAATTTAGAATAAAATGTAGTATTTTACTAGTCATTGAACAAAATTTATTATGTGCCCTTACATGCTCCTTGAGAATTAACTTATTCATTCCATAAATATTTTACACATACCATGCATTCTGAGTCTATAGTATTAGTAAAAATAGATTCCATAGTTGCCTTTTGAGCTTCTGATGCAGTGGAAAAGCCATCAATCTAGGGATCCCACAAAAACAAGAGCAGTAGAAGGTTTTTGGTTGATGAAAGCTTACTGGCTATAGAATTGTCTTAATCAGGGAGGGTGGAGTCCTGTTGTGAAAGGGTGGCTCACATTGAAAAATGAAGAGTCAACTCAGAGAACAAGGAGACTTTCTAGCATACAGATAGAATTTTTAAGTCTTCATGAAGGGACCAAGAGAAAATCTACCAGGCAAGAGAAGAGAAGAAGCAAAGTAAGTCAAAGTTGAGCTTGTCCACCCAGTTGGTTCATGCATTCTTTCTGCAAGGTGGATGCATACTGAGTAACAATGGAGGAGTTGTTTAGCAAGCTGTGGGACGCATTTCAAACACAGTACCTCCCTGACTGTGTGCCAAAGGACTGCCAGCATGCTCTAGGCAGCAGGCAACTCTGGGGGAAAGCAGAGTGAGGGAGGGGATGGGGAGAGAGGAAGTAGGTTTACCACTTCACAGGAAATAGAAACAGTGGCTTCTGCTAAGCGTGCTCACATTAAACAATCTACTTTTACAATTTTCACTGTGCACACACACAATTTCCAATATTTTTCAAATTCTAACTCTGTAGGTTTTCAAGTTTCTAATTCCATAGTGTCTCATGGTTGTCATCATATTTTGTGCTCTGTCTTCATACAGGAATGGTATCTCTCATGTACTCAGTCCTCAGTCATTTTATCTAAGTGCTTGATTGGAAAAAAAAGCACTATAATTTGCCATTCATATATGTGCAGGGATTCTGTTCTAATAGAACTTAAATTCTTATTAGTTTTAATATTTAATAATAAAATTCTAATGCTTGAAATGTTGTGGGGAATTCACCAAAGAACACTGCTCAGACAGGGTGGAAGCCAATAGAAAGTCCTTATTAGTTGGCTTTGGTGACTACACTGGGTGTTATGGATCACAGTGTAGCCCCAAGCCTTTCTCAGGAAGAACTTCTAAGCACAAAAAAACCATGCTTTGGATTACCATACTTCAGTTAATAAGATTAGATAGCTAAAAGTGGAACTACAGAACCTAAAAAGCAAGGTTAGTACATTTTGAGACTTTCCTGGGACTCTGTGGACTTTGATGGGTTAGGCCTTTGTTTTAGTTTTGGTAGGTAGTGCTGTCTACCTGCTGAGTTTTACAGCCTGAAAGGCACTTCCATCATGAAGTCAGTTGTGCTAAGGTTGGAGGGTCTACTAGGTCTTGGACCCTGTTACAAATATAGAATAAAAGTGTCATTTATAAATTCCATTGTCTTTAAAGTTCTATGGAAATTGGTGTAATCAAACTGAAACTAAATATAAATGGCCAATTGTTATTTAATGTGAAATTCTGAGCAATCTGTTGATTGACTTTCTATGCAGGAAGATCCCACTGAAACTTTTTAAAAAAATGTACATTCAGAAAAGAAGAAAGGGTGATGGGGAACAAGTTATAAGTTGCACTGTAAGGTATTCCCTTACAGTGCCAGGAAGTGAATCCCGGGTGTTGTGCTTACTAAGCAAGTTTCCACTACTCAGCTCCTTCCGCAGCTCTGAATTTAAATTTTAAAAAAAAAGTAAATGTGGATGTAGATTCACCAGTTGTACAAGTTGGTTCAGGGCAGAGGACACTTTATTCTTCTGTCTAATTAAATCACCAGTTCTAGCCTGGAGCCCTGGAGCCCTAGAATGTTTTGTCCTCTTTTTAATCTAGTCTTAATCCTTAAACTGGAACAGACTTTGTACAATCTAGATCATTTAAACTGCTAGCCCAGACCTAGAAGGCTTCAGCCTTAGCCTTCCAAGACATACTGCTGACTGAGTCACTCTGACTAGCTCCTTCTGAACTCTGACTCTCACACAAGGCTATTCCTCTATGAACCCTTAGAAAGATTTTTAATGGAAACAGATAATACTCTTCTTGTTCTTCATTCCTTCAATTATACTTTATAAAAGGTCTTTAAAAATATATCCAACATCTATTTTAGCAGGTACTATGGGAAGGCCTTAGGGGATCCAAAATGATTCATTCTAAGTTTTTGATCTTGCCTGCAAGGTGCTCACTTATGTGGGGGGAGATGGTCACATAACTAGGTATTCACAGGACAGACTTATGATTGACAGTGTCTCTTAACTCAATGGGTCAGGAAAGACCTCTCAGCAGAGAATATAAAGAGCCCTTGGAATTGATTTGGGAAACAAAGAAAAAGCCTTTCAGACTGAGAGAAGAGGAAGAACAGCAGAGGTTGAAAGAAAGAGAAAAACAACATCTGAGTAATCAGGAGGTGTCAATCAAGGACAAGTTTGGAGGTCGAGGAGATCTAATTGAACTTTGTTAGTGATGGAGCTGTAAGGACCTTGCTTGAGACGACTGGCAGGTGAGATAGGGTCAGTTTTCAGTGAAGATTTGCCTGTTTGTTTTCTTAAGAGGGAGAGGAAGAATGCATGAAGCTGGAAAGTGAGGAGGGTAGGGAGGACTTGGCAGAAGATGAGGGCAAGAAAGCCGTGATCAGAATTTATTGTATGAAAGAAAATTTTATATATTTTTAAAAAAAGGTGATGCAGAGAGGAGAGGAGACAAAAACTTAAGAGGAATTCAGGAGGTGGTAACAAGCTGGGAGGGAAATGGGTTGGCTTGTAGGCTTCCAACTCAGCAGGGAATGGACTGGAGAGCTGGGAAGCAATACATATGAAAAGCAGCAGTTTTCACAAATCCGGGGCGATGGGGATTGGAGCCCAGAGGACAATTTCAATAAATGTAGGACTTCGTTTTCAGCTGCCTGCAATAGCCTTCATTGAAGACACAGTTGTTCAGGACATGATAACAGCAATCCTCTGTTGGCAGGCTGCCTGTCCGTGGTGGCATACGCTAACAACGCTTTGCGTGCTCCAAGACAAATCCTCCCAGTGGCTGATACACTGCAGCATCTCTTGTTCTATCTCTGCATTCTTTCTTGTAGTTGGAGATATATATTAATCGCATCCAGCCTCCGCATCCCTGCTTTCTCTTCCTCAGTCCTAAATAAGCCTAATCCTTTTAACTTCTACTTTTGAGCACTTGGGTTGCAAACGATGAATCATTTTACTGCTTCTTTTGGGATCCCATCCAAAGAGTCTACACCTCATTTTTAAGGCCTTGAATCAGACACATTTCTCTACCACTGTGCCTTTCTTGCAGTGGGTGGTTGATAAGTCGTTTTCAGAGTGATAAAATCCCAAGGCTGGTAGAGAGCTTGTCTAGGGACTCCCACATGCTAAAATCCTATTTATTTCACTTTATTATCAACATAGTTTTGAACATTAACTTGGCATTAATGACTCATGTGAGCTCTATAATTCTGTCTTTTGTTTATGCTGTATTTGTCTGTAACCAAGTCTTTATCATTATGCGTGTACAGTTTGCCTTTCCCTTTCTACTTGTTCTGATTACAGTTTTATTCTCATTATTTCTGTTTATTTTTCAAGGTCATTTTAAAGTGTAATTATTTTCCCAAGTTGCTAAGCTCCGTGTGCCATGTGCTGCCACTCATAATGAGTGCCTCCTAAATTTATCAGCGCCATTAAACTGTTATTAAATATTTCTGGCCCCAGATTGTTCTTTTGAAAAAAAGTACTCATGTTCTCTAAATTGATATCGCATTATTGATTCTTCTTTAATATTTTTGCAATAAATTTTTATACTTATTTAGTAACAAAGCTCTTTTAGAGGAAACTAATAACATAATAACATAAGTCTGTGTACAATTATACTTTACAAAACATTCCTTCAATCCCAGATTACTTAATTTGCTGATTGTATAATCCCATAAAATAGGAAGAAAGATTATTTTATTTTAGTTTCAAAAGTATGGAATCAGACATCTGGGGCGACTTGAACAAGGTCATGTAGGTAGAAATTCACAGAATCAGAACTTAGATTCAAGATTTTCCCATTCATAGCCACTTTTTAAGCACCTAATACACAGTTACAGTTGGTTTGGACAACCTTCTTGCTTCAGAATTGGCTGGTTGTATGGAATTACTCCTGAAGAAGGAGTGACCTTAAATGCCAGGGAGCTAGCTGCACGTGAAGCCCAGAAGCACAGAGTAGCTCCAAAATACATGTAGCCAGCACCTATTAATGTGGTGTTTTAAGTTTGTTTATTTCTGTAAAAAATTGTTTTCTCCTTAGGATAGACTCTTTGTGGTTTACAACTCAATCTTCAACCATACTTAGTAGGTTTCAAATAATATGAATTCTGAAGTGCTTATCTGATGCTTAGCTGGTTAAACAATGACATGTTGAATTCCTTTCATGTGTACATGGCTGTATGAGGAGTAATGTGGACTGTGTAACCTTGTTCTCTCATAGAGAGAGCCATAACATCAAATGGGGCACACCAACAACATTTAGGGAGCTCTCTGATTACAGTACAGTTATGACTGTTACTAGACCATCATGGTTTAAGGTGTACAGGAAAAGGAAAGAAGCTTGGAAAAGATTTTCCATACTAAAGCAAACCTAGAGTGTCAGGCAAGAAAAAGTTGGAATTGACATGGTAAGAAGTCCAAGTTCAAAACCAAATAAAACCTTTGTCAAGGATGAGAGATAACACCATGCCATCAATATCTTTATTGTATGCTAATTTCATTGTTTTAGTCTATTAAACTTGTAAAATAAAATAAGGAAATTAGACTTTCTTCCCTCTGAGACAAACGTGTTTGTCCTCTTTAGTGTTATTTTTTTTTCTTTTTTGCCTGTCTACAGATTCTTAATCTAGTAAGCTCATGATGTCACTCTTCTTTTTGCCAAAGCTTTGTCCTACTTTGATTGCCCTCCTTGTTTGTAATTACCATTAAAGCTAACTACTCTTTATTCTAAATAATTTCAGTTTCACATTGTCATTTAATCAAATATGTAGAAATAAAATTACATGTAAGGACTATGGGCTCTGTAGGCAATGCAAATGGCAAAAAAGACCATTGAGCACCTTGAAAAGCTTGTAATCAGTGTAACACATATCAAGTTTTATATATCCCAAACTTAAGAATACAAATGCAGCATACAATATAAGCCATGAATGCATAATTAAGATATGTAACTATCTCATTGCTGTCTCTGTTAAATACATTAGAATTAGAATCTCATTTTCATAATATTGAACAAGGTCATTCAGGTGGATACTGGTTGGCTGGGTACACTCAGAAGTAAACTGTGTTTTATGCTCCAATGAGTCTTAAAGATTCTGCCTAAATAGCATTCAAATAACTGTAAACTCTAAGAGTTTTGTTATCCCAAGCATAGTCCAACCTATGAAGGTTAAATCTGAAAATCTTCGTGGATAATGATATGAAAAACACAGCT
The DNA here is from genome assembly GCA_026225945.1 of Cricetomys ansorgei. Lineage (NCBI taxonomy): Eukaryota > Metazoa > Chordata > Mammalia > Rodentia > Nesomyidae > Cricetomys > Cricetomys ansorgei. The sequence goes on from JAMJFZ010000107.1 coordinate 34,676,935, forward strand.
CAAATTTGTAGAGAGTGGCCTAATCACAAAGGACTCAAAATGTAGTCAAAACAGGATATAGAGATGTACACTTGTAATTCTAAAACTCATAAGGGCAGGAAGAAGCCCAGCTTGCTTTATGTAGTGAATTTGAGGCCAGCCTGGGCTACTTAAATAAATGTAGGCTCTGTCTCATCAAATAAATGTAGGAAAGAGGGGGGGTTAGAGAGAGCCAAAATGTATTTAAAAGGTCAAGAGGAGAAGGAAGTGATGAGAAACTACTGCTTGAGTAGGACTAGAACATAACCAGTGTGTCTGGCATCATAGGCTTGATGTTACAGAAGTGGCCCACAATGGCAATGAGAGCAGGGAGACCACCATATGGTCCAGGCAGGATGTGGTTAGCACAGCCTGAAGAATTTTGATAATGAACAGAGAAGTCCAGAGATGAAAATATTGCCATGCTGATCCTCTGGGGGCTTAAAGTCCAGTGGAAGGCAGTCATGGACACAACATGTAAAACCAAAAAGAAGATGGGTCAAAGATATGAATCACAGCCTGCGGGAGCACAGAGGATGACTAAGTCAGTAGGATGGAGCTTAGGAAACATCAAAGGAGGATGTGGTATGGTTGTGTGAGGGAGAGCAATTTGGACAGAAGGTGCTGATCTAAGGGGAGTAGATAGCTTTGGGAGGTCCAGATAAGACCAACGTTTCTGTTAAGGAGCTTGTCCTTCAAATTGGAGTCATCTCAAATATTAGAATGATGTGTTTTCATTTGTATTTCAAATGAATCTATTGGAATCAGTCTGGAAACCAGATGGAAGAAGAGTTTTATGTATATATAGAAGCAACTATGGAGAGATGAACTAAGACTCTTGTTTGCATTAAACCAATATTACACAAGAAAAGCTCTGAGACAGGCCTCTTGTTATGTAGTAAGCTCTGACAGTGGAATTACTATTACTCTTTGTACTGTTGCAATAGACATTAGAGATGGTTAGGGCATGCACTTATGTTCCAGAGAGGTAAAGAAGAAAGCATAGATTATGGGAATACCATGGAGTCAGACGGGAGTAGCAAGAATGACTAAGATTCTGCTTTGATGAAAAGGTGAAGTGGGAGGAGACTGGGAAATTCTTTGAGACTTTATAGTATTATCTATTAGTGGGTTGGGGAATCAATTCAGAAGGTTACAGATAGTAATAAAAACAATCAAACAAACAAAAAAAAAACAAAAATGAAAGAATATAATAGAATAAAAAACTTTACACCAATGACTACACCAATTATTTCGTGTAACTTTTATGAGGGTGGTATAAACAAAAATATTTTTGGGTATCTGGTGTGTTTCAGATTGTCCAGTAGACACCAATGTGAATCCATGTTGATGACTACAGCTCTCTAATGCTAAAATGAATGGCTCAACTCAGCCTACAGCACATGCTCTCCGAGGCATATCAGTTCTAAAAGGGAGACCAAGGCCAAGGAGCTGAGTGAAGCATGCTTATCTTTGTCTTCCAAACCTACTTATAGACAATTCAATCTTCTTCATGTACTCAACATACAAAGAGAGAATGGAATTTTTTTCTAGGAAAGCTGATACATAGGAGTCAGAGGAATTTGAGCATCTTCTCCTCTAATGGATTAGCTTGCCTACATTTTTTGATGAAGTTATTACAGTCTCTATTGTCATGTGTATTGACACTAAAATGAACTTATAATGATGGTTCTAGAAATTCAGATAGTCAGTCCAAACACACACACACACACACACACACACACACACACACACACACACACACACACACTCTATTGTAATATTTCTGAAGAAAATTTGCTTTTGTATAGAAAAACTTGTTTATGGTGAGAGACTAATGCAGCATGATCATCTCTTGGCTTAGCAATACACCCTTTCCTTGAGAGAGGATACCACTGTATAGCCCTAACTGGCCTGTATCTCACTATGTAGATCAGTTAGGCCTTGAACTCACGAAGATCCTCCTGCTTATGCCTCCTGAATACTGGGATTAAGGCTTGGCATTCTTGAAGATTTTGGTTAGATCACCAAATTATTGATATAAGACCAAAGTCTATTGGGATGTCAGAGGATAAATTCTAGATAAAAATTATTTTTTTTAGCTGTAGCTTCATGTTTGCTAAGGATTGCTTATAGCCTATTGTATAAATTTGTCGTTCTAGTTTATGATTATCTAGTTTATGATTAAATTTGGGTTCTAGTTTATGTTTCAGCTAGCCTAAGTTAGGCTTTCTTTCTCTTTTGTATTCACATTTTTTTTTACTTTATCTCAAAATGTTTTCATTTCACTGATCTATGGAAGTGCAGGCATAACCAATGGATTTAAACCACGAAGTAGGCAACTGGGTCAGGAAGACAGTTAGGCCCTATCTATTTGTTAATGTGGTGACAACATTAGACTTTAATATGTTGTTTCTTGGGATTCGGGTCACATGGGAGTGTCTCAGTTCACTGGCTTGAAGCAGAAAGCTTTGTTTAATGATTTTAGAGTGGTCTTCCATAGGAAGTAGCAAAATAGTTCTCATCTTTTACTTGCAGTATCTTGAAATGAATGCAAGATACTCACGTATGCTATTATTCTACAAAGGGAGCTAAATACAATCTACTTAAAAAGAAACTATGATTGTGCTTTGTAAATGCAGTTTTATTTTAATAATATATGAACTCAGGTCACTTGTAAGTTTATGACAGTTCAAACCCCTAGCTTAATGGAGCTCACTGGGAGACCAGAGCAGGGAAAAGAGGGAAAGGATGTGAATCTGAGTGAGTATAAATAAAATATCTTATAGTCTGTGTAGAACTTCTCCATCCTTCTAGAATGGCTCTCCCCTCTCTCAATATCCAGATACGATCTGTCTCCCCCTTTCTGTTCATGATACCAAGAGGGACAAGAACATGTCCTCCTGTGCCTGGATCGCTGTTGCATCAGCATTGGTGGCTTCAGTTCTCTGTCTTTTACAGATTGTTCATGATCAGATTCATAGACCCTTCTTCTCAAAGAACTATTTCAGACTCTTCAAGAATTCTCATGGCATATATCCCCATTCCTAAACTTTGTTTTTGAAATTCTTCATAAGCTTTCCCTCTAACAAGCTCGCTTTCTACTGCTTCTCCCAAGAGTTTCTCTATAACTAACCTACTGTCTGTAATCTTCCTCTGAATTGTTAAAGCTGATGTGTACCGCATGTCCTGGAATACCTCCTTGATGTTAACCATGCATGTGCCATAAATCGTGTCTGCTACAAAGGAAGTTATATATGCATCGAATTTTTAAAATGGTGTGAAAATAGCTTTAAAAAAGTGTCTCTTACTTCTTGCCTTTTTCCTTTACCTTATGCTGTATGCATTTATCCTCCTCTATCCTTTTTTTCAATATAGTATTTAAACTTTTAGTATCAGTCGAAGTCTTCTTTCAATATAATTCTATATACTTTTTGTAAAATGTATTTTATGCATTTTTGATTAATCTAACATTGGAACATTAAGGTTTTTTGTGGTATAAATGGTGTTATTAGAACAGCAACTCTTATTCTAACGTATTGACTTGAAGCCTATTCAATTTGGAAAATTTTTTTCCTAAAATAAAAGCTACTTATTATTTTTCCTTTGTTAATATCATCTCTATCTAGCTCTACTTTCTATTCTGACATAAAAATTTCAACATAATGAAGTTAGTCCATCACTTAATGTTTCTCAAGACCACGTCTGATATCAGATCCATCTCTTAGCCAGCCTCGTGAGTATTCCCTGGGTTTATTTCTGGAACTCTCAGTAGAGTTTTTGGATGGCAAGCCATCTTCCACTTTGAAGTTCAGTGGTCCAGCTTTGCACAGATCTAGCTCATGATTCCATCCTACATATGCTACTAGCACTTGAGCAGAAGTGAGAAGACAAAGGGTAAATTCAGGAGACTTCCAGTGAGATGGCATTGGATACCAAGATGAGGGGAATAAGTGTGGGAAGAGTAACCTGAAATAGTATGCTGCAACATAATACTGCAACAAGAGACACAGTAGAGGATGAACAAATAGTTCAACTTATTCAACGAAAGATAATATGGCAAATGTGATCCTTAAAATAGACTCATTGTAATAATATCAATTTATAGAATTGTTAAATGTTATCTTAAGCAGTTTATTCGATTTGCACCTTAGTTTCCTTTGAAAGAATTCTAAATTGCCTCTCAGATATTCTTATTGCTCCTGGCAGTATGAGTGAATCATGGTTCCCCAAGATTCTCATATCATTTATACAATAACTGTAATATTGTAATGATATTATTTTGCTGTATATTTTGTGGTACTCAACACAAGGAATTTCTCAAGTCCTATGAAAAATGTCCAAGAAATGAAAATATAAGGTTCATTATTTCATTTTATGTTAATTGTGAAACAGTTCAAGCAAGAGCTAAGAAGGGAATAAAATTGAAGGGAATAAAAGAATAAATCAATCAAATATAATAAAGAAAAGCTAAGCGTAGTTTATAGCAAGTGTATATAGCTATGAACTGAACAGCCGGGTTATCTACCTACATTACTGAGCAGCAAAAATTGGGTGATTTACCTATAGTACTGAGCAGCTACAATCTGGGCTATTTTCTTAGTCAGGATTTCTATTGCGGAGATAAAACACTATGGCCAAAAAGCAAGTTGGGGAGGAAAGAGTTTATTTCACCCACAGTTCTATATAACAATTTAGCATCAAAAGCAGTGAGGGCAGGAATTTAAACAGGACAGGAAACAGGCAGGAGCTGATGCAGAGGCCATGGAGTGGTGCTGCTTACTGATTTGTTCTATATGGCCTGCTCAGCCTGCTTTCTAATAAAATCCAGGACCAGCAAAAAGATGGCACCACCCACCATGGGCTGGGTCTTGTCCTATCACTAATTAAAAAAATTGAATCATTAATTAAGTATATAAGTATAATAATTAAAAACATCAATCACTAATTGAGAAAATGTCTACAGGTTTGCCTACAACCAAATCTTATAGAGGCATTTTCTCAATTGAGGTTCCCTTTTCTTTTATGCATCTAGCTTTTGTCAAGTTAACATCAAAACAGCCAGGACATCTACCTATAGTATCTAGTATCTATAGTATCTATAGTACTGAACAGCTACAAGCTGGGATGTCTACCTACATTATTGAGAAGGTACAAACTGGGCTATCTGCCTACAATACCGAGCAGCTACTAGCTGGGTTATCTACCTATAGCACTGAGCAACTACAAACTGAGCTATCTACCTACAGTACTGAGCAGCTACAAGCTGGGTTATCTACCTACAGTACTGAGCAGCATAAGCTGGGTACACTATTGATCAACTATAAGATGCATTATTTTCATGTACATTTTTGACTCTTAGGCATTTACATTTTATGTTTACTCTAAAGCTTATGTCATCGAGCAGCATGTACCTTAACAATTTGAGGTCTGCCACTGTATCAAAGCTTTTTAAGTAATAAAATCTCATGTTGTGTTGTCCTCACTGATTCTTCGCTTAAAGAAGGACTCGAGGATAACATATTTAATAAATGACTATTTAATGATTAAATTTTACTTAACCATATGGTGTCAAATGATGTATTTACTTTGGGGAGACATGGACAAGTCATTGTAAATTTTGTTTAATTGATTTGACAGTTCTTAAAATCTAAGCCATGTTGCAGGCACACTGATATCTACAATGTGTCAGTTTCCTATAATTATTCTTTGTGGGTAAAAATAATAAGAGTATAGTAGAGATAAAAATTCAGCACATTTGTTTTTACATGAGACAAATGTGTCAGGCTATCACTCATTGAAACAAAAGCATTCAGAGCCTGGGAGATGGCTCAGTGGATTCTTCTTCTACAAAACACACTAGAATGAAGATCTGAGTTTGAATTCCCAAAACTCCTACCCCCATCTCCCCAAAATAGCCAGGTATAGTTATGCATGCATACAACCTAAGCATTTGTTGGTAGCTACAGGTAATTCCCAAGGCTTTGCTAGTCATCCAGCATAGTCTAACCGGTGAGCTTCTGGTTCAGTTAGAGACTCTGTGGCTAAACTGTAAGGCAGAGACTGATAATGACACCCCATGTCCTCTGGCCTCTTATTACATACATGGGCACAGACACCTACATAGTCACATATATGCTCCACTCTCATAGCCAGTACACGTATGCATACACATACACACAAACTGCATTTAATGTTAACTAAGTCCTTGGACAGTTGAATGAAAAGATAAGCCTCTATTTTTTGTTTATTGACTGTGCTCCCAATCTCAGCCTTATCTCTGATATATTCTCAAGAAAACATCAGTGGTTTCTTTTTTTAAAAGAGTATTGTTATAGATGTCTTTCAGTGGAAGAAATTAAGAGTACATGGTAGTAGATTTTATAAAGAAATTTTCAGAAGAAAGAGGACATAATAGCATTATTAATAAATCATGAGATGCTTTGTAAAGTTCTAGTATCTGTTTTTTACAATTCACAGGCATTAGTTGTATCTTTAATTGTTTGGCGGTACTTTACTTTTGGCTAGGTGAATAGCAAGAGTGATTGATGGAACCTTTCTAATTTCCCAGTGTCGCAGCAGAGGTAAACTATGAAGAGCTGTAAATGTTAATAGCTTATAAAAGACTGTTCCTATGTAGATCTACTGGGCTCACAAGGGCCTCTTGGGACAAAACAATTATCCACACTTATCTGAAAGTTTCCACTCTCTCCAGTGGGAGGCTTAACCTTATTATACTAAGATGTTTCCCTTTCAGTCTTCAAAGACAATGGAATGGAATTGAGACAAAATCCCCATGGCTCTTGGCTCTTGAAGCTAACTAAAAGATAAATTGCTCTTAGCAATGATGTTGTTCATGCTACTTGGTTAAGGATTTGAACACTTTTACTGTCAAATTAGGTTTACAACATTTTTAGAAAAAAACAAAACAAAACAGCAGTGGTCTGAAAATTGGCATAGTGCAGTTCAATGTGCAAATATATAAGTCCAAAGGATAAAAGAAAAAGCCTGACGTATGTGGACCTATGAAGGAACTAATTCTCTATTAAAAAGGCTCTTTCTTTGTTCAAGGAGAAACTTCTCCATTTAAAAACAACTGGACTAAGTGTTAGAACTTAGGAGTAACAGTTACATCATGCTGTAACGTGAACACAAAAAATTTTTTTCCAGCGTTTGTTTGTTATGAGCTTAACCACATTTTTTTTGGTAGAAAATGCTCCCATGATGAATTTACTAAGTGATGTCTAATATTTTTTTAAAGGGATATATCTACAGAATTTTAAAGGAAGTATAAACAAATGATAAATCTAGGGCAAGACCTTTGCTCTGGACACCTCGTTTTGTTGCTGCTATATTTCATCTCTTTTCACTGCACTTTCAGAAGTAGAGTGTCTGCTAGTTGGTGGGTTTTACTCCCCCTTTTCCATGGAGAACCAAGGCAAAGGAGTTATGATGTGTGCTGTATTGTAAAAGGAAACATTTGCTTAGAAATCTGATGCTGACATTTTAATGCAAGATCTCATGCTTTCAAGGCAATGAAAATCAGGACAATGTTTTCCTTTTAGAGTGTGAGGAGGACTCAAATTAAAATGGACTGTATTTACAATTTCTGGTGAGGAAATCATGGCACATTGTTGATCTTTTTTTTTTTTTCACTACCAGGTACTGTTTGGCTACAAGTATAGTTTGATTAACACTGTCACAGTCCTGGAGTTTAACCCAAACTTACTACTGAGCTTGTATAGAGAGGCTTTCTCTTTTTTCTATACTTCTGTAAAATGTTTCTGATATTGCTTTAGTAAAATCTGAAGTAGTATGTTAGAAAACTCAGATTACTTAGTTTCTCCCCCTTTTTGAGAAAGGATTTCATGTTGCACAGGCTGGCCTCAAGATCTTTACATAGTCAAGAATGATCTTGAACTTCTGATCTTCCCAGTATCCTCACAGTGCTGAGATCATAGCTGTGTATCAAAACATGTGTTAGTGGGGATCAAACTCAGGGCTTTGTGAATGCTAGGCAACAGTCTTCCAATGGAAGCTCATTCCCAGTCCATAATTTAGTTTGAAAAGCTCATTATTCACCTCATCATTAGTGCAAATGTTTTAAAGTTTTCTTTTGTAAGGCTGCCTGTGGGACTGTTCCCATAGATTCCATTCCCAGCTTCTACCTGCCACTAAAGCAGATAGCATTCTCATTCCTGCTTCTCCTGCTTCTATGAGCAGTCTCATAGAAGTGCAGGACTACCACACATGGCTTGTCCTTCATTCAAAGAAGGTCTCTTGATATTGGAATCTATCATCCACCCAGAGAAATTGTTGATAAACCTCAAAGTCTCATTAAATATTTTTTCTGTACGAAATTTCAAAATTCCCATTATTCTACTAGTGCTCAAGTGGTCCAATACCACAGCTCCTTATACCATAAGTGGTTAGCTTTCATACAAATGAATGCAAAATGTTTTCATGTTAGGATTTGTAATTTGTACCCGCCTCTGTCCCTAAATGTAGCAAGTGACTCTGGTTATAATAACTCTTTTATTGAATTTTAGATTCTTATAGGCATGGGTTCTTTTCTTTTTGTTTTATTATTTGTCCTCAATGCTTGATGTCATTCATTCATTCATTCATTCATTATTCATCCATTCATTCATTCAAAGAGCATCATTGGAAGATACGCAAATCTACTGAGCCAGGAAAGCAGTATGTTTCCTAAATCATAAAAGACCCCTGCCTTCAAGCATGTGTGATTTAATGTACTATATTATTAAAAAAAGGAGTAATAAACACATAAATGGTAGGAAAGGAAAATCGTACAAGAGCTTGTGGGAGGTAGTAATTTGGTTGAGGGGTGGCGGTCAGGCAAGCTCCTGCCTGGCAATTATCATACATGGGATTGGTCAGACAGAAACCAAAGGGCACAAGTGGAAGGCTACTTCTAGATATTTCTGGAGAGAAGGAGCAACTCACCGAAGATTGGGGAAGAACATTGAATTTATTCTAAGCACTTAGAAATTTTTATTTTTGAGCAATGAGTAACCAAGGTTGCAAGCTAAGATCTCTTGCTATTAAGAGAAAAATTACAAGGCTATTCATAGTGTTTTAGCCAAGGCATTTTTGGCTCATTTCCAAAAAGAGTGATGATGAAAATATAAAAGATGATGGTGGATGGGTACAGTATGTTTTGGAGTTATGATTGGCAGATCGTGGTAATGGTTTGGATGTAGGAGTTAAAAACGTAGGAGAATATCATGTTGCTGCCTGGCCTTTGGGTAACTAAATGGATTTCAGTGTCATCTGTGGAGAAAAAGACAAAAAGGAGAAAATAATGATGTTTTAATTTAAAGCCCATTATTAGGGTATCTGTACAACACCAAGTGCTGAAGTCAAATATGGAGATACGGGGTATACGAACCGGATCTCTAAAGGGAAGCGTCTTAAACAGTGGTATGTTTTATAAAGCTAGAGGGTGGAGACAATGTCCAAGTTTAGTGCTGTTGGGAATCTCAAGCTAGCAGTTCTCTAGGATAAATGGGTAATTATTTAACATACTTCTCTCACATAGGGGTGGTGGTGCCCACCTTTAATCTTAGGCAGAAGCAGACACAGGCAGGTTTCTATTGAGTTGGAGCCCAGTCAGGGCTACTTAGTGAACTCTGTTTCCAAAAATAAAAATAATTAAAAAAGAAAATTCCTTGGCTCTGCTTCAGTGCTACCTTGTAAGAGTTTATAGGAGGAGACATAGCAAATTGTATTTCTAATGAGGACAAGCATGTAGACCAAGATCAAATTCTAACACTTAAAGGTATAGAGAAGGCACAGTGAGGCATCCAGACTGAGAATAAACACGAGACAACCAAGTCACTAATAGAATTTTTAAAGTCTCAGTGTCTAGTATTTCCAGACAGACCCTCTTCTAGATACAATAGCCCACTAGACTACTTTATTTACATTTCAACACTTCATATTACTTTACAAAATACCAGTATACTTATTTAATGTGAATTTATGCATACAAGATTTTCATCCAGTTTCCTAACCCTTAAAGTATAAGGCAATCAGAATTACTTTTGCACCTTCTATATAAAAAAATAATGTCTTCCTAGAGTCAAATCCAACTAGCCAAATAATGACATTTGGATTAATTCTAAAAACTGGAGACAAAAATATTGGCTTCATAAATGAACACCACAAAACTTTGTTGTTGTTTTTTTTTTTTTTTTTGCTGAGGTAGCATTAGATCATCAAGATATAATAAATAATTTAGATATCATATAAATTGGATATCATATAATCATGATAATTTAGAATCAGAAATGGCAAATTAAACCTGTGTCTATTGCAGATGAATCATGACTTTTTTTCTGTGAATTTCAGTGTGTTTTGATTTAGTTTGCTACAGTACTGTTACAAAAAAAATCTACAGAAACCTGATCCGATACCCTTTTCCTAGCCAGCTTCAGGATACTGAAAGAGAGGGAAACCATACTTCCATATTTCATGGCTCAAGACCTCAAGTTAGGGCTAAGTTAGACTTGTCAAAATACAAAACAATTTCTGTAGTTTTTTATTGCAAATTTAAAGTTTAAATGAAAGAATTGAATTATGAGCATATACACTGCATGAATGTTTGGAGCTGGCTGGGTTCCTTCTATAGAGCATACTGGTTCTATTTTCTGTCTCTGCTATCTAATGTTTGTTAGGTGAAGGTGGGTTTAGCTGATCTGTGTTATGTCTATGTGACATGAATCTTCCTTCTCTTTTGGCTCTATTCTCCCTTTGGGGTCTTGACTTCTATCACTATTTTGGAAAGTCAGGAAGTCAGCCAAAATAAAATGAAGCCCAGGAGATATTTTAAAATAGCATTTATTTAGGACCGTAATTCCAGTGGCAGCAAGCCTGCTATTAGCAAGGATATATAGGCTTCTTTTATTATGTAGATCTGAGTTGCTTGTCTGTCCTGCCACACATAAACCCAGAAGAAAAGAGTTAGCAGATTTATGGTTTGCTCTGTCTCAAGATGTTACTTTAAATACTTGATTCTTAATTCTCTGGAGTGAAATATCACCTAGCCGAAGATCAAGGGAGCCACAATAACATTGAAAGTCGAATTGGGTTCCTATGCATTGTAAAGCCCAGCTTATTCTCCCACTAAGAATAGAATTTTCAGTTTTAAAAGTGTAAACAAGAAGCTAATTCTTCACGTTGCCCAATAACCAATCAAAGCAATAATTTCAAAGAGTTGAAATTTGGGTTCAATTCTTTACAAAGCAATTCATGATGTAGACATAGACCTTCAGACTATGCTTACACTGTCAAATTTACATATAAATATAAGGACAGATCATAGGCTTTAGGGAACACTCAATTGTGAAAAGCCTTCTTAGGAACAGCTTTCTTTGCAAACCATCAGCATTAGTGACCAACTCTTCCCATAAAGGCATTTGTGTACATGTTCATTTCACTATATTGCTTACCTTGAGAGAAATGTGTCTTTTTTCCTAGAAAGTTAGTACTGTTTATTTGATGAGTAGGAGCGTAAAAGAGGTAACGGTGGGTCACAAAGAGGGCAAGAAGAGGGGAGCTTATTTGGCTTCATTTGAAATCTACATCCTCAGAGGTGACAGCTATCCCTGATGATAGAAGAGAAGATGGAAACAGGCTCAAATAAATATTTAAGAATGTGAATTCTAATGCTAGAATTCATTCCTAATTCTAGAACTTGGTTTTGGCGTTTATAATACCAAGGCTATGTTTACCTCTCTTCCTTATTCTATAGGGTTTTGGTAAAGATCAGATGAGATTTGCTATCAAACTTGGGGATTTTGCATAAATTTGAAAATATGTGCATTGAAATAGTGACGTGAATATCATTTTAAATAAGTTAAGAATTTCATGATTAATTACAAGTAGATTTAATATTGCAACAGAAACTGACATTATAGAATTAGCTGTAGTGGCTATCATTTGTTGAATATCTGTATTAGTTGTTTTTTGTAGCTATGACAAAATGTCTGAGTCTGAGTACTCTCCAAAGGTGGGGGTATATAGCCAACAGTTTTGAAGAATGGAAATCCAGGATTGAATGTTACCACCTGTTAAGCCTCTGGTTAGGAACTTATGGTGGGTGCCAGTATAGTGTCAAGATCATTTGTAGAAGGGGTCATATTGACACAAGGAGCCCGCGACCAGGCCTGCTCCTTTCATAATGAGCTGCTAGTGTAAGAACCTACTAGCTATCATGAGAACTGCGTTAATATTTCTGGAGTGTAATACCGCCCATCATGTAGCCATTTTCTACTGGGCTCCACCTTTTAAAGATCCCACTACCTCTCAGCATTCCCAAACGGGGGGGGGGGGGAGTCATCCACACATGGGCCTCTGTGGCTCACTCAAGTCACTTCCAAACAAACCACATTTTCCTCAGTAGCTCTCAGTATGATAACAGCTTTTCTGAATAGTGTTCCTAATGTTTTTTTAATGTCTAAGAGCTTTGTTTATTGTTTTTAAATGCCATCTTCATGAGCAGAAAGCTGTATTTCAGACAAATATGAAACAATTTGTCTAAAGACTCTCTGCAAACATGCACTGTAATATTAAACCCAAGAGGTGAATGTTACATATGTTTGAGTAGAAGATTCAGATGTAGTTTGCTTTTCTTCTTATTTAAAATGGTTAGTGTTACGTTCCTGCTTTCAGAGTTCTGTCTTTTGCATCAGGACCCAAGAGAATACGAGTTGAGGGGGGGGGAGTGATATTCTCATAATTAGGAGAAACTCTTTGGAATTGACAAGATCTTTATGGTCCATTCTACCTGAGAAATGAACAGAAAAAGAGTGTAAAGAACCTCAGATATGGTGTCAGTTTCGTAAGTTTCTAAAATAAACACCTGTGCCCAGGTAAATGCATTGGTGAAGTTAATGTAAGAGAAAAACAAGATGGCAGTTTTGAAAACAAAACAAAACAAAAAAGATACTCTATGGGAACTGTCAAGGTTAAGCTTGTGAATTCCTCCTCTCTAGATGAATATGACTGAATCAAAGCCTGAAATGGCTCAAGATTTGAGAAGATGGCTGGATAGTTATTACAGATAAAGCAGTTTAAAAATCATGCTTCAAATGGTGATTTGTCTTTTTTCAAGATATTAAAACTATATTCTAATACATCTACAGTATAAAAAACAAATACAACTAATCATGGCTTTCATTATAAAATATTAGTAAGAAAAAATTCAATATCAATTCAACCAAGAAAGTTTAAATAAATTATGCATCTCAATAAATATGAAGAAAACTAATAGGCAACCCATGGCTCAAAGCCAATAAACATCGAAGAAAAAGGAAACCCTGGTAACTTATTAACAAAAAATTACAGTTAAAAGGAGAGAAAATATCTTACTCATTCAAAGTCCAAAAGACTAAAAAACGAAGTTGGTGAAGCCTTTCGTGTGTGTGATAGACATTTGGAAGCTGGTAGATTGAAGGTTCTGGAATACTGAGGAGATGTTTGGAAATACCTACAAATAGCTTCAAAAGTCCTGAATTTTGCTTCAGTAATTCTATTTCTCAGCAAACAGAAAACAAACATAGATTAGTTGCACATTATCATTTCGTTGTTATTTCCCATAGTGGAAGGTTAGAAAACCCCCAAGTTCAAATACAGGGAGGTGTCTTAGGAGGTGTATGTTCATGTGGCATTCACAGTGTGCTATTATCTAATAGACTAACTAGCTCACAATTAGGCTGGAAAAGAAAATACAAACATATGGAATATTCATATAATTTTGTTTAAAATACAAGAAATTAGGAAGACACATACCAAATTGGGGTAAGGCATAAAATTTACCCTCTCCATAAGCCTTTGTATTTCCAAATTTTATGTGATGAACCTTTAATGAATTGTTCATAAACATAATAACAAGTTCAAATAAATTGAGATGATGTTGAAGAATGAGTGATCTTTGACTGTTCACCAGTTGATGTAATGGACTCCAATGGACTAGCGTTTCAGTCATGAGAATAAAATATTTATAATTTCTAAGAAGAACTTCATATAGAATTGAGTTTGGCTTCATGTAGGTGGACTCTGAGATTGTCAGACATAAAATTCTTCATGTGTTTAAAATGACTGTTTTTACCACCACACTTTTCCCCCAGAGTTTTCACATTACCTTAATTCTGCTGTCATATTTTTCTCGGATGCCCAAATAATGCCTGCTCAGAGAGATGATATCTTGGCAATCCCCTCTGGTTGTTTCTTTCTTCATGGTCAATTTAGAAGTAAATCCTCTAGGAGAACATTTCTTTGCCTTACTTTTTCATTATTTCCAGAGGCAAAAACTGGCAGGGCAATTTATAATTCAATTTTTGCTAAATCCATGACACCCAATATATATGTCAGGCATTTCAGCAGCAGGGTACTTTGGGGATAGGTGATAAATTGTCCTGATTAGAAGTGCAAGCTGTTCTTCGAAAACATCATATTAAAAAGAAGGTAAGTGTTATTAAGAAAATGTAATGTATCTTTAGATTGTCCAGAAACATCAAGGGTAATCACCACATGTGAATATATTCCCTTCGGTGCTGTACACCGACACTCTAAGGTTCTCACTATGTTTTTGATAACACTCATCTGGAGAAAGGGAAAAAAAGACCCCATCAGTTCACAAACCTATCAGGGGCTGGGAGTCTTTCAACAGCCACATAGCTCTTAGTGCAGCAATAACTCATCCCTGCCAGAACTGCCTCCCTCTGAAACCCGAAACATCGCCCTAATCATTTTAGGACTGTTGGTGTATGTGATAGTATAAATATTGCTTTCTAGTGTAATCTCCTCTGATCTTCTTAAGCGTCCTTTTTGTGTTCCATGTATTTTCCTTTGTGATATGTGTGGCTTAAGCAAAGCCACAGACTCCCCCAGGTTATCTCTAAAACGATGCTGAGAAAGTGGATGGCTGAAGTATGAAGTCTGCTCTGGTAGCAGACATGTGTCTGTGGGTGTCGGTCACACACATGTTCAGGTTGTCATTTCATTAATGTGCGGAGTAATTAAGCTAGAAAACTGGTAAGTTACTTCATGTCCAAGACTAGGGAATGGAGAATGGAGCCTTTCACCTCTGGGTCAGTGGTTTCTGTTTAATCGGGCTGTTAATGACTAAAAGTCATTGTTTCCATCTGAGTGCTGTTTGGTCTCAATGTGAAGTAAGTTGGTGGTCTGCTATCAGTTCTTTTGAATTCCACTGCTGGTTTTACCCACCCTGTTGGAACACTCAGTGTAACCCACGCTGTTTAATTACAGCTACAAAACAAGTCAGTTCAGAGAATAAGCCTCAAAAGGACATAAATAAAAAAATTATGTTAAGGTAGTATGTGAAATAATAGAAAACTCCTGAATCTCCTTTCACTGTAGCAGAATTTTATTCACACGTATACCTTTATATACATGTATTTATTTGAAGCTTCATGTCTATCTATGATCAGGGTATGCTGACAACAGATTTTGAAATTCCTGAAACCAAGAATCAAAGAGGTCAAGGCTGGCCTAAGATCACATGATAAGTTCTTATATGACTGAACAGTGTCATTATCATGGAAGAATGAGAGTTGAGGAGAATTTCTGAGCACCAGGGGGATTCGGATAGGGCAGGAAAGTAAATGATATTCCACTAAGCATCTCAGCATAACAAAAGTCCAAAGTTAGCATTTAGCACAAAGCATTCATCACAGATCAAAGGACATACATTTTGCGTTGTGTGCTCATACAATTCACTAAGATAGATTTTAATATTTATACTTAACTAAAACCACAAGTACCTGTACTTACACATGGGATTATGCTGAAGAAAATGAATGATTGGTTGTATGCTTTCAACATGAATCAACAATGTGAAAATCCCACTGAAAACACAAAGAAGTGTAAAAAAATCTCCATTCAATAAGGACAGTGGTTGATTTCTTTTAAGTACTGTCTTTAAATATAATTTAGTTGATGAGGTTGTTTGAGAATTTTAGTACATTAATCAAATAAGCTTGTAAACTTCTTGAAGGAAAGGATAGTCAGTTATAGGTGATGGTATTTACTTCACTTATTCAGTTAATTTCCCCTCAAAGCAGCTTAAACCTTTCTGTTCTTCTGTGAGATAGCATCTCATGTAGCTCAGTCTGGCTTCAGACTTGCTATATCATTGAGGCTGTCCTTGAAATAGTTATCCTCCTCTCTCTTTCTCCCAAGTGCTGGCATTTCAGGCATGCTCCTCTACACATGGCTTGCTTACATAAACTACAATTGCCTACTCTCTCCAGATTTTTGTTCATACCTGATACAGTTATTAAAAACATGGCAGGTTGCAATACAATATGTAGAACTGTGGATCTATTCCACCTATCTCTACAAATCTACAAAAAGTGGATGAAGCATTTTAATTTTCAGTAGAATGCCTTAGCAACGTAAAAAAGCCACTATATGTTTATATGAAATGAAACACAGGAGAAGTATTGATGAGATTTGCATAAGCTTAAAAATGGGCACACTGACTGGCAGAGGAAAAAGGGAATGTGACAAGAGCTGAGATCTGAGCTTACTGTAGCTCCAAATATTTGAAAAATATCAGGGTAAAGGGTGATGTAGAGTTGAAGTTGTTTGAGCATGAGACACCATTAAGAATGGACAGATTGTTTTCATTGAGAGTCTTAAGAGCAGAGAATGGTTTTCAAGAAGAGGTGAGAAGCAATATCTGGGAGAGAAAGTGAGGTTAAGAACTTCAGGCCTTGAGCATGTGTATTTACATGCTGATGGGAAGAATGCAGAAGACACAGCATGAGAAAGAAAGGATCCTAAATGCATTCTGTCTATGTGGGTTATAGTTACAGCAACATTATTCTGTGAGAAATCATACCTGAGAAATCATTAAATACTCGTCCATTTAGTGGAGTTAGTTGAAATCAGCTACAGCGAATCAACTACATCTGCACATATACACCATGTCTTTATTTTAAAAACTGCATTTTCCAAAATGAAAAGTGATTGGTAATGAGAATGGTATTGCTTTGAGCTTTTTAAAATTTCTTTAATGTTGTGCTTAATAAAAGACAGCTGGATTCTAATATTTGCCTCTGTGTTCAGTCCTTTACCATATGGTGTTTTAGTTAATGTGTATAAAAACAAAACCCTGGCCTCACACGGACATGATGCTGGAGAAGAGAGTAGTGTCAGAATGATTCTCTGACACAGCACTAAAACTCATCATGCTGCTTTCTTAAAGACCACAACATGGAATCCCAGGAAGCAAGTTCAAGTACTAGAGAATTCACATGACTGTCTTCCACTTTGAATCTAGTAATCTAGGTTTTCCAGATGCCGACAGAGTTTATTATGCAACTCCAGAATACCACACTTGTTAATATTGTCGCTAGTTTCAGCATCAGAATCTTTAAATCTCATCAACTGAAAAAGTTGTAATATTTTTTTGAAAATTCAGATGTGTGTCAACTGTGAACAATAGTCTGAGTTGTTTTCCTAAAGGTGACAATTTTATGTGAATAATTTTCAAGGAAATGTTGCCCAGACACATGTCTCAATAAGCACAATGCAGTTTGTCAACCACTCTTTCAAGTAAAAGTGATGTGTGTGAGTCATTTTAAGAACCACACACACGATTTTACGATAACAATATTCTCCTTTATGTAGGAAAAGATTTTTTTCCAGATACTTTATGTCATGGCACACAGCATAATAAAAGATTTCTACTCAAAATCAGATTCAAATAAATGAATCATTTTTAACGTTTTGCCAAATCATCTTTTTTTTTTTTTTTTTTTAAATAATGCAAGTGTGTGGAGCTGTAGAACATAAAGCTGTCTGACACACCGGTGTTGAAATTGTATCCACTCGTGCTAAGGCACAGAGTGCTACCTGCCATTCAACCTGCTCTATCAGTGCAAATGTCAAAAGCGTGATAACGGTTAAGCAATGTCTTAGCATTATTACAAAAGTAGTTTTGATCTTGTGGAACTTGTGAAAATTTCTAATGACCCCTCAGGGTCCACAGGCCATATTTTGAGAAGTGCTACCCTCAGAATTTACTATGTAATAAAAGAAACAGAATTTCAAAGAGTCTGAAAAATATTACTCAATAAATACTTATATGGACATCAGAAATCCATTTGGAAGGTAAGAATTATTTATGTTCATATGTGATATTATTACACACATTTTTACTCTCGTGAGTAACCTCTTGACTAAAGAAAGCCTCGTGCCTCAGATTTATGAGTAACTGGTACTGCCAACCTATCTACTATATTGGCATAAACAGGCAAAATGAGTACATTAAATAGTTATGTTTGTTTTGTTATCTAGAACAATTAAAAAACATGAGTTGATATGTGCCTAATTGAGTGACAAAAACAATTTCTCTCTGCACAAATGGAAGAAGAAACTATAAAAGAAAACATGGATGAACTTCTTTTTCTTTGTTGTTTGAGAATTTCACACACATTAATAACATGTTTTGATCTAACCCACCTTCATTCCCTATCTGCCAATGCCTCTCTTACCACCCTCACCCTGATTTTCTTTCCAAACTTCATGCGTTCTTTTTTAAAAAAGCGAATCCAGTTAGTGCTATCTGTGAAGTGTACGAGTATAGGACCATGTACTGGAGCATGCGTGGTCTCTCAGAGGCAGTGTCTCTGAAGAAGAGTGACTTCTTCCCCCAGCAACCATCAATTACAAGTAGCTTCCCGTAAGGGGTGGGACTTCGTGACCACCTTCCCCACACATGCTGAGATTTTATCTGGGTGGGTTTTATTTAGGTCTTTTACATGCAGTTACATGAATTGACTTTTCTATATCAAATTGAAAAGCTTTTATATCCAAATGCTTCATTCTCTAGAAAAATACAAAACAAAATGGAAAATTGAGAAAACAATATTCATAATATAGGTCAGTTTATTATAAAATATAAAATATCGCATCTTCTGCACACAATGAACTCTTATGAAAAGAAAAAAAGTACAGGTAATTCCCAATGAAAGAACCACAAATATCAGTGAACCAATGAAAAAGAGCACTCAGCTTTAGCAGTAAATAAACTTATTAAAGTTGACAAAAAATGGGAAAAATAATTGGTTGTGTTGTCTTTTGATTTTTAACAATTTACTCTTAAATGTAACAGCTAAGAACAACAGTTCCTCACAGTTTATATGCATCAAGAGTGTGGTACTGTCTAGTGTGACAACTCATGCCTGTAATCTCAGTGCTCAGGAGGGTGAAGCAGAAGGATCATGCATTTAGAGAGAGACACTGTCTCAAAACAAGCAGCAAGCAAGCAAGTAAAACAAAACAAAACTAAACAAATTAGAGTAGGATAACTGGGCTGAATATTTTTAGTTCAAGGTTTGCCATGAAATTGCAGGCATCTTAAGATGGACTGAGACTAAGGGACCTCTCTGACCATCATTTACATTTTGTTGGCAAGCTTCATTTTCTTATATGAGTTGTTAGAATGAAGGCTTCAATGTATCTCTCCACTTGGCTCCTAGCAACATGGCAGTTTCCTTCCCCAGTCTAAGCAAGCAGGACAAGGAGCAGAGACAGAGAGACAGAAACAAAGAGAGACAAGGAAAGACCAGAAATGTTGTTTAACTGAGTCTCTGAAGAGATAGTATACCATGTCTAATGTCTTCTGTTCTACAGAAGCATGTCAATACACGAAATCCACACCTAAGGGGAAACAGTTACTGAAGAGCACCTTCGAGTTTGCTTTGAACAATGATAATCTCCAACAGGAATAGAGAGCAAGGGAACAATTGGGAAACTCTTTGGTTGAAATTTAGTAATATAGTCATTTCTCAGGTGTCAGGGAATTGGATCCAGAACTATAAATACTAAAACTCTTAAATGCTTAAGTCACTTATAGACAATGGCATCATATTTACCTATGCACATCCTCTGCTATACTTTATATTCTCTATAGATTACTTATAAGTGCTAATGAACAGATATAAATAATTATTACATTTTATTCTATTGAGAGTAATGAATGACAAGAATACGTTTAGTGCAGATCATTTTCCACTATTTTCAATCAAAAGTTGTATTCATGGATGCAGAAGGTTAACTATATCCATCAAGTCTTTAATATTTTCTTGGTTCTGTGACATCCAATTCTACTTCTAATAAACAATGAATATAAGAAATGTGTAGAAAATATTCCCAAGGCATAGGTGATAACATGAGAAAGTCGAAGAAGCCTAAATGCATAATGATTTAAAGACAGATCAATTATTATATTCCAGCGGCTGAAAACATGCTGTTATCAAAAGACTCTTAAAAATCTTTGTGTGTGTGTGTGTGTGTGTGTGTGTGTGTGTGTGTGTGTGCGTGTGGTGTGTTTGTGTGTGTTGTACACAGATGGATATATGTATAGGTATGGTTGTCCAAGCAGGTGCACATGGAGGCCAGAGGTTGACTTAGGGATGTCTTCTTCAATTGCTTCTCAACTTTATTTTTAGACACAGAGTCTCTCAATGAATCTGGGGCTCACTATTTCAACTAGACTGGCTGGCCAGCACTCTCCAGCAATCTCCAGGGCTTGTCTCTGCTCTGAACGCCAGAGTTCCTATGCATAACACTTCACTCCGCTGTTTTTAGATAGGTGCTGGGGATCCGAACTCATGCTTATGCAGGAAGCACACTTTACCCACTGAGCCACTTCCCTAGCCCTGTGAAAAACTTCCAATTCAGAGGGCAATGGATTATAATTGGTAGTTTGCTGAAAATGTATATGCTATCTGCTTTTTTTTCCATAAAATTTATGTTTATAAGCATTAAAACCAAAATTGAAATTCTGAGTGATTGCTTTTTTTGTGGCAGGGTTGTGGGAACTTCATGTTTTCATCCTTATTTCTTTCAAAGTCTCTAGTTTTTATTTACTAAGTCTATAGTATATGTAGAAATTCAGAATAATAAAACTTAGAAAAGAACTATGAAAAATACAACGAAAACAATAATTTTATGAAATGAACAAGAAATAATTTTGATAGAAATAGCTTTGAGATAAATTACTAAAATAATATATGAAAATATAATTACTTTTTATTATTACTTTATGTATATGATTCTTGTCTCATATTCATCATGGTAAAACATGAGCTGATTGGTACCACTGTTTAAATATGAAGTTTTAAATGAAATTTAGGCAAATGAGACCTAGGGAGTACAAGGAAAGTTCTAGAGTGCTCTTAAACTTTATTATTGAAATTTTTTATCTCCAAGAAAAGCAGACACATGATAGGTTCTTCATTAAATAGTTTGGGTATGAATTAAGTGACTTAAGTGATTTGTCTAAATTCGATGGCTTGAGCCTGTTTCATTGGAATTCTGTCTTACCATTTGTTGGTGAGGAAGAATATTATCTGAAGATACATGGGTTTATAGTCACTTTTCCAAACCTTGGGCCTCATGCCAGCGGTCCTTCTGCACTTGGCCCAAGTGAAGCATGCCTTGTGGTGACACTCACAGAGATCTCTGAAATTCTGCGTAACATATTATTAGGTACACACCATTGCTAAGTGAGAAATTCCAAAACAGGAGATATTTTTGAGAATGCCGTCTATCCCATAAGTTAATTGATTTTTGAGCTAGGTGGCGGTTTTTAAATTTAACATTTTAAGTTTATTCTGAGAATTTCATGCATGCATGCAAATTTTTTTAAAACATATGCACCTCTCACTCCCTTTTGAATTCCTCTCTGAAGATGCCATTTATGTATTTATGTTTTCACTTTCTTATCCTCTTTTTTTTTTTTTTGGTTTGTTATGACCCACTAACTCCAATTAGCACCATCTATATACACCTGGGTGTACACGTACCTATTAGAGTCTGGTCAACCTACCAGGGACCACATTCTTAAAATAAAGATTTAAAAAGAAAATGACTCTCCCTACCCTAGCAGCCATCCACTGTCAACAGTGCCTCAGTTAGAGGTGGGAGCTCATTTGTCTCTCCCTCATCCAGTAAGCAGAAAATGAACATACTTTAGTAAATACTATGAAAAATCCATTAAGAATTCCCACTGTGTGATATATTCTCATTTGAAACATTAAAATTTAAGTTTCATCTGGAATTCCACAATTACACTATTATGATGGGTCTTAGTAGCTAGCCCATTGTAACGTATCTCTGGAGAGTGTTTATTATATTTTAGAATTTGGATCAGAGTCCATTCCCAAGCTTAATGCTGACATTCACAAGGGCTTTCTGGCTGTATCTTAGGCTGGAGAAAGCTCTTATTGTGGTCAACTCGACTGAGCCAACTATTAATAATGTCAGAATACCATTCTGCAGAGCAGGGCAACACTTAGTCAAAGTGATTCGTATTAGCTGAGTTGGAGCAAAGAAATCTGAACAGGCTATTTCAGAGTCTTGGACAGCCATTGAATCCATTGCTCTTGTGAACACAATGGAAAAAAATCAGGGTTCATGATCCTGGCTGTTCAGACTTCTTAGTAAATGTTTCTCTGTGTCCCCAGGAGAAGACAGAGTGTTTTAATGTGGGAAATGGAACCTTCTGTGCAGTCTGTTCTGGAGAAAGGAATGTGGTTTGTAAAATATTACTTTTTGAACTTCCTGTCCTGTATTTATACAATTCTGACTCTTTAAAAGGCTAAATAGTGTTATGACTAAACCAGTCACTGATAGACCCAGTTTGCTCTATGAGAGAAATGTTCTTTACTGGCCATGTGCTGTCTCCGTTGTGTGGTACATTCTTTCCTCTGCATGTTTTGCTCTATGTTCAGCAAACCTTTGACCACAGGGCACTAGCAATGGAAGCCACTTCTACACATTCCACGTGGCTCACACGTCACCCAACAATGTCTGTGTGGTTTGAACAGTGAGGATATCTTATGTCACGTGATAGAGTATGTTTGTTCCTGAAAGAAAAAAAAACACATTAACCTCTTTTTTAATATTAACATACACATAAGGTATCATCATTACATATACAATCATTACATATACAAATCTTCCAATAGAAAATGATGTCACTGAGAACAAAAAGGGAAAAGTTTTTCAATTATTTAGAAAATCTTTAGTTCCTAGTAAGAAGCACATTTTATTTTATAAACAAGATTTCAATGCCTATACACACATGCAAAAGAATTGGAAGTTCAGTGAAGAAATACTCTCATATGTAATACAATTTATACTTTATCTTTTCTTTAATATCTTTTCTATAATAACAAGATTATTTAACATTCACTAATGGTGTATCCACAGCAATGGATGAGCATGTTAATTTATTATGAAATTTTTTTTGAAAACTTTTATGAAAGTTTTATTTTACCCGCCCTTTATAATTGTAAATACATTAAAGAATACTTGACTTAAATATAGAGGATGTGAGGTGATAAATACAAAATATGTACTATGTTCAAGGTATTGCCTATGCTGTTTTAAATATATCATGGCCTTTGACACATATGTGTATGTGTACGTATATATTAGTATATTCAAACCAATAGATTTTTCCATGTACCCTAAGTTCAGATGGCTGTTATATATTCAAAAGTGATATATCTGTAAACTTATAGGTCTGTGCTTCTGTATTCTGTGTTTTCCTTCTAAGTTATTCATTTTTTATTAATGATATTTGTTTCATGACACTTTCATATATGTACATACATATTCTTGACTATTTAAGAATTTAATTTGCATTTTAGTTATAATGGAAAGGGAACATATTAATTTTACTTTGTGGAATCTTAATGCACTCTAAGAGTCTCAGACAGTAGAATAATTAGGTTAATATCAGGAACTCATGGTTAAGTGACCCTTTTGTTCTGACATTCTAAATACGATAGGGTTTTTGAAAGATTTTATAAACGACTCTAAAAGGACTTTATAAGAAAACAGTAATGAAACCTGTATTCTCATTTAGGTTAAAATAAACCGACCTTTGATAGATAATCAAAAGCCTAGAAGAAAATTAGTTTGATTCCAGTGTTTGAAAGATGATCAAACTCCAAGTTTATTTTTTTTACAGTTTTTCCCCCTACAGATTCTTCTCCACAATGGATTAACTACGGACATCTGAAATCTTACTGTTTAAAAATCTTTGAATTATTTTTGTTTAAAAATGTCAATTGGTACGATGGGAAAAGTACATTTATTCCCCTGTAACTTCAAAACAACTGAACAGAACCTTTGGACAGAACCCAAGAATTGAATCAGTTTAAGATTTTCGTCACTGAAAATAGTGAATGAGTCTCTTTTCAAAATGAATTACTATTCCAAGTTTCTTTTTTGTGACTTCCAGTATCCTGATATTAAAACTATTGTTTCAAGCCCAATAGAGTCAACTGACCAGCACTCTTAGGGGTTCACAGAGACTGAAGCAGCAGACAAGGAACCTTCAGGGTCCCCTAAATATAACTTATGGTTGTCTGGCTTGTTGTTCTTGCAAACTCTTACAGGCTGGAATTATGGGGTATCTGGACATTTTACCTGCCCCTGGGACCCTTTTGCTCCTGCTGGGTTGCATAGTCCACCCTCAATGTAGGGATTAGTGCCTGGCCTTGTTCCATCTTGTTATGCCCTGTTTGAGAAGTAACCCTGGAAGGACTCTTTTTTTCTGAGGAGAAGCAGGGTGGATGGTGGACGGAGTGTGTATAGGTATGTGTAGGAGTAGATTTGGGAGAGAGGGAAGATGGGAGAAGCTGCAAGGAGTGGAGGGAGAGGAGGAGGGGGATCAGAATGTATTATATGGGATAAAAAAATAAATTTAAAAAATTAAAAAAGAATAAAGATTAAGGAAACAAAAATGTTTACTTTAAAAAAGACTAATGTTTCAAGACGAAATAAACATAACTTTTGTTTTTCACTTATCCCAGAATCCTGAAACTACAAAAACTTTATGTATATTTAAACTTCTATAAAGATGAAATATTTTATGAAGTAGTGCTATCATCTATCTATCATCTATCTATCTATCTATCTATCTATCTATCTATCTATCTATCTATCTACCTACCTATCATCTATCTACTGTCTCTGCCTCCTGACTGCTTAGATTAAAGGAATATACCAGCATATCCAGCTAGTAGTATTACATTTTTAATGGCTGCCTTCTTCAAGTTTACCTGAGTAAAATGACAGCTCTTGGGCATATATTACCATGGAATTAAGAAGGATACAGTAGAGACTGAGAGAGAATTACAGCTACTGAGACATGGTGGTGGGGTAGCTAGCTCTTTGGGGTTCTGCTGTCTGACATAGAGAATGATACAAGGCAAATGGTTGTGGCATTTTGCGTTAGGCATCAGACCTTACAGGGGTGTCTTGGGAATGTTATCCTGGCTTCTTGGTCTCCAGAGATTTCTACCGTATGTAAGCATGCTTGTGCTCCAGAGCTGTACAAGTCAGTAACAGACCCTTTTTTCTGGTTGCTGTGTTTGAGCAGAGCCTTCTCAGTTTTTGGGGGAAAGATGAACTAGGGGAGGATATGAAATTTTCAAGGCAGAATTTAAACAAAAATGGTTTTATACTCTTTAGAGTTTAAATCTATTATATAGTCTCTTGTTTTCAAACTTTCTCCTGCTAATAGAGTGTAGATAGTTGATAGCTATAGATAGTTTATAAGAACACAATACAGCCATTTGTATTTCTATTCTAAAGCAATTATCTTTAATGCTCACAGGACATTTTTGTGTGAAGGAAACTTGTGGAGGTAAGATGAACTGTAACTAAGAGTTAAATGTTGACTCAGATGATAGGTGAGGGTTACCAGAAGGAAAATATGGATAGTAGATTAGAGAACTAATAGAGGAAATCACATTGTTTTCTTATTTTCTGAAGCATTCTTTATGGTGAGAAAACCAAACTTGTTACAATGCCTTTAACTGAATGTATAGAAAACCAGTTTGTGGGAAAGAAAGTACTTTTAAAAAATTGATTAAACAATTCTATAGTTTCCAAGCAAGTGAACTGAGTAGTGCAATATGCATTGTGAGGTGAAAAGATAATAAACTCTTTCAATATAAATAATTTGTTAATTTTATTAGGTATAACCAATATTCTATGACTGTGTGGAATAAAATGACAACATGTTTCAAATTGTACTTTAAATATATGAATGATAATCTGGCATTACCTAGGCTAATAAGACACAGAAATTGAGAACAGCAGCTCCAGTCTTCATTAGAAAACAAGATAGACATATGGCAGAGTGAAAAGACACTCAGGCCATGACTCCAGCAATCTAACAGGCTTCTTGGCTTTCTAATGTGACCATGGACAAATCATCTTACCCTGCTGAAATTTTGCTTTCTGATGTGTTGAAGAATTATATCATCTATATCATGCTTTTAAGTTCTAAAATCAGAGTTTCTTTGAGGGGGGGGATGATCACTATTTCATTTAAAACAAAATATTGGAAACTTAAAAGTAGAATTGTCTTTTCTAATTCCCATTGTCAGGGATCCTATGGACAGTCTGTTAGGGCTAGATATATGGACTCTTAAGTCAACAGTTCTCAATCTGTGGGTAACGAGTTCTTTGGGGGTTGAAAAATCCTTTCATAGAGGTTGCCTAAGATCATCTGCATATCAGATATTTATATTGCGATTCATAACAGTAGCAAAATTATAGTTATGAAGTTGCAATGAAAATAATTTTATGGTTGGGGACACCCACAACATGAGGAACTGTATTAAAGTGTCACAACATTAGGAAGGTTGAGAATCATTGTTCTAAGTAGAGTATTCCGTATGGTTACACTTACATGTCTCATACACTCTGCCTTTCGGGTGCTTCTTCCAAAACTCTGTACTTCTGTTACTCTATTCTGGTGACTGCCTCAAGAAACACATGCTGTTTTCACTCTCTGGGTCATTTTCTGTCTTCACATTGATAGACTCAGAGTTCTCAAGTAATGATGTAAGACACTTAGTCAGAAACCTATGTCCAAATCCTAGTATGTCACTGTTTTTTATGTTTGTTTTCCATTGTTTCCTGAGACAAGGCCTTGATAAGTAGCACAGGATGGCCTGGTACTTTCTGTATAGCCCAGATTGTTCTTTAACTCAAAGCAAGTTTCTAGCATTGGCTTCCCAAGTGCTGGGGTTATAGGCATGTGCCACTATAACTAACCTGAATCTATCTGTTTTCAATACATATAATTTGTATGCGTTTGCAAGGTCCCAGATTCTTCATCCATTAATGAGAACTTACTCTTTATAGTTACTCTGAGTTAGCATGTAACATGTCACATGTAAATTGGTTGTTCTTTTCCTGCCATATGATAAATTCAAATGTTTAAAAAATATTACACAACCCAGCATACCCTGTCTGTAGTTTGTGTTTATGGCAATGTCGAATTGTTCAGTTAGACAGTTGTCTTTTTCCATATACCTCCTTCTGTAATTAGACCCAGCGAATCCTGAGAGGAGAAACTCTTGAATATTCTTGTGTCTTTAGCACCTCAAATTTAGCTCATGCTATGATACAGATCATCTGAATACTAGTCTACCCTACAATCCAACAGGAAAAAGAATGAGAGTCCTGATTTAATCCAGAGATAGAATTTATAGTCAATCAAGATGATTTCTGAAATGTTTTAACAAATTACAAACTTTGACTCATTTTAATATTTTTGTTATTTAAATGAAAAGACTAAGCTGATCTGGACTATTCCATAAGGCCCATGGTTATCTGGGTTCATACTTTTGACCTTTCTCTTGAGGAATTTTAAATTCTCATGTGCTATAACCAAAAAGGAGAAAGATGGGGGAATTCACTGATGCGTGGTACTGACATTAGGACAAATGCAAGAAATTCATCTTGTGTAAGAGCTCAAATACTCAACTAAATGCATATGGTATGTCTTTAGAATGAGGCATTCTAGGTGAAAGTAAAACAGCATAAACTTTACCAAGAAGAGAAACTGTTGTATAAAATAAAGGAGAAAAATACAATGAAGGTTTTTTTTTTAGCTCCCTTTTCCCTCCTTTTTAAATTTTACTTTTCAGATGATAATATAGTTACATTTCTCCTTTCCTTCAAACCCTTCCAAATACCCTTCCCCATTTCCTTCAAATTCATTGCCTCTTTTTTCACTAATTGTTATCATATACATACATATTAACGTACATATATGTATGCATACATACATACATACTTTCCTAAATATAGACAGTTCAATCTATATACTATTACTTCTATGGATATTTTCAGGGCTGACTGTTTGGTGTCGGATATCTGATCGGTGTGCTCTAATTAAAAACAGTGTCTATATTTGTGAGTCTTCTAGTGAGCAACAGAGAGGGGTCAACCAGCACCTATCCTGGTTCTTTGAACAGGTATTTCCTTGCTTCAGTGATTGGTCCTCAGGTAAGTAATACTGTCGTTCTTGCTGTGTTTAGTCATTGATATTAAACAAGCCTTGAAGAAATAAAGAAGGGAAACTGTATAATGTAAATAGACTTACAGCAGAAGATACATGGACCCAGAAACTTTAACAATTTAGAATGTTTGTCTGATATATATTTTTTTAAAGTCCAAGAGTAATCTGTATTGATGACAACAGGAAGCTAGTTCTTCCAAGTCAGAGAATGTGTGTGTGTGTGGCCAAACCCACCAGTTTCTAAAAATGCCACTGAGAAATTTAAAAGGACCTTTGAGTAGATTGTAACATGCTTATCATCATTACTCTTTCTGAAGTCTCTGAAAGCATTTTAGTCCAGACATGCATGCAAATTGAACAGTTCTTAGAGAAAACAGTGTATACAAATGTACACTGAAAACTGAACAAAAAGCAATTTTATATATAGCAAATTTTGCACGCTCACCCTTGATAAACCATATTTGTTATTTTTATTTTATTTATATTTATTGTTAACTTATCAGCATTTTGAATTTTTTTTTTGTTGTTGTTTGTTTTACGTTTTCTTTGGTAAAGGTAAAATAAATTAATAACCGATTTCTTTTCATTCAAACAGGCCATTAAAGAAAGCACCTTATTCTTTCTTTCATAAAGGCTAATTTGTCATATGAAATTTTAAGACCTCAGTATGACAGTGTCCCCAGGGTTAACATCACTACTTCAGTGATCACAGGAATATCGTGACTCCTAGGAAAACAAGCTGCATTACTGCGGAATTTCCTAGTCTGTGCTTACATCCAGGTTTTGTGTTGTTGTGGTTGTTGTTGTTTTCCACTAAATGTAGTGAACTAACTTTTTATGTTGGGGCCTGACATTGGGTGAGGGGAAGGAAAGAAAAGAGGGAAAATGTAACTGGCAACTGTTCTATTGAAATAATAATGATGTCAATCCTTTTGCACTAGAAATATGTACTCAATCCTGTTCCAACTGCAGGGAGTGAAGATCTACTGATAAGAGTAGGGAACTATAATGGAGGGTAGATGAAAGCTTGCTGTGTGTGACCAAGTGGGAGGCAACTGTGGTAAGACAGGGCAGGAGAGAGATAACTGATTTGGTGTTTGGCATGACACCAAAGGTGCATGGTGCACCTCTTTTGTAACTGTTTCTTTGTCATGCTTGAATTATGGGAGTTTGATCTTGCTTTATGTCTTTTGGTCCAGACAATGTTTTGATCACTTCTATTGGCCATCTAGTCATCAAAGTCAGCATTTACATTCCAAGCTCTGCAGTGGCTGCTGTAAGTCTTTTGAGATCTTAGGAGGTGTAGAACGCAGGCAGAGTCACAACACATGCCAACATTCATAGAATTTTCCAAATTCCACAGAATGTAGACAGCTAAGTGTCAGAAGACAGCATTTGATTTTCTACCTGTGACCCAGTTTATTACACGGTGCGAGTGCGCTCTTGCAAGTTAATTTGGTTAAAACAGAAAATAAAATCTTCAAGAAGACAGAATGTGACTAAGAGCTTCCACCAAACATTTTATAAGGTATTTAAATTGGAGGAAGGGACGTTTTCCTTTTCCAAATACTATAGGGAAAGAAAAGAGATTGAGGCAGGAAATCTCTCAGTGTCCTATGCAGAATATTATGGTTAAAACCCCTTAAGTGAACTGTGCTGTGCACTATCCTTCACATTTTGTTGGTTTGGAATACCAAATGCTATTGAAATGTGCAAGCTACAAGACTATGACAGCCCAAAGAAGCAGCAGCCCACAAAAAGAAACCTGGCACAATAAGAATAAATAATGATTGTGCTTAAGATGAATGTGGTCTGCTAAGCCCAGGATCTGTCTATCTCTGGCTCCTCAGCACTGGAATTAGAAGCAGCCATGCTATAACACTTGGATTTTTGACTTGGGCTTTAGGAATTGAACTCAGATCCTTACATTTGCAAGACAAGCACTTTATGGACTGGGAAATCTTCCTAGTCCCCAGAAACATTTTTTTCCCCAGTGAATATGGGTTAAGAAGACCTGGTAATAGAGTAGAGCTATGGAGCTAATGTGACTACTCCAGGGCTTCAGTGTTGAAATGTTAGCAACCGCCTCTAATATCTGATAAAGAAGTTCTTCCTTTAATCAAGGAGACATAACATATCTCAAGGGGTGGCTGTGGAAGACTCATGAAGACTAGGGACACCCCAGTCTTTCTCTGACAGTTCCATTTTTCTTCACCTTTCTAGAACAATTTTTCTCAATCTTTTTGGTTCACAAAAGGAAGATATCACTAATGCCCATGTTAAGTTTGTTTTGTTTGAGATGCAGACATGTCCAATTTTCCCTTCAGTTATTCAGTTACTAGCTTCTGCAGTGAACACTGACCTACTATCCGAAGCTGCTTAATTGTCTAGTCTGATCTTGTTTTCCAATTAGTCATAGAACTCTTTGAAAGTCAAGACTCAAGCCTCCCAGCTAGATTCCTACTGTTGGGTATACAACCCATTTCTGGGCTGTCTTAGGAAAGAGCCTTTTTGCTCTTCACCTTTTCTCTTATGAGAAATAGGAAAACAGATAGGATTCTAGTGAGCTGGCTTCAACCTGAAGATGAAGGCAATTCTAAGAGTCATAGAAGATAGCAGGTTTATTTCACAAGCAATAATTCTGAAGGTGTGTGACTTTGTGGGACTCAGATACCCACCTGCCTTGGTCTTCCATCTCCCTCTTAGCCTGGTCCATAAAGGAGAACAGTTTGGACAACTGTATTTGGAAATCTCTTGGTCTGGACCCTAATGAATACAGTATCAGTAATGGATGGATGCTAAAGTGGAAATTCATGTAAATGACTTCATGGAATATTGACTTACATATGACATAATTTCACCTTTTACCTTCACAGCATCAGGTTTTATTTGTACCTCATAATGCCCATGCCATGGGTATGGATTCCAGCAATATCTTGCTCAGATTCCATATATTTAGTAGTTCGTGCTGACTTTGCTTCTCTTCCTGAACTGATCCTCTATCATCGAGGCTGTTTCTGATAAGATTAAACCTTCCTCTGGGCTTCCCTCACAGCATGTTTTATCATGTCGATTTTACTTGTGACTTCAGAACCAGGGCGATAATTTTAATAATTTTTTCTATTTCCATGATATATAGAAAGATATGTTGCATATAGCAGGCTTTCAGTAATCCAACATATGTTTATGAAATATCCATTGACAATATGCTTATTCTGTTTACTTATTAGGCTCAAATAGATAATTTTTCCTAATCTACAGAAAATGCATGTATTTAGTCTTTTCTTACTGATCAAAGGAAAGAGTCATTGTTATTTTACAGATTACAAGAGAAGGGCATCTTGTATCTTTTTTTTTTTTTCCAATTAGAAAATCCTCACCAGCTTTGAAAACACATGCCAGGAAAACCGACTATTGTTATGATAAGATAATAAAGATTGCAATAACTGGATTACAAAAAATTTTAGCTGCTCCTGTTTTATTTTTCTCATAATAGAGCTGTGGTCTGTTTCAGCCTGATGTTTTCAGGACCTGGGATACTATATATTTTTATTTCCCTCCATGAATCTTTCATCCTTTTACTGGCATATTTTTTGATGCAATTATCCTGCAGGGAAAGCTCTGGCCAGGCAAATTGGTTGTTGTCTGCCTCTGAAGAGACAATCATATCTTGCCACTTAGCTTTCAAGTTCTTGATCAGGAACTGTCAGGCCCATTTTTAAGGAGGTTTCAATCTAGTTGCTCCTCACTGTCTCCCAAAATGTGCAAAATGAGATTACACCGTGGGCAGGACCAATTTACCGAAGACTCACAAGCAATAAATCTGAAGCTCTTATGCAGTCACTGCTCCTTTCAAGCCTTGTGGCAGAAAATTAAGCCACAAGAGCTTTGACAAATTAGATATTACTCCATCTAATTTTGTATGTTTAAGCTTATCACACTGAATCGAAGCATTGTAACTGGCTACTATGCCAACAAGGCCTTGCTTAACCAGCATAGCGCCATGTAATAGCGATTAATCACCCAACTAAAATGTCATATTAAGGTCACAGAAACTTGAAAGCTAGAAGAGAGGATGTTAAAATCAGCTGATAATAGAGGAAAAGAGCTGTGCCAAGGGAGGTTTTGAGAGCTTTGTTTTGTGTGAGGCTGGGTAGAACATCTAATGAGAATCCAGACTTTCAACTGAAGTCACTGGCAATTTAGTTCACTGGCTTCAAAAGAAGAAGCCCCTTTTGAAGGGCTTGTGTTTGTAAATAGAAAACTCCTGCACTTAGAGTACTTGAAACTGACTGTTTATGCTAGATTTATGATCCTTATTTGAGTTATTCTTTGGTTTCTGGTGTTTTCTCCCTTTTTTCATTTTAGTTGTGTGTATGGGTGCTTTGCCTGTTTTTATGCATGTGCACTGTGTTCATGCTTCCCTGTGTTAGTATCCTTTTTCACCAACAATAGATGTGATTATGTTTTCTAGCCTATTATATCCCCTACACTAGACCATGTTCAAAATCTTAGCTCTTAATTGGAGGTGAATTTTTATAATAAAAATGGAAAGTAAATATAATAATATCAATAGTTCACTTGAGAATCAAAATAATGTATTCACACTAGCTAAGTTAATGGAACCATCACTAGGGGTTCAACAACAGAGGAATGGATAAAGAAAATGTAGTAGTTCTAAATGAGATGTTACCTCGGAGCTCAGGAAACCCATGGAAGAGGAAGAAGAAGGAGTCAGGGAGACAGAGAGCATGGAGGATCCTGGGAGAACAAGGCCTTCTTAACTGAACAAAGCTCATATGAACTCATGGAGACTGAAGCAGCAAGCATAGGGATTGCATGGGTCTGGAACAGCCCTCAGCATATGTACTATGGCTTTCAGTTTAGTGCTTTTATGGAACTTCTGAACGTGTAAACGAGAAGGTCTCTGATTCTTGTTCCTTCTCTTGGGACTCTTCTATTTTTCTGTTGGCTTGTCTTGTCCAACTTTGATATGATGGTTTTAGTTTTATCTTATATTTTATTTATTTACATTTTGTCACTATCTATTAGAAGTCTATTCTTTTCGAATGAGAGATGGAAAGGAGGTGGATCCAGAGAGAAGAGGAAGTGTGGCAGAACTGGGAGGAGCAGAGGGAGCGGAAACTACATTCAGATTATATTTATGAGGAATAGAATGTTTAATAAAGGGAGAAACTAAACAAACAAACAAAAAGAAAATGTGGTGTAGATACACAATGAATCCTTCAGTTATGCTATGTTATTTATAAGAAAATGGATAAAACTAGGTATATCTATACTAAGTGAATTAAGTCATTCTCTGTAAAACAAATGATATGTTTCTCTCACTTTTAGTTACTGGATTTTACATTGCATACATAAAATCATGTGTATATATATATATGTCATGAAAGTAGAAATGAAACTGTCTAGGAGAACTAATGGGAGAGAGAAAAAAGAAAGGTTGGGAGGATTGGGGGGTATGCCAAACATATATACTTAGTATAAAAATTTAATAAAAACTAGCAAAAAGAAAGGAAAATTGATGTTTAACTTCTAGAGAGGCAAGGATTGCATCAGCACAACAGGAGAATTACAAGATAGAGCTCAAGAAGTAACCGCTACAGACCCAAACAGACTCCCTTAGATTACAGCATGAAGACTGGAGATTAACCAAATGCTTTCTAAGGAGCTGGGCTTGTTTAGTACTTGGGAAAGTCTGTAGCTTTTCTTTCTCTGGAGAACAGTGATAATAAGGAAGAGTCTCTTCTGAGTCTCAGATAAGTATAAGATTGGAGAAGACAATTTAAGATAGTGACCCCAATCATGGTACTTCCTCAAATACTTGGAGAGCCTCTGAAAGTTGGTGACAAGGTGGGACTAGATACCAGCCCTTATAAATAGAGTAAACCTCTATCTGAAGCCATCTTTAATTTTTCTCTAAGATATTAATGTCAGTCTCTGTAAGCTTAATGTTACCTCATCATTCTCTTACAAAAATTACATTTTCAAATACATCAAAATGTGAAAGTTTCTTAAAATACAAAGCAGTGTATTTTATTTTATTATGATGCATTTTATTATTATAAATTTTATATTGTTATATAAAATTATATCTTATTATAATCCCTTTTATGTCTGTAAGTATATTGTTAAATGTGTATCAGCACTATAGGTTGCAATAGCTATTCAGAACTTTTTGATGAATAAATACATATTGGATAACAAAAAATATCAAATGTCTACATTCCCATGGCTTGATTAGACAAAAGAGCTGGAGTATGAGAAGCCTCTTCTACCCCATTCATCCTCAAGTTTGGTCCAATGCTTTTATTTATGTAACAAAGATTACTTTATTACACTCAGTGTAATAAAATTCATACGTTTTATCAGAGAGATATGTGTTAGTTATCTGTATCCATAGATTAACAATGGTTTCTCTAAAAGTATTAATATTTCAAAATGTCGTTCAAGATAAGTTCTTCCTGTAGGCTTTAATGACTCAGTGAAGAAATAGTCAATACTTGTATTAACACAAGACAACCTAAGGAGAACACCAAACGTCATAATTAAAAACATTCCAACTAAACAAAAGTTCCCCATCAAGTTAAGAGCATGGCTTATAAACTTTGTACATTGCAAAGTACATCCAAAGTATGCTCCTAGCACAGGATTTTGAATTTTTTAGACAAAATGTTCTGTCTTCCACCTTCATAGAGCTTAGTTCAAGCATATGCTTATATATCGAGTGGGTCGCAGGTATGTTTTCTGTGTCTTTATATACAAGTACTAATTTTTAAATGGAAACATCTGCATTTTCAGTGGCTGTGAGCCAATCCTGAGAGAGGAAGTAGTGCTTTCACAACACATGGTATAATATCTGGGTACAGCCAAAAATAATGCATATTTATATGCATCTCGAGTCTCCACCACATGAGGAACTTATAGTAGAGTTCATCGCTATGCGATTTATCCTCACTACATTACTGAAAAGCAATTTTAACTGGGTCTTCCTAGAAGAAATTGATTGTTTTTCTCATTCTTTTTCTTCCCAAACCATCAACCTTACCTTCAAATGTTTTTACCCATGTCAAACGTAATTAATTTCCAGCCATTCCTTCTGTCTTTATCTGGAATGTCTCTTTACTTCCAGAGCCAGCACATGGCAATTTGGCCTCTCATAATGGTTGCATATTTGTCTTCTAAGTAGAGTTGCCCTAGTTAATTCCAAAACCATGTGTAGCCATTCTTCCAAACAAGGGTTATTTGGAATTATTGCTACATTAAAAACAAAACAACAAAACCCAAATGTATAGGTGCCTGTGTAAAAGATAGCTTGATACTTTGCAAGTATCAATAAATTTCCATGTTAGAAATGTTGGATGGGAATGTGAGGTTTCAAAACTATGGCTGGGATACCATGCTGTTAGCGCATGGAAATTGGATGAAAAGATGAATAAAAAGCTTATTTGGAAACATCTTTCTAACACATTCCTAGAATTGTCCCTTTAAATATATGCAAACGTATTTCAGTTAGTATAATGCTGCTTGAAAATTAAAGTAACTACCACATGATTTTCCCCCCAACCATAAATAAGAAAAAAAAAAAAAAAAAACAAAACCCCCACCTATTCCCATGCTACCCACCCCCCCATCCCTTTGAATGTGCAGACATTGTTAGAGTCACGCAACTTAATTCTTAGTACTTTTATCACCATGAGAGGTCCCAGCCTATACCACGGAACTTGTTTTTTTATTATTTGTTTTCTTTGTAGATATAGATGATATGCCCCTATCAAATGTACAGTTTAGTGAGATGGATGACACTTTCCTAACTGGCAGTTCAAGGAAGTCTTCCCCGAGCTTGTTTACATGAACACGTTTTAGAACAGCCATTTAGCTTCCAGCCAGCTCAACCAGGCTGGCCAGCTCTAAGGGGAATAGCAGTCTGTGGGCCTCCAGGTCGCTGATAAACTAAATCCCCATTTGGCAAGCAAGGAAGGGGAATGATAAGAGCTCTGATTTATGCTTTATCTGTCACTAAGTTTTCAGTCAAGTTGGGCAGCCAGCCTGAAACGACTCTGCTCTGTTATCACCTCAGATGCCATTGGTGTGGCAGGTTCTTAGGCGACTTTTAAAAAGAACCTCATTTCACCTCTCAAAGAAGGTTAGCCCATCAATGATGCTTTAAAACACCCACATCTGGCTCAGTAAATTTAGGGGCTGTAAACCAGCCTACAGTGTTTTGTTCTGTGACTGATTCTTAACTGCAAGCACCAACCCATTTAACTGCTATTCTTTTGCAAACATCAAGGCTGTTTGGATGGTGCCATTACACAAATGCTTAAATAAAGAAAAATCAGA
The DNA here is from genome assembly GCA_026225945.1 of Cricetomys ansorgei. NCBI lineage: Eukaryota > Metazoa > Chordata > Mammalia > Rodentia > Nesomyidae > Cricetomys > Cricetomys ansorgei. Next base: position 34,713,713 of record JAMJFZ010000107.1, read on the forward strand.
TAACTAAAATAGTGTGGTAATATCAGAGTTGCACACAATGTTCTATTCAAATTTGCATAAAAGATTTATTTTTCCCTACAAACAGCATGACCTCAGATTGTGAATGAAATAAAAATTGACGAGATAAATTGGCTCCATGAAAAAAAAAAAAAAGACAATCTGTCTTGCGGGAGAAAAAGAGTGTCAATGGATGCAATCAGAAAGCAAAAACTTGTGTTTACTCGGTGATGGATGCTGCAGCTTGGCTTTGAGGGTCAACAGGAGATTAGCTCACATAAAAGTGAAGGAGTGCGTCCTTATCTAGGGAGCCAACAAAAGTCAGTAAATGAAAGCTCCTTGGTACCCTTCCCCAACTTATTTCAAGTTGTTCCCCCCAGAGTTTAAATTGGCTTGTCGTTTTACAAGGATGGATGGGTATTATTTTTAAGCCTTTATTTTACAATGGAAGAATGTGAGTGTTTCACAGATGAAATTTTCCCATGGAGAAGGGAATAGCAATGAATCATAAACAGTGTAAACACTCCAGAACTCCTTATATAAGTAAAGCCATGCCATAATATCTTCTCTTACAACAGTGTTTTCTTTCTAAACATCATAAGAAATGAGATAGAGGGAGGGGTGTGAAAGGCCATTGGAGCTATCTCTTGAAAACAATGGCAGTTTATCTTCTATATTCTCCGTTGCACAATCTTTTTGTTATCTGGCATGCACTCATAGAAACTGTATTTCCCAGAACCGGTATCCTTCCATCATCCCTCTACCTACTTTCCTTCAGGATACAATTCAGATTCTTTGTCATGGAAACTTGACTTAGGAAGCCATTCTGGCTTCATTCATATAGTCTTCCTGTAAGCAGTTTCTCACAGCTCACTAGAAATTACCTGAAATCCTTTGACTATCTTATTCCTGTCCATGAGAGTAAGGACTTTTTAAAGATCAGTTCTTATAATTATTGTGTCTCCAAAAATCTAAACCCATTTATAGAACTAACTTAGAGTCAAACAATAGCCTGTTGGTGGACAGTAAGCTCAGGCTACTCCTTTGGTACAAGTTTTTTTTTTTTTGTTGTTGTTGTTTTTTTTTTTATATATTGCAAAATTGTGGAATTTCCATCTCCAGATCTGGAGAAATGGTCACCTTTGCAGAATCATTGTTGTTGTATATTCATTTAAACACAAGCATTATTGAAGTGTTTTAAGCTCTTAGAGATATCTGGAGCACAGTAGTCAATGCAAATATATTTATTGAATAAATACACACATCCATTCATGAATATAACATATTTATTATATTGATCATATATACACATATACAATCACTTACATAAGTGAATAGAGTCATTATCTACTTTAAAATATATCCTTTCCTTTAATAAAAAGCTGCAGCTTTTCAAAACTCCTTATGAAAGGCCAACATATAATTCAACTAAATTCATGGCCCAGATCTTAAAGTATCATTTAAATTTTTCTTTTAAATTGAATTATAAGGCTTTATAAAGAATACTTTCATTAACTCAAATTTTACTTACAGGCTTGCAGTGTTGACTCACAGGTGAAACTTTCAGACCTGTTTAAAATCATGGGTGATTTTAAATTAGCCTTCTCCACTTCGGTGACTTCAATAAAAATCATTCTGTGAGTTCTTATGCTGCTTAGTGTACTTACTCCATATATGTGGGGTAACCAGGAAAAATGGACCAGCAGCTGGTGGAGGCTTCTGGAGCTCAGCTTCTGAAGTGTTCTTTTGATGCACAGTTGACCCTCAGTATATAGACCTAGGGTCTCTTTCTCTACTCAGCTTGGCAGGACTGTAACTCAGTACCACAATCCTTAGTCCACTTGTGAACTAGCAAGGATTTGGGAGCAAAAGCTTAGGAATTTTTTATACTATCAGTCTCCTTGGCTTGGCAAGGGATTTGGGGCAGGTAGAAAAGAACTGGACCAGCTCTCAGGCAACAGCTGAAACAAGCGCTTGAGTTACTTTTACTTAGTAATACTCAGAAGCCATACACAAGTCAACTGTATTGGTTCTTCCAAGTATTCAGTAAATGTCCCCTGTCTTTTACAGGTCTCATAAGTGACAGCTGTCATTCTTCTTTTTTTTGAAGGATCTTTGCAATTTTTCATAAAGCAACTACATATTTGAATACAAATGTCAGAATTATAGGCACTGGTATTAGAGTATGTACAGACACCAAGCAACAATGGTATTGACAACATTATACTATTTCACTAACAAATTGTATCTTTCAGAGACTTCTGTGTGAGGCCTGTGAGCTTCCTCAGATTGCAGCATTTCCAGAAGTCATTTAGGAGAACCCTGGAGCATCAAACTGCTGCTGTTTTACTAGAAAACTTAGCAAACAATCGCTCCAGTGGAATTTGCAAATCTGAATTGGGAGGTAATTCTTTTAAATTCTTTTGTTTCTGAGATGAGACTGTGACTGTTTCTGACCCAAATTCAGCAGAGTGATTTCAAAAGATGTCTTGCATCACTGTGCTGTCTAGGAACACCTCAATGAGAGTCTAACATGTTCATTACCACCATTTTTTAAAGCCAATAATCCAAAACGTACTCAGTTATTACCAAAGATACTCGTCAGAAAACACATAAGAGAAACACAACTTACATAGTGCTTTTGCCTAATAAGTTAACACGGAACATAAAATTTCAAGAACAGATAATAATGATGTGGTATGTCATCATACTGTTACATGACAAAGATAGAGAAACTTCAAGAAAATCCATTAGTCTATTTCATATGCTTAGACATCCAGATTTAAAAAAACCTATTCTGTTGCCCAAATTCTAAGCACTGATTTTAAAACTTCTTATTTAGAAGAATAAACAGAAGTGAAAACCATCCCTCGAAGTACTCCTAATACCCTTAAATGAATTTCAATATTGATTGACGTTTTTCAACACATTTTCCCTTACATACTTTTCCCTTATAATGTGTTTTCAGGAATATATTAAAAAATGGTTGAAAAGGAGCCCATGGAGCCACACCCTTACCTAAGGGTCACTGGCAGTTAATGTTGGAGGAAGAGATGTCATTTCTTCGGTGGTGTAGCAACTGAGAATTTGCCCTTACTCCTGTAAATATCCTCCCACCCAGACTGGGGCTAGAGACTCTACAGTTAGTTGATCACACAGAAGATAGGAGAGGGGCTTGGGAAGAAAGGTTTTAGTGGAAAGGGGATGGGAATGACAGAGGGGAATGGGACCTGAACATGACCATGGTTCGTTACACAACATATGCAACAACTAGGCAATAAAAAGCCCAAGTCTCATTTATTTTACCTGAAAAGACTATGTGCTAAGAACTCGTATTCTTTAATTCACTACCTTGCCTCATGCCTAAAATTGAATAATTGTCAAATATAATTTGTACTCATGTTTCCAATCCGTGTTCCAAGTACCCCAATGAACTCTAAAATGTCTGTCTACACTGGGCTTGTCTCCAAAGGATCAAAATAACATCCATACAATGTATTTTGTTGTTAGGTTTTAGGCTTCTTCGGTCCATTATTACACTGGCTTGATAGAGCAACTAGAAAGTTTTGCATTCTGCATTTGTTCAGTTGCTTCCCATTGTCATTTTTGTCTCTTAGATTTACTCAGTGGGCTGTTATTGAGTCCTAGAGCTGATTGCACTAAATCCAGTCTTAATTATTTGTAGATGGTGCTGAAATTGTACTGCAGCTTTCTGTGTGGCACCTGTCTGATCATCCTGCTGGCACTATTGCTCAGGTGGATCAGAAGGGGCAGAGGTCAGCCTACTCCACTTCTGTTTGTAGTCTGCACCACACACTTTCACTTAATATTTTTTTAGCATCAATTGACCAAGAGTATGCAGATCAACTATTTAGTTATGCTGAAACATGACATATTCAAGACTTTTCTCCTGTATTCATTGAGGCTTTTTGGAATATGCCAAATATTCCAAATCCAAATGTAGAGTCTTTCTGGGAGAGGTACATCATTATAAATTAATATATTCATAACATATCTTCATTCATTGCTATTATAATTTCACTAAAATTTTCTTATCTTCATGTTGTCTGCTATGTCCTTTTGATGTGATACAAGTCATTTGCTTGTCCGTGAGTATGTGTATGTGTGTGTGTGTGTGTGTGTTGTGTTTATTCATATATGTATGCATATCTGTGTGATGGAGTTCAAGTATATATATGCACATATGTCTGTATGTTTGCATGCCCATGTGTATGCATGTGCATACATGTGTGCATGTCTATCTGTGTTTGTGTACAGAGGCCAGAGTTTGATGGTGAGTGTTTTCTCAATTGCTTTTCACCTTATTTATTGAGATAGGGGCACTCACTTGAATTCAGTGCCTGCAGATTTGACTAGTCCCTTTAGGCAGCTTGCCCAGGCACACCCTGTGTCTGTTTCCTGGAATTACAAATTGGCTGCTAAATCTGTTTATAGTTTTTGTGAGTGCTTGTATCTGAACTCAGGAACTCATGCTTGCCCCACACCTGAGTCATTTTCCAAGCTCTGACATAATTCCCTCTAATATGAATTTCTTAATTTCTATCACACATAATTCCCAGGCTAATCTTGTACATTTTTGGATCCTGATATCACTCATTTCTCTAAGAATTCATGATTCATACTGACAGGAAATCCAACCATCAAAATTTGAATTTACTATGAAATGTTGCCCTTGAGTCACGGATGTGATAATTACACAGAAAGTTCTTTTTCAAAATACTAAAAGCATTAGTTCTAAAGGCTTAAAATGAGCTTTCGAAGTTCAAGACAGTGTTTAAATGAGTTTACAGATAGCATGTGCATTTTCATCTTATACCTCTATAAATTTTATAGCCAATAAACACTTTTCTGAACAGGAGATATGTACTCCATTGCTTAAGAACAATCTCAAAATTAAGTATAACATGTAATAAGGAATGACACTTTTAATTATATGATTTTTCTTATATTAGATGTTTTAAAAATAATTTGTTAACTTAATTTTCTTAAACTAGCATTTCTATTATGGAAGATTATTCGGTGTGGAGATCTGAAGTGTATGTTTGAAGTAATGCTTCAGCTACAGTATAGATTAATCAAATGCATTTATCCTAGAGAGAGTTAGAATCCCTGTTTATTCCAACAATCAGAAATACACTATATACAGTGTGGCTCACCTCACTCTGAGGGTCTATGTGCTCTTTGTTTCCTTAAAAAAAGAAAGAAAGAAAGAAACAAACAAACAAACAGACAAACAAACAAAAAGCCTATAAGGTGTTGCAAGGAAGATTAAACATGAGAAGAACCTAGCTCTTTCCTCTAGTGGCCTGAACTCCTTTGCTCATTCTGTGCTGCTGCTAAGAGCTGAAATGTACCTGTCTGTGCCGAAGAAGTAGTTTCTAAGTTTAGTTGTTCAGTGTCAGAAAATTCTTTGGGCCAGGCCTGTAAATGTTCCCTCTGTGTGTGTGCCTTTCAAAGCAGAGCATTGCTTAAATCAAGCAATGCTGGAACTATTAGTGTGGTTAGAATCTTCTAAAATTCTTAAGTTCATACTCAGTGCTCAATGTGCAGAACTCAATGCTTGACTTAAATAGCCTTATACTTTCTTTTGCTTTCGTTTGATTATTTGAGCTCTATTAGGTACATTTTGAGAATAAATGCTACTTAAGACGTTGGGAGTCTGGGGAATATTATTTTGGGACAAAATTAATAAAGGATATCTTAGGCATATTTAGTATTAAGCACTACAGTTGGATAAAAATTGAACTCCAAAAGAGAATAAATAGGCAACCATCTATAGTTTTTCTATATTCATAAGTCTCTGTGATGCTGGGTGGTCTAACATGAAATTGGCTAGTGGTTCTGTCTCATGTTTTTGTTCTCTCTCTCTCTCTCTCCTCTGTGTGTGTGTCTGTCATTCTTCTTTGAAAATGACTCGTAAAGGTAATTGGTAGATTCTACATAAAGTGTTTCCATTATCAAATGGACTTCTGGAAATGATTGTCAAATTAGAGGAAGTTTGTTGTTGTTTTTCTTTATGAGATAGTAGCCTTTATATAACACTCTGTGTACCAGACACAGTTCTAAGCATTTCACATAGGCCAAGTCCCACCCCTCTAACAAAGATACTGTTATCAGCCTCACTTCCTAGATAAGAATAATGAGATGCCTAGAGGTTAAGTACCTCACCCAGAGTCACACAAACAATTAGAAGCAGAGCTGTGATTTGAACACAAGCACTGTGGCTCCCAATAGTCTCAGAGCCATTGAAATTTAGTTTCATCTGTAATTGGCTTCTGGGAGTTGGAGCACTGATACATTGGAAGAACCTTGGTTTCCCAGTGTCTGTAGCTTAATCTTGAATCTGTGATGATAATATAAACAGAAAGTCATTCTCAGACACAGTGGTATCATAGCACTATCATGCTCTGCAATGGAATAGGCATCTCTAAAGTAAACAAGGCAACATAATTGATAAATAAAATTGATTTTGAGTTTGTACTTGAAGGTAAAAAAGATGGAAACTATATTACCATGATGTATCTGCAATCTGTTCCAACTGAAATTTCTTAAATAGAATGCGAGAGAAGACTCAAAGTCAAAGAAGAAATTAAAAGTATTAATCCAAAGAATGACAACCATTATCATTCATGTGAATCTAGGCAGATCACAACGTATAAAGAAACACTTGAAGCCAAAGTCATGAATATGGGACTACTGTGACTTCCACACAACACAAAATAAGTGGATCTACTACAAAGCCCTGAAATTAAAGTAAGTAGTCTACTGGATTTAAAGCAGCGATGATGGAAGGGAATGATGTATAGTGTGGTCCCTCCTGCCCAAGAATCTTGTGCTTAAATACGTTGCTACAAATTCCTCTTTGGGATCAAGGTACCGTTGTTCACAAATGCCGTATGATTTGGTGGCACTGAAAATAGGTGCTGTGGACTAGGTGGAGACCACCGACCTCCAGGAAGGCTCAGCACCCAGGTCTCTGAAGGTGAAAGGTCACAGCCTCACCTTACAACACCGACTGAGGTCTGTTTCTTATTACCAAATAATTTCCAGAAGGAGACCAGGCTTGAGTCTGATTATCCAGTAGCGGGACATAGTGGAAGGGAAGTCTGAGGAGTGGATTTTCTCCGTGCTTCAGCTCTACAGTGACAGAGGGGAAGAATCACCAGCGTATGTCGGCAAGATTACCATGCCACAGCACGGCTGTTACATCTCTTGCTGCTTCTCAGAAAACCAACACAGTTTTCTGATGAGGAGGGAGGAGAATGGAAAATCTACCAATAGGAGGGGCAGTGAATTCTCAGACCTGCATCTGACAGAGCTTTTGACAGGCACAGTCCCTAAAGAGCAGAGGTGAAAAGCACATTCATGTACCTGAGGTGAAAGACCACCATTAAAAATAAATAAGAAACTCCAAATGTGTAAATCCGATATAAGCCAAACCATATGGTGCAAAATGAAAACATTTCTTCCTGTACTTTTGGTAATATGGTTTCTTACCAGATTTTATATACAGGGAAGTATCAACACAGCTGTTGCCATGCAGTCTCTCTCCTGATGGAAGGTATTGATGCTGTAAGTAGTTCAGAGATACTCTCACTGTATAGCTATGTGTACACAAAGAATGTTGTGCGTGCAGTAGAAGTGTTAAAATCCTGGGTAACACCTCATATGTTATTGGCCTTCCATGGTGAACAAAGTCATTTTTCAAGAAAGTCATAAAGTAGCCTAAAAAACAAGTGTTTCAGTGTTTGCTCCAAACGAGGCAGTGGTCGGGGGACTGCCGTTCATCTGACATCATTCCTGACGCAGTCAGCACCAGTTTGGTATCTGATTAGGGCTCCCGCCATGGTGGTGCCAGACTTACTACTTTAAGTGGAGTGGCTGAAGGAAATTAATGTGTCAGAGTTCCCTGAAGGTGAGAGTGTCTGCTTCAAGTTTCCTTCAGAGAGCTTCAGCTGGAATTGCCTTTGATTTGTTCTGAGAGAATCTTTTGAAGCTATTTCTGGAGCTGGGGAGGAGGTAAAGATGAGCTACCAACAGAAAACACATCTAGGGTAAAACTTGTAGGCATATCTATCTGCCCTGAAGGATGCAGATATATAGCTCTTTGACGAAATGTGGTAAAATCGTTGGCTTGGTAGGGGTCTCCTGGGATGACGAATCACCTTGGTTATATCAATGTCCTAGCTCAGGAGTATCATATGACTTATTTCACCATCAGTTTATTTTTCTTAAAAAATAGGAAATGTTGTTCTTCGAGGAAGCACAGGATGAGAAAGTGCTTATCCTGTGCTTACAGACTTATCAATGAAAGGATGATATGTAAATAAAGGTGTCACTTCTGTCGTGCATTGTTTCTTTGTATCATTTCCCCTTTTCCTGCTGGTTAACATACACAAAATCTATGACATTTAATCTTTTAAATTTCCTCTTTCCAGACAAACTACAGGGTCTGTGAATGAAAGATTCTGTGGCATTTTTTTTTAATACAATTAATGGAAAGCACACACACACACAAAACTCTGTTTAAAAATAATTTTAAAAAATCAGTTTTTTTTTTCTATTTGTTTGAGAAAATACAGATGGGAACACATCGGGCAGATCTGGTCTTGAATTTTGGGTCTGTAACTTATACATATTCACAGCTTAAGTATGCATGCAAGCTTTTGATTTAAGCACATATTGACATATGCCTATATGACACATACTTGCTAAATGTATTTTCATAATTTCCACACACACATGACTACATGCACATATACACAAGCTTAATATTCGTTAAGCTTATTCCTTGAAAAAATTCTTAAGCTAGAGGATTTGTTTTATATGATTGACATCCCTGCTGCTAAACAAAAGCAAGCTTTTCTGATTCCCAGAAAGGACATTGAATTTTATATGTTCTGTGTCATAGAAAGGCTTTTATCCTAACATAGTGGCCAAAGCATCAATTTGGGGCCAGAAGAGATAGTAGTTGTGTGACCAGGGATAAATTATTAAATCTTGTTGCCTATGCCAGTTTATTTGCAGATCAAGAATAATCTAGTATCTACCCACCAGGTGGATGCGAGGATTGCATTAATAAGTCACCCAGAATAGCACGTGGCATGATGTAAGTGCTATATATTTATTTAGATTTAATGTTAAGAGGCAAAATGGAGCATAGCTAAAAGGAAATTTCTGATTCTGACATAGCATCACGTGCATTCTGAGAGGGAAAGTGAAACACATTTCAAGTAAAGTGAAAACAGAGATGTTAATGGATTGGGATATTTCAGCTGCATGTGGGAAGGATGTGGATATGAAAGTATTTCAGGCTTTCTTTGTGCATAAAGTCCTGTGTTGCAGTGTCTTTTATGTCTAAGCATCTCAGGGTTGTTCTAGGCTATTTTTATAGGCTATTATTTTATTTAAGAGTATAATGATGGGCAATTGGAAAGAGAATCAATAAACATGGATAAAAAAATCTCTATGACACAATGTAGTTCCTCTGCAGTAGTACTACAGTGGTTAACATAGAAACTTATTAAAATATAAGGAATGTGGTGTGCTCAGACATAAATGAACATCTGTATCACAACTCTTCCCAGTAAGGCTCAGGGACCACTGAAGAAGAGGGGAAGAAAGATTGTAAGAGTCAGAGGTCAGGGGAGATTGAGGTAAAACAGTATCTCTTGGACACGACAGGACAGAAGCACTTATGGGTTTGCTCACAGCAGCTGTAGTTGCCTGCACAAGATCTACACAAGATCAAGCCAGTCAACACTCCAACATGGAGTGAGGAGGATACAGTAAATCCTTACCCCTAGCTGAGGAGCTATTGGCTGCTGTTGCCTACTGGGGGAGGGAGTTTCAGTTTTCTTCTGGGGTGTTACCTTCTAATAAGTTGACCATGCTCATGTGGTTGGTCCCAAATACATGCATGTATGGGCAGCACTAACTATATTCAGTAGGTATAAAATTAAAAAAGAGAACATGAAGTTGGTGGATCTGGAAGGAATTAGGAGAAGGAGCTAGGTGGTGATCAAAATGCATTGTATTCATGCAATAAATTCTCAAAAAATTAATAATAATATCATACTAATAAAATAAAACTAAAATACTTTTAAAAAGCTTGATATTATAAAGTAAAAGTTATCAAAAGTGTATTTAAGCCACCATTCTATTCATTTATTATTAAATGGATATTTTATTAAATTAAAAGAAATACTTTTCAGTGCATATATGTTTATAAAATATTTATTTACAAAAATACTTTGGATATAACTTTTACAAATTAGAAAACAAAATCCCTGGATAATTCTAATTTCATAATAAATGACAATGAAACAAATAGTTACTATGTATTTCCTTAAAATTAACATAAATGTATATAAAGGCAAAGACTATAGAATACCATAATATTATGAATCATGAAATTTAGTCTCAAGACTCATCAGGACTCATCATTCAATGGAAGTTTATCACTGTCTTAAATTAAGGTGTTTTTACTTTTTATTTATTTGTTTATTTATTTTTTAGTATCTCTAGGGGCAAAGCCTGGATCATCTGCTTCCTAGCTATGTGATAGACTGGGTAAGTTAATTTATTTCTTTACCAGCCTCATACATTAAAAAGTTCTCAAACATAGAGTTAAAATCAGTTTATTACAATTTACACTATATCCAGCAACCAAATCATGTTAACACACATGGAAATAAATTATTGTAAGGGTAATGAATGTGTAACTACTTCAACTCTGTATTTGAAAGCATAACCATTCATAACAGAATTATCTAAAAAATAGAATATTCAAGTGCATTAATCATGGAAAATTATCACTACCATTTCATCTTTTAAACCCCTGTATGTGATAACTGTACCACATTTTGTTACTTATAAATTGAATGATCCTAGAAAATCCATTTTGGTGAGCATATTTCATTTGGCAAGCTCTTGGATGGCCATTAACAGCTTTTAGGTTTCTCAGAGGTTTTTAATTATGACAGGATAGGCAGGTATGCAATGTAACACCAAAAGCCAGTAATACATTACTCAGATGGTATTGTACTTAAGGGAGTTTGTTGTTGAGTACTTTAGCTGATAAAGCACTCATTTTTCACCTTTCAGATCTCAGCTCTAGCTGTCTCTGATTCCTTAAGTAAATCAATTTTACTCTATCAACCATGCTACCATTATGTGATAATTCAGAAGGGTATACATACCACACATATTTCATCTTCTGTTGTGATGTTTGCAACCTCAGAGTGAGTGTGAATTGGAAGCATTCAGATGTGCTTAGGGAACAGTAATGACAGTTTAGCTCAATGATTATGAGAGTTTGAGAAATTGTTAACAGTTTGGAAGAGAACAAAGGAGACACTTGGTGGTTATTATCAGAATTTCTATAAGGGAAAAATATTGCTAAAGATGGTCAATGTTTACTATTTAAGATTCTGTTTACTGAATCTTACTGGAAAAATTAACCACACATTAGGATATGCCCTGTGCCCAGGAGAAGACGGCCAAAACACAAAGCGTTCAAAGGTATTTTGTAGACTTTTTTTCATACTGCTTTGTTTGGACACTTTTTGCTTAATGGTCTTTTTCTTGTATATTTTAGTTCTGACTTTGCATTTTTGTGAGTTTTTTTGTTTCTTTGTGTGAGTTTCTTGTGTTTGTGTGTGTGTGTGTGTGTGTGTGTGTGTGTGTGTGTGTGTATGTGTGTGTGTTGTTTGCTTATTTTTAAGAAAGAAGGAAAAGGTGTAGAGTTTACTGGGTAGAGAGATGGGGAGGAACTGAGAAGAGCTGAGAGAGGTGAAAAGTGCAATCGGAATATATTGTATGAAAAAATTATTTCTAATAAAAATAAAGGCAAAAAACTCAGGAGAAGAGAAAAAGACTTCATTTATGTATCTTACATTGATTTGAGGGCATATAACTTACTTTCAATACTCCAGTGTTCTGTTTGCCTGCCATTCAAGACTATAAGATCCATAGTTTAAAGATTAAATCCTAAATATCTGTTATTGTTTATTAGCTATAGTTATGGTTGTTGAGCATAAATCACGTGATTAAAACATAGAAGGAAGTCTGGAGGTGTAGTTTACTTACCTAACCTACACAAGGCCATGGGCTAGATCCCCTGGACTACAAAACAACTAAAAAGATAGCAACAGACAATTGTCTAGTGTGCCTTGAGAGTCAAGGGAGTTGACTGTGAATTTTGTCAGAGGAGTTTAGGAGTGACTCTTAGACTGAAAAGGCATAGAAGTAGCTTTCCTGTAAGACTTAAGACAGGCATGAAACTCACAGAAATAAGAAGTAATCAGAGGATGGAGACAGCCCCTAGGGTGCTGATTAAGGTAACTCAGAGAGTGCTTCCAAATATCCTCTGACTCGGTTTTATGAGTTTGTGACAAATTCCTTGAGTGGGAGACATTTGAAAATTCAGAGAGATAGACTCATAGTCTTCAAGAACCAGGTGTCTCATGATCAGGAAGGGAGGGGCATGTACTTATGAGGCATCTGGGGACTTAACAAAATACAAGATGGGCAGAAATCCTGGTAATCTACATCCATTTTATACCTTAGTCACAGAGCTGGCCTCTAGCTTTGAATATGGCATTCCCAACCACATTTTCTATACCTGGGCATTATAGAGACATGTCTGTCCTCAAGAGGATCTAAATTGTCTCATTGATAACTTGAGTTCCCTGTCATGCCTGAGAAATAAAGAGAAATAGCACAGATAGAAGCAGGAGAAGTCAATTGCCTTAAGGGAGTATGAATGAGCCATTCAGAATTGTTTTTGGGAAAAGGGTGTTCTCTAGGATAAAAGCCGACATGATTCTGGGTTTAGATAGAAGACTATATTATTGTAGTAGTAAATTCACTCTCACAACAGTTTTCCCAAAGTTTCCCACACTACAGTTTGAACATACAGAGATACTTTGTCTATAACTGGATTTTTGAGTCTTTAATGGGAACTGAGGTACAAAGAAATATTTTCTATATCTCACTGAAATCTCAATAGAAAGATTACTCCTTAGGCTGTCCTAACCCCTATGAAACATGACCATATCAAAATTAACTTAGTTGTATTTTCTAATCAGACAGAGGGAAGCCTTAACACTCCATTTTCTTGATAGTCTTTAGGTTGCACCTGAGGGCATCTGAAAGTTACTACAGTGTGAATAAATTGTCAATAATTGATCTGTTATTGGGCCTGCTGGGGTAGAAATAAAGACTGCTACAGAAGAAGGAATTATATTAGCTGTATTAGTTGCTTTTGCATTGCTATGACCACAGTGTATTACCAAAAGCAAACAAACAGACAAAATCCCCAAACCTTAAGAACCTTAAGTGAGGGAAGAATTTATTTTGGCTTCTAGTTTCAGAGTATTTCAGTCCTTCATAATGGGCAGGAGGATAATGGAACAGCTCAATCCATGGTGGTGGCCATAGGAGAGTGTGGTAGGTGCTGCTCATATCACTACAGACCAGGAAGAAGCAAGTGTGGAACCAGGAATTTTGTATGACTTTCAAAGTCCTGGCCCCCAGTGACTTCTACCAGGTAGGTCTCAAATCCTCCTGAAGCAGCGGTGCCCTGGGAAACAAGCATTCAAAATATGCACCTTTATGGGACAGGTCAGATTCAAGCTGTACCAAAGGTTATCTTGGGGTAATTCCAAAAATGAGATATTCCTTCAATTATGGAACAAGATATTAAACTAAGAAATTATGCCTGCATTTTGGCACCATAATGTAGAATTATATCTCATCCTCTTTTTAGCTAAATGGCATCTCCATTTAACTGTACTTAAGTATTTGTATTAAGAAAGTTGCTTTTTAAATATAAAGTAGGGCAAAGCTTATGTGAACTACTTGAACTAAGCTAAGCTCCACATGAATCATGGGAGTTGAGTTTTGCTAAGCTATTAAATTTCACTTTGACCCCCATTTTAATCTAAGACATAAGGGATCAATTGGCATAATATAATAATATCACTATGTTTTAAGTTATTTTAACCTAAGAAGAGTAATTCTTGTCATTTTGTCTTTTAAAGTCTGGGTGGTACTATTGCTTAGGGTCCTAATTAGCATGTGGTTATCAGCAGAATAGGGTACATGGAGGAACTTTGTCCAGACCCTGGTTATCAAAAAGCTGGACAAGTTATCAAGAGCTCCATCTCCTCCATGCTTTTCGATGATTATAATAACGTCCAGCTAAGTAACAAGTAGAAGATACAGGTTTTACAGGGGGAAATAATGTGGCCAAAACAGACATGATTGTCTTCTGCATTAAATGTGAGACGCTAAAGACATAAAATAGAGTAGTTATTTCCCCAAAACTTTCTCTGATATTTGATATCATTAATACTTTGCCACCATAGAAATCACTAAGCAAAGCCACTCCACTGTAGAGGACATTTACCCTACATCACACCATTTATGTTTTAAACTCTGTCTTTTTTTTTCTTGGCACATTGCTATCAAAATAACTATGACAAGTTGTAGACTCAAAACTGAAAAGACTTACAAGAAACCCAGGGGCATTTTGCTACCTATTGCTTCCACCTAGTTTTGCTATCCGCCCAGTCCCCTGGTGATTTGAATCAGGTGGCAAAGGGATATTTGATTATGCTAAAATTTCTGCCCTGAGGTTAATGAGTAATGGGGAAATTACACCAATAGTGTCAGGAATGCCCACCCCCACTGTGCAAAAAAGGTGCCAAAATGCCAATAACCAAGTGTGTGGTGAGGGTCACAGAGACTCTACCTGGCCACTTGGTGGGCAGATCATAAACTCTTAATCAGTGCTACTTGGGCTGGGAAAGCCTCATAATTTACCCACACAGTTTTTTCCTTTGGCACACCACACCCCATCAATTCACAGCCTAGGGCTTTAAACATTTTCACAAGCAAATCTCAAGGCTTTTTTCCTCCTCCTTTCTTTTCCTTTGCTTTCAGAAATCTAATTATTTTAGACCTCTGAGGCAGCTCATCCCTTTTCATCTTAAGCAAAACAAAATAACAAAGCTACATATGAGTTGAACATCTCTAAAGTAACATGCCCATCAGATTACCTGAAAATTTGAAGTGACATCAAATTGCTTTCTTAACTTTCACAGAGTAGAATTTAGAGGCATAATGGTCTTTAGAATCAGTGTATAGAATTCCTAGTCCATTAATCTAGTATCATATATAAAAAATGAAAAAAAATCAAAAACTTTGAGGCTATAGAGATGACTCATCAGTTAATAGTACTTGCTTCTCTTGCAGAGGATTGGGGTACAGTTCCCAGTACCCTCATGGGTAACTCACATCTGCCAAGAATTCCAGCTCCAGGAGATCTGACTTCCTCTTCTAGTTTTCCCAGTATCTGCACTCAATATATCTTTGGCCTCTGTGTGCCAGAGAAAATCCAGGATTTGAGGCACTAGTGAACAGCAGACATGTGTGCAAGCTTTGCTTGAACATATTCCTACTGAATTCTGTTTAGATTTATGTGTGATTTATTTCTGTATCACTGATATTCAGCAAGATAAGACCATGCAATTACACACTGTCTGTGAAGGAGAGCCAGGATAATTCATTGCATTGTTCCTGTACAAAAACCAGGCATATTGTTTCTTTCTTCACTCTAAATTGAAAACAACAGCCTTCCTTGTTCTATCCTTCTATTTAACATCACACTACCACCTGTTAGTTCACTAATTAACCTACTCACCACATCCTGAGCAGTCGTGAATTCAGATATGATACAATTCACATCAGGGCAATAGTAGAGGAAAATTATTTCTTTAAAAAATAGGGGTGGGGAGTTGTCTGGCTGGGTATATAACTCAATTGGTAAAGTTCTTGCAAAGCATGCACAGAGCTCTGATAATGATCTCCAGCACCATGGAACAAATAGGCACAGTAGCTCCCACCCTTAATTTTAGTACCCAAGAGAGAAAAGTTAGAAAGATCAGAAATTCAAGGTCATCCTTGGCACTATTACAAGTATGAAGCAAGCCTGGGCTATGTGAGACCCCCGTATCACAAAACAAAGCAAAATACAAAAAACACAAAAGAAAAAAACATGTAGTAGCATGTGCTGATAATCTGGGTATTAGAGTCATAGAAACAGGAGTATACCAAATTCAAGATTATCCTCAGTTACACAGAATTTGAACAAACAGATACAAAAAGGTAGGTCCTTATAACTTTCCAATTGCTTTGACTTTTCTGTATCTGGTTTCCCTTGCTGTTTCCACCAACTCATTAGTTCAGCATTAAAGATCGTGATAGTTTGAATGAAAATAGTCCCCACTGGCACTATCAGGATGTGTGGACTTGTTGGAGGAAGTATGTTACTGGAGGGCTTTGAGGTTTCAGATACTCAAGCCAGGCCTAGTGTGAAATTTTCTCATGCTACTGCCTGCCAATCCAGATGTAGAATTCTGGGCTCCTCCTCCAGCCCCATGTCTGCCTGCATGCTTCCCACCATGGTAATAATGACCAAACCTCTGAACTGTAAGCAATCCCCAGTTAAGTGTTTTCCTTTATAAGAGTTGCCATGGTTATAGTGTCTCCTCACATCAATAAAACCCTTTCTAAGACAAAGATAATGGTAGAAAAATGAGATAGAAAAAGACTGTTCATGAGCATCATGGCACACAGCATTTGTCTAGATGGAGACCACATTGTAGAGTTTCCTGTTGAATTCATGTCCTAAGTGGCATCTGGTGGTAGCAAGCACAGCTGTGGAATGTGTTAGATTTCTGTGTTGATGCTCTGAAGTCCTATAAATATTACCCCTGTTGAAATTCTCTTTGTGTTCTAGGACAGGAGAGGTTTTAGTTGGAGGTAAGAACACATATAGAGTCAAGTCTTCGAGTTGTAGTTGAAGAATTTTTATTTCACATTCAGAGCTTTGAATGAATAACAATGTTCTTTTCCCAGAAATATGATGTATATTCAGTTTAAATTTTCAAACACATTTTATTAGTTTCAAGATTATTCCTATTCTCTTTTAAAAAACAGGACATTTCTCTCTGCTGTTAATTATATATATTGTCAAGAATGTTGATATTTTTACTGTAAATGTATAAAAAATGGTGTTTCTGTAAAGACAATCCTGTGACAAATGTAGATTTAAATTTTTTAAAGGAAATTTAAATAGTGACATTTCAAAGTAATAACTCATTTTTGCTCAATTGTTTTTCTTCAAAAAGAATATAAATAAATATAATCAAAAGCACTGTTAATTGGTGAATCATGTTCGACTGAACATTTTTTGATGGCAATACTATTTCTTTGGATGATTTTTGTCCTAGTTAGGGTTACTATTGCTGTGATGAAACAACATGACCAAAGCAACTTGGGAAGGAAAGGGTTTATTTGGCTTACTCTTTTACGTCGTCATAGCCTGTCATTGAAGGAGGTCAAACAGGGCAGGAAACTTAAGGCAGGAGCTGATGCAGAGGAGGGATGCTTACTTGCTTGCTCCCCATAGCTCATTCAGTCTGCTTTTGTTGAAACCCAGGACTACCTGCACAAAGATGACCCCATTTGCAATGGGCTGGGCCCTCCCACATCAATCACTAATTAAGAAAATATCCTCCAAAATGCCTATAGCCCAATCTTATTGATACATTTTCTCAATTAAGACTCTAATCTCTCCAGTGACTCTAGCTTGTGTCAAATTGACATAAAACTAGCCAGTACAACTTTGGAAAAATAGTAGAAATAAAACTTAATTTCTAGGAATGTGATGGATATGTGAATTACTGATGATCACCACATAATCAAGGCAGTGTGTGCCATGAGAGAACAATTTATTTGGGGGAATTCTAAAGCTTATCAAAGGATTCTATAGCTCTTCTATACATATAAGAATCAAATACAAAAGATTCTCTCATGTGATGTGTGTATTTGTAGAACTGACAGCTCCCATTTTTTTTATATTGTTATTTCTGATTTTCAATCTTCAAATTTTACCCCTGTGAAAATAAAAATCTCACGTAGCTATCATTTGTGTGTTCTTATAAGAAATGGAGATACTAATGCATAAAAAGTCAATTACTCTTTTAAAAATATTGTGGCACATTGTTCATTTTATCCATGACAGTTTCTGTCTCTTAGAAGAACGATGACTCAAAGTTGTGGTTTAGTTAACTAAAACAGATTACTACGTTAGAATAAACTCAATCAGTGGGAATCTGGCAGCTAAAACAGTTTCTGATGTGTCAAGTACAAAATTATGCTCCAACTTTGAAGCTTCAGTTAACAAGGCACACTGCTGATTTTTGGAAGGGGAAACAAAAACAAATATTTGAATACAAAAATAATTTTGCAAAAGATTTCATGAGTTGCAAAAGAAGTGGTGTTGATACAGTATTATATGTCAAAGAATTTATAATTATAAATAATTATAAGCCAAGCAATGAAAGAAGATGACAATTATTGAATTTCAAAACTGATTTTTAAATATCATTTGTGTGACATCTAAAAAATGAACACATTCTTATCTGTTTATTAAATTTATTATTTCAAAGGCCAGAGAGATGGCTCAACAGTTCAAAATAATTTCTGTTCTTGCAGAGGATCAAGGTTCAATTTCTAGCAGCCACATGGTCCTCTAATATGTGGTGCAAATGCATATACCCAGACATGCATGTACATATATAATAAGGTAAATAAATAAATCCTTTAAAATTGTTATTATTTCATCTTTTCTACATTTTTTGCAAATTTGTAAGTATTTCAACTCTGTAAGTGTTCAACTATTCAATTATAGAAACACTTCTGCAATACCACCAAAAGAATTAGATCACCAGACTTATGAGTAAAAGTGAATTGCAAAGTCAGTTTTGTTTACTTAATAACACAGGAAAAAGAGGAAACCATACACCCATATAGTTTTGGGGTACATTTAAATACAAGAGAGAAATTCTATAAAGTGGCTCTACACAGCTGTAAGATGTTTTAACCAATCTGAATTGTTCCCCTTAAGTACTATTTATACTTACTTTCATCAGTGGGTGAAAAACATTATTTCTGGGGGCTGGAGAGATGGCTCAGTGGTTACGAGCACTAACTGCTCTTTGAGAGGACAAGGGCTCAATTCCAAGGATGGAAACTCACAACTATCTGTAATTCCTGTTGTAGGGGATCCAACCCCATCACACAGACATACATGCAGGCAAAACTCCAATGCATATGAAATAAAAATAAACCATTAAAAACATTATTTCCAACAAAACATACTTATCTCAACAGTTAAAGTTTAATATTTTAAACTAGGAGCAATATAAAATATTTTATAAATATCATCTCCACACTAAAATATGTATAGACACTAGAGTTGGGTATAAAAGAAATAGTACACAGTGTAATTCAATTCAGTTCAATAAGTACTCATTCTCTACCACATATCAAACTATTCTAAAAGGAGAATGTGAAAACAAATGTCAAACAAATGGCACCAGTTATGGAGACCTTATAATTTTGTAGCACAGTTAGTTTACATTATCATAAACAGTGTTTATATTTAACAAGATTGAATCCAATTGTTGAGAAGACAGCACATTGAAATTTTAGAAAAGTAGCTACCTACATTCAGCCTCAAGATAAAATCTTTATAGACAAAAAGGGAATTAGGGAGGTATAGGCATAGTCTAATTAGTGAGATGAAGAGATGCCAAGATCAGACTAAGAAGTAGTTGTCCTCAGCTATTTATTTTTTCAAATGAGTTAGAAGTCTAGGAAACTGAGGATAAGTAAGTAAAGAAAGGAAATTCAATTTTGATAAGATTCATAGAACTAAAATTTTGTCAGTTGTATGTTGTAGTCAAATCTAGTAAAATTGGTTTCTACACTATAAGCCTTATAGATTCTAAAAACCCTGAGGAATTCATTATTTTGAGAAATCAATCCATAGAAGGAAAAAGTCAGATATGTACCACATGATTACAATGCCAAAACTCCAGAAAACTGAGGCAAAAGAATTGCAAATTTAAGGACAGACAGTGATACTAGTCTAAAGAAAAATAAAAACAAAAGCAAAACAAAATAAAAACCCCCAGCAGCAATAACAACAGTGAATAGAGAGTAGAAGATGGAGGAGGAGAAAGAGGATCAAGGGAAAGAGGAGGAGGGGTAGGAGTGGGAGGAGGGGTAAGAGGTGAAGGAGGGGTAAGATGGGGAGGAGAGGGAAGAGTAAACCAGGGAAGTATTCTAGGTATAAATGAAAAGCAGTAGATGTCTTTAAAAGATGTGGACATAAAAAAGTGTTAAAATTGTCTTGTATTCAGTAAGAGAATTATTATGTAAGCCTTTGTCGAAAACTTTTATAAAAGACTAAAGATGGCTGTGAAATCTTAGTTTCATGTGTGTCATTGGAAGGTAGGTTTAATTCTGGTCCCCTTGAGTTTGGTCACCTTGAATTTATTAAAACTTGTTTGATAGAAAATAAATAAAACACTTATCACAAGGCCAACTTATTGATATACACATATTAATGTTAGCCTTTTGTTTTATATAAGTAATTGAATGTAAAATCCATATGCAGAATACAATATGCAATGGAAAATATATATGCAAGACTTTTTTTGGTGAAGTTTTACACAGGAAATCTCATTTTTGTACCTCATATGCTTAAAAATGGCATAATAGTGTAGTACACATGTGAAGATGTAGGTTTGGCTTTGTGTTGTTAATGTTTACAGGAAGCATAGATTGAGTATAAAGTTGAATATTGACTACAAAAATATTATTGAATATAAAAATTGAAGTTGATTGAATATGACATTTCATTTTTGCTTGTGCACATTTTATTTCTCAATGATTAAATAATTTTCTAAATAGGAAAAAAAGAACTTGTTTGAGCAACAGGATAAAGTAGATGTGATATTTAATGCCTGTCCAGATCATAAATTATGAATCATAAAGGACCTATATTTTCTGCTCAGTTTGCTGATTTGAGCCACCTGTGGAAGTTAAATTATATATACCTATACTTTCTGCTAAGAATTACTTGAAAATAAAAAGTAGTCAGAACCAAAATATTAGTTAAATTACTAAAGTAGGAAAATTGACTAACAGGGTTAAAGTTGATTTTGAATAATTTCTCCAGAAAATCTATGTTTTAGAGACTCCATCCAAAACATGACACTATAGACTAGAGAAATCATGTAGACAACTTTTATGGTGGTCACTAGTGACAGCCTTATGGTATCCATACGTGTTTAGTCTGCTCTCACTTTGGATAGAGCTGACTTATACAATTTGTAGATTATTCTGAAAATTACTGTAGAGTTTCAACTTTGCTGAGTCATAATGGACACTGAAATTGACATTTCTTTCTCTTGCATCATTTTGGTGGAGGCTAGCCCTTTTGTAGCGACACTTACACAGCCTTAAGGAGTGGTCCACATGATAAGGCTCTTTGACTGAGAAATGTAGGAATTTACTTGAAAATAAATTTTCCAGTCCTAATTATCAAGTTTTGACCACAATTTCCCAAGAAATTCTAAAATAGAACATGGCAAAGGATATCTAGCTATGCTATTCTTGGAATTCAGACCCCACAAAAACTTTGCAGTATTCTAAATGCTTCTTGTTTTAGACTGATAAACTTTGGAGTAACATATATCCACAATAAATGTTGGGAGCTGTTTCTCAGGTGATTCTTCATCCAAAACACCTGTGGCTTTTGAACAAATTCTGTCTTTACAGTCTGGAGCTATGCATCAGCAGACATCAGAAGCTCATTATTTAAGCTGCTGAGATAAACAACTCTCTTCCCATGAAGATCTTGGGGGAAAGACTGAAGTTTGTAAGAGAAAAATTCCTTTATGGAAGTCTGAGAACAGCTCCCCACACCCTGGTGATGGCTATCAATCATAAGGCAAAAGAGTCCAAGAGGACTGTGGATGTGGCCTACACTGAGACAGGGACAGGCATTAATAATGTAATTTTTATAGACTTATTTATATAATGTGGAAGACAGTTATAGAGTCTTTGTCATTTGTACATATAAATTTTTCATTAAGTCATTCAAAGAATTTTAATTTATTAGAATTGTTGAAGAAAGATTGTCAAAAATTTGTTTCCTATTATCACAACAATGTACTTAAGGAGGATTTGCTATGACTACATAATTGAATACCAAAAGCTGATAGCAGGTGACATGTGTCTTTAAAATAGAATATAAGGGAGCAAGAGATGACTCAGTGGGTAAAGGTACTTATAACCGAGCCTGATGACTGGAATTTTTCTTGGAGCCCACATGGTAGAAGGACAGAACAAATTCCTACAAGCTGTCCTCCAACTTCTGCATGAGCCACGAGCCACAACACACACACACACACACACACAGACACACACACACACACACACACACACACACCACAAATTCATGAATGAAAAAATAAAATATTAATAATGCAATGCATATAGAAATGCTATTGATGGGACTGGAGAGATGGCTCAGTGGTTAAGAGTTCTTGTTGCTCTTCCAGAGGACCTGAATTCAGTTCTAACACCCACATAGTTGCTCATAACCACTCATAGCTTCAGTTGCAAGGGATCTGACTTCTTCAGACTTCTGCAGACTCAAGGAATGTGTGTGGTGCACATGCATTCATGTAGGCACAACACTCATGCAATAAAAATAAGTAATCTAAATAAAAGCACTGAGTTACTGTGTTAGACACCTCCCAAAAATGAGCATTGTTGAGTTCTCTAACATAAGTTTAACTTTGTGTCTCAGTCACTATGCCAGTCTAAAATATTAATGTATACATCCACTGAATCACATAGCTGACAAGGTTAGCCTAAAAATGGTGACCTAAGTTGACTTCCCATGTTTGTGCACATTTTGTGATTCAATAAGTGAAGGCCAAATGTTACAGTTTTCTTTGTCTATGAATAATTAACAATATTTTGGTAAGGAGTAGTAGTACATACCATTAATCCTACTACTTGGGAGGCAAAGACAGGTGGATCTTTGTGAGTTTGAAGCCAGCCTAGTCTACATAGTGAGTTCCAGGACAACCAGAACACAAGCAAATAAACAAGAAAACAAAATATTTTAAATATTTTAAAGGGATAGTAGGAGTGGATATTTATAGAGTAAGTAGTAATTAATAAACCATTTTAATTATAGTGTACTCAGCAAAATTGGCAAGTCAAACTTTTATCTCTAAGCAAATGCTCTTGTATTTTGGCATTATTTACCACATTTGAGCTCTGAGTGACTGTACTATATCCTGTTTGTTCAATTTGCAATAAGTCATTTGCAGCCTGATAGTGGTGTATGAAGATCAGAAGATTCTTATACCTGGGCTCCAGAAATAATTGGCTGTCTATTAAATGCTCATTTCAATAGTATTCGATTTAACCTGAAGTAAACTATTCCACTGGTACAGAAAAACCCAGTTATAATTGGCATGTGGGGATAATACTGGGTCATTCACAGGATGGACATAGTTTTATTTGTGACTGTATTTTATACAGGAAATCATGCAGCTACTGAACTAATTCCTTTAGATTTAGTTCTGTTGTGTGTAACACAACAGAAAAAGAGAAAACCAATTATTTATTTGTTCAGTCATAGATACTATCAACTATATGTATCTTCAAATTAATAATTCTTTCATCTAGGGATTCTAGTTGCTTTATTTATATCTTAAGTTCTTCTCTTTATTTTTTCTCTTCCTTTAAAAATCACATCCTTCTAAGGAAAAGTCTCTAGATACAGGCTTTACCACTACAGAAGAGTTATATTATGTGCTATGTTGTTCAAGGCACAATGTGTCATTCCAGGTTTTGTGTATACCTTTACCAATACTAGAAAGCCACTGTAGAATCATCACAAAATACATGACTTCATTCACCACAGGAAGAGTTGCTATGGCAGGCAACAGAGTTCCAGAGAGGCTTTTCCTAAGAGAACTAAGGTAATTAGCCTCAACAGGAGATAATTTCAGTTCACAGGGGTGGCTGTTGTTTTAAGTCTTTCTGGGAAATTTGGATTTTCCATTGATAGCAGTTTTAACATGTCACACTGGAGCCAGAGTGAATTAAAGTGAAGAGCTACACAGTCTAAACAAACATTCTTCCCCATTATCAGAAGCCTGACAACATAATAGCATAAACTACAGTCACGTGGTCACATTCACAAGTAATGCAGGAACAATTAAAAATCAAAGAAACACAAAATTTCCTAAACTAAACTTGAGTCAAGGTATGTTTATAATTGCTACTTTTCCAACTCCCCTCTCCCTACCTACAAGTTTTATAGTGTTGTAAGTTGGAAATAATGCAGGAGTGGTTGCTTGAATCACTCTTGTGATTAGTCTACCTTTGCCTGGGTTTTGTAAAATTAGTGCAGTCTGTGCTGACATTGCAGTACAATGCTGAGCGGTTAAGACTTGAAAACATTATTATATTAGGATTTGGAATGTTTAATTTTTGTAACATTTTTCTGTTTTCTGAACTTGCATCATCATTCAAAAAAGTTTGCAGCTGTAATTATATATTTTTAAGAATGTTAAAAGGACTTGATCATATTTACTATGAACAATTTTAAAATATGTAATTTGTATGTTAAAAATTAAATGTACTTCTATAGACTTACTCTTACTTTCGGAAATAGTCAATTTAAAAAAAGACTCATGAAAATTGTTAGAACTATACACAGTATAACAGTAAACTAAAAATGAAAAATTTTAAATGGGATTCTGGAAATCCAATACCATGCTTCTACTTTAGATGAGGGCTATGCAGATGATACAACTGCACTAAAATGGTCTGATTGTAGAACATTTCAATCAGGAAACAGTCCCATGCTCTTCATTACTGGTGGGGGGAGGCTGTATTAATTATATTTCAGAATGACTTCACAATGCTGACTTCCTCTCAGCGTGTACATGTGTAAAAAAAACTTGGCCACGCATGTTCTGAACTTGGTGATCACACACCCAACACTTTTCAGAAACAACAGCTTTGAAAATTCTGATCTTGTAAGCATACTTCGAATTTCCCACCCACCCTCTAGTGTTGACTGAAGAAAGAAAGAAATCAAATGTCCTGATATAAAAGCATCTGCAGGTTAGGAGTTTTTGTTGTTGTTGTTCTTTGAAAGTTTTCTATGTAGTTTTTTGGTAGACAACACACTTTACCTTTAACTTCACCTTGCTCAGATCTCTTTTCAATTACTAAAGTTTTGTTTTGTTTTTTTTTCCTAATTCAGATATTTAAATCAAGTGACATGTGAGCAGGGATCAAAAATCCCAAGATGCACCAAAATAAATGATGATTGCAATTTACTTCAACTTATTTTTAACAATGCACTAAATCCTGGCAGGCTGTCTAGGGAACAACATCATCATCTCTGTCTTTAGGAAATATATGAGCAATCGGGAGATAAGCCCTAAAAAAATAGTGACTGGACAAGTGACATGGTGAAAATGCTAAGGAAAAAAATAAAAGAAGAAAAAGAAACAAAGTACTAGGAGAACAATGAAAAAGATAAAGGTTTTCCAAACATCCCCAGTTCAGTGGTTCCCAAGCCAGGCCAGAAAGAAGAAACACCTTGGAAAATCTCCACAGAAATCAAGATTAACATGTTGCTGGAACCTACTGATTAAGTTTGTCTGAGGATGGAAACTGGAAAGGAATGCATGGTTTTGTTTTGTTTTTATTTTAAAGTCATCCCGATAGTTTTAGAGTACAATGGGATTTAGAAACGCCAATGCATATTATGCAGGTATAGATAAATTACAAAATGCCATGTAATTTTCCCCATATCCACAGCCCTCAAGCATTTTCTATTTGACTAAACTATCCCAAACTAACTTCCAGTTGTACAGCCTACAACCTCCGGTAGTTGCACTTCAATCTAGTTGCTTCTTTTCCTGAGGACACTGGGATTGCATAAAAATACTTGCTGACTCGTACTTCTACTTATGAGCCATTATTGATGACTTGTTCACAAGATCTTTATCTTGAATACACTGCAATTAAAGTTGATTGATTCTGAGATTTCGTGTGCTTAGAGAATGTACAGATACAGATCTATACGGATCCCATGCAGGCTGACTGTGAACAACACATACACAGTGATATGTTTTCCCATAGTAGCTTTGTCCTGGGTTTTGTTTGGTAGCTACTAGTGACTTATTGATAGAACACTTGGACAGAATACTTGGAATAACAAAGTATTCCTCACATACATGCTGCTGAGTGTTTCAGTAATACTTCAATTCCCCCTCAAAGTAATCATGAGTGCCAAAGGACTTACTTTATGCTTGTGAAATTTTGGAGCATTTTAACAAAGAATGTTGGGGTTGAGATCAAATCCTAACATTGAGTATACTGGTAACTGTGAGATAGGAGATGTGGAGAATACAGTGGTTGAAGAGTGGACATAATAAGCAAGCTGGAACCATGACAGGAAGGAGAGGAAAATAGCACATGTGGTTATTTTCATTATTACTCACTATTTCATGAGTACCATCTTTTCTCTCACTGAGCAATCTGCAGACCTAATTTTGAAATCCTGAGAGTTATCATTTTATTATGATACTTATTTTCATTAGGAAATTTTGTTCTTTTACATTTCATACATAGACACTGTGTATTTTGGTTTCTTCTTACCATTTCCCTCCTGTGCCTACCATCCGCTATTTACTATTTTGCATCGAGTTCCAAAGGTCATCTCTGTGTTCCTGAGTTTGGAGCTAACCATCAGAGCCTGGTGGGCTCAACAGTAGATACAATTAATACCATGCCCCACTCTTTCCCAGAATCAGTCAGTTGATAACAGGTAAGTGCACTGATAAGGACATTGGGGTTCCTTCTTTCTCCATAGCTGACTGTTAGGTGAGCCTGACTTCTGACTTCTGTGTACCCAGTGCTAGTGTTCATAGTCAACATTATGATAATTAAAAACTTGGCATTGTAGACTAAGCTTATTTTCTAGCACAATAGCGCTTTTTTTGAATGAAGTTTTTTACAAAACAATTTTTATTACATTTTATTTTTTTATTTAGAGAGGAGGTATGAATATGGTGTGTGTGTGTGTGTGTGTGTGTGTGTGTGTGTGTGTGTAAGGACAACTTCTTGGAGTTAGTGTGTGTGTAAGGACAACTTCTTGGAGTTGGTTCTCTCTTTCTACCATGTGGAGTCTGTATACCAAACTCAGGTCATCAGGCTTAGTGGCAAGCAACTCTTGCTACCTTACTGGTCCCAAAACATATCAATTTAAAACATTTTTTTGTCAGAACACATTTTTTCTACTTGTATGATAATAAATCATGGAAGCATTGTACCTAGGGATGTTTAAACATGATGTGTTTTTTATAACCCCAAAGTCAATTCATGGAAAATGGTTGTCATTTCACAAATGGATATGATATGCTGCAGACAGTATGTCTGAATTCAAAGTCTTTCACCAACAGCTCCTGATGGAAACAATAAATTTATTCCCATCTTGAGTTAAAGTCAACAATAACAACAAACCTCATAAAAAGTGAATGAATGGGAGAAAGGACAAAACAGTTGACTTCTGGCCTCACAAATCTCTTCCACTGTGCAAAGGATACAGAGTGATCGCTTAAAAACAAACAAACAAACAAACAAACAAACAAACAAAACTGTGTGCAATCAAACTCCACTTGCAGATTATATAAATTTCCTAGAAATTCTATGCTTAATTTTCAGCCTATGATACAAAAATGTCTGTTGACTAAGGTACAAGAAAAAAGTATTCAGGATACAATGAAGATTCTAATCTGTAAAAATGTACCACCTGTGAAGCTGCCAAGCTAAAACTGGATCACTGAAGCAGTTCATGAGGTGTTGTTTATAAGGATGCATGGCACTCAATTTCCAGTGTTTGGGCTGGGAAAATGATAGTAACCCTGAATGTTGTGTATAGAGGAAGAATTTTAGTCTGTGCTTTGAGAGGCTTCATAAATTATTATTTTCCTCTACTGCAGCCCAACATGAATTTTTAAAGAAGATTAATTGGGCCAAGAAAAATATCTGCAGATACTTTTTTGCAGATAGCCATTTAATGATGATTAGAAATATATATATCTATACACACAGATAAAGAAAATGAAGTTGGCATACCAAAGTATACCTTCCATGAAACTATTCATAGTAGCTAAGACAAGGAATCTGTCTAGGTTTGGCCTGGATTGATGGATTGGAAGAACATGTAGTATATATAAAAATTGGAATAATATTCATCTGTAAAGAATAATTAAATTCTGTTCTTTGTAACAAAGTAGAAACAGCTGGAAGTCATTAAGAGAAATGAACCATATGCAAAAAGATCAATGTTGTATCTTCTCTCTCATACGTGGAAGCCATAAAAATGAACCTGAAGGCCAGGTGGTGGTGAGGCACGCCTTTAATCCCAGCACTAGGAGGGCAGAGGCAGGAGAATCTATGTGAGTTTGAGGCAGCCTGGTCTACAGAGTGAGTTCCAGATCAGTCAGAGTTACAACAGAGAAACCTTGTCTTGAAAGAAACAAAAACAAAAAACAAAAAAACAAAAAAATTAACCTGAAGGTTCAGCATTGATTAACAGGAGCTGCTAACATTTTCTCATAAGATATCCAAGACATCACAACAGATAATCCTGGTTTGTGTATGATTCCTAAGGTAAACAAAAGCAAAAACAGATTAAATTGGATTGTATAAAACTAAAAAGCTTTGAACAACAAAGGAAACAAGTCAAGGATAAAAAAACGACATATAGAATGGGAGGGTATATTTGGCAAATCTCACAACACAGAAGAGATAAGTTCTGGTGTCCCAAAGCAAAGAAGGAAAATTGTAATTCACAATAAGCTATATTATTTTATGGGGATGTAGAAGAGATAAGTCCAAAGGCTTGAAATATAAAGGCTAAGAAGACAGAGAGACTAATGTAATCAATGCATGTGCTAGAACACTACACTGAACCTCTTCAACTTGGACAATCAGCAATGCTAATTTTACATAGAAGCCAAAATATTTAGGAATATATAAATGTATGGATATAAGAATGATTAAGGATAAAAGGCTATGAATTTGAAAATGAAAAAGGGGGTACTTGGTAAGGGTTGGAGGGAGGAAATAGAAGAGAAAACGGTATAATTATAAAATCCAAAGATAAAATTATTATAAAAAGAGAAGCCAATATTATGTTCTAGATTTTCTTGACAAACTTCCTTCTTTCATACACTTCTGCATCATCAGAAAAAAGAACTTTACACGCTCAGCTCACAAGCATAGGACTGTCTTTGACTCCTCTGTTTCTCTCATATCTGGATTGGGCTCACTGGGAAATCAGAGGGGTTTGATTGGTGAAAATAGAAGGCTTGCTACTCTAAGTAAGGGTAACATACAGGTTTCAAAGGTAAACCCACAAGTTTGAAAACCACAGAAGTTAGCTTTTTTCTCACGTTAAGAGTTTAAGGAAGGTTGGGTCTCCAGGGCAATGGGGAAGATTTATGGAATCCAACATTTTTCAGAAGCAATGAAGAAGTAAACTCAGGACTCACATCTGATGAAGGATGGCTTGTCGTGCCTCAATTCCCTCCATCTGTATCTCCCTGGACAATGATCTGCAAAAGACGCTTAGAAAGGCAGCCTTTAGGTAGTGATCACGATGCCCAAGAAGGAGGAAGAGCAGGTGTAAGAGAGGAGTACAAGTGTATATTTCTAAAACATACTTGTCTCCAGTGCTTTACTGCTTCAACAATTAAGCTACTGGAAGCATCCCTTGTTCCTTACTAACATCCTAACACAGCCTTCTATTTTTTATTTACTTTTGTTTCTGCCTGAGTCCGAAAACAACGTAACTATTTGTGATGACGTCAGCATGGACACTAGACAATGATATTTCATTCCTTTATTCTTAAGAGTGATGACATACTTCATTTTCAGTGAAAGCTTATAATTTGCTCTCTGCACCAGCCGGACTTCACTTCCTATTCATGCCATGGGTTCCTGTGTACCTAAGTGCCTGCCAGGGAACTTTACATCCACTCCACTTGGCCTTCTTACCTTCATCTTTACACTTTGTAAAATTTGTTGCGAATTCATAGGTGCAGCTTCCCTGTCATGTCTAGGAGACACTTTCTAACACTGGATGTCCTTAACCCTAGGTTCTTATGATCTTTCTGCCCCTTCTTTCTCAATGTTCCCTGCACCTTAGATAGAAGGGGTTCACTGTAGATTGACAATGGTTGGGCACCCCACAATCATAATCTCTTCAGTTTGACCAGCGGTGGATCTCTGTGATAGTCTTCATTTTCTGCAAAACTAAGGGTTTTTTTGTTTGTCTTGAGAAGGGATAAGAGCCCCATTTATCTGTGGGGATAACCATATTTAGAATATAGATAAAAAATAATTAGATTGGTTTAGGAGAATGGCAGTCGTGAATTCTCTTGTAATGTCTATGACTTCTCCATCTTAACCTTATACTGCCAGGAGTGAATTTCCTCCAACTGAGCAAACCTTAACTCTAATTAGACAGTTGTTGTTTACCCCTAAAAAATATGTGCCTCTATAGCACCACTGAAGGTATCTTGCAGAATCAGTCATTGTTGTGGCTCAGAGGTTTCACAGATGGTTAAGAATATTGACTGCTTTTCTACCTTGGCGACTTGCACAGCACCTTCTGATACTGTGAGTGCTAGTAGTTCCCAAGGGAAAGGCTTCTGGGTCAGGTCCAGCTTGACTCCTCCAAGTCCTAGATCTAAAGTGTGTGTTGTCCTCAGCAATAGCACCTTACATTCAAGTTCTGGGTGCAACCTCTAAAAAGATTTAGCGTGAAAAACAAAAGCTATTAAAAACCATATCGTCTTTTCCCGTCATGATAAAGATTCATGGGAAACATCACAAATTCAGTTACTTGCCACAGTTTTCCTAGTTGAAAAGGAAGAACATTCATTTATCTACAAGTTAACCATACACACAGCTCCACTGAGAAGTTACAAGCAACCGATGGAAAAAGAGAAAAATTATGAATAAAATGATAAGAGTTTGGAAGGATCTTGGAAGAAGAATAAATTCCCTGATAATTTAGTTTCAGGAGATAACTATGGTCTTTTTCTTATTTATTTATTTATTTAGTTAGTTAGTTAGTTATTTAGTTTCAGTGTTGGCTCAAGTTTGGGGCAAAAATACTTTACCAGAACATTCAAGGTCAGTTAGAGCCACTGAGCCTTAAAGACGATGTTCGGAGCCCTCACACCACAGTTTCTGCTAATCGATGCATGAGCACTGCAGAACACATATCCAGATGGTTTGTTTGTTTATTTGTGTGTTTGTTTGTTTTTCAGAACTAATCCGCTGCTTTGAGAGATTTCATAGTATTTTGCTGGCTCTTACAAAAATGGTCTTGGTACCCTAGAAGATGAACAAGAATTAAATAAGGTATACCTTGTTTTCTAAGCTACAGAAATTTAGACAATGAAAAACAATGAATGAGTATCTATACCTTGTTGGATATGTTTCAAAATGTCATGATGTGATTTTGTCGGCAACACAGAATTTTATCATATTCATCAATTTTTTAAAGTGTCATTTCAAAAGTCTTATTCTTTTATGGACATATCTGGTCACACCCTCAAACCTAATTATTTCTACAAAATTCTCAGCAGTAGTGGCCACAGTATATTCATAACAGCATTTGTTTTCAGAGAAACTCAATAGAACTTCAGTTTGTTGAAATAAAAGTGCAAGAGGTTTCTGGATGTTGAAAGAATAATTTAGTAGCTCGTTGCAATGTTTCTACCTCGATACACTATACTTGTCATGGAGAGTTTAGTATCACAATTACTTTCATTAAGTTTTATAATGATAGCTGAGATAAGTATAGCTTAAAAAACACCAGAGAGTTCTTGAGTTTAAAGGGTCACTTCCTTAATAGATTGAGGCTGTGTCAGTACTGCTTTAAAATGAGATAGTGCATATAAAAATACTTTGAAAAGTTAAAAGCATTGTATAAAAGAAGGGCCTTTCTTACATGGAGACTCTGTTTTGGAAGCACTTAACTAAAATTTCAAATGTTGATAAATGAAAAAAAGAAAAGGGAACCCAAAATGCTTTTGTTACCCTTTTTTCCCCTTCTCTGTGCAAGTGCCTTCAATGAGCTGATGGAATCTATGACATCCATTAACAGAGCCAGACCATTTAAACGCCAGTCATGTCAGACAGGATCAACCCTTGAAGTCCCTTGGAGCTTAGCCCTGAAGTGAGTGTTTTCTCCACCTCTTTTGCCACTAAGTAAATGTAAGTTCATTTTAATAGTATTTTGAAGTTGTGGTAGTTGGATGAGGATAATTTTAAAAATGATTTGGCTTTTCAATAATTCACTTGCTTATTAATAACCTTCTCTTGAGTCATTCTCCTTAAAGGTATGGGTAGCTTCATTAATGGCCTCATTTTTGTAGGAAAAGAATGTAAAAGCTCTTATTGGTGGAACCTTAAGAAACAGACTTAAAAGTCTGTCTGTTTCTTAATGGTCTGTCTTAAGCCTGTTTCTAACCCTGTAAAACTGCTAGATAGCTCTATCTCCCTCTACTGGCTAATCCCAGTTTCTGAGTGTTACTTACCTAAAACCCTTTTCCCCAGAAATGGGGAGGAAAAGGAAAGATACTGGTATGCCAAAGCAGACTGTGAGTAATTACATCATATATACATATAAAATATACGTATATGTTAAATAACGCTCAATAGAAAAACATACTTTCTTTAAAAACTAAAAAAAACAAAAAACAAAAAAAAAACCCACCAAGACCAATACCATAATATAAGATTAACATACAAGCACGCTAAGTTCTGTGTATACGGGGCATTACTTCATACAAGACAGATATAATACAACTCAACAATAAGCAAAATCATGGTTGAGGACTTGTGTGTGATAAGTACAAAATAAAATGAAACCTTGAGTTTGGCCTTTGTGATAAATGGTTCATTAAGACGCACTAAGAGGAGTCGGTGAGGGCAAAACCGAGTTTAGATGTTTTAAGAGGCAATCCATGTTTTCTCTAAGGTCATAGGTTAAACAGGTAAGTGATTTCACGCGTAGGCCTTCCTAAAAAAAAAAAAAAAAACATGAGGGCAAATACTGCTGAGGCCAGTCACAAGCTTAGACACGGAAAAGACCGAGTTAGAATCCATGGTCTCTGGAGAGACAGCCCCGCAGTAAGTGGAACCCTCTGACATGCAGGGCCTGCGCCCCGGCAGCTGGGTTCTGTCACCCGGCCTGGGGCGGGCTTGTTAGTGTAGCATGACCCTGGCGCACTTGCATAGATAATACCGGCACCTCTTTTCACTGTAATCTCCTACCCGTCTGAGCAATTCAGCAGGAGATAGGGGCATTAGGGCCATATTATTCCAAACAACATTTAGCTGAATGGTAGCTGAAGATTGTGACAGTGAAAGACAAATTCTCCTGGCCAAATACTTTTCTTCCCAGAAATGTTTCACGTTTTAGTGCTTCTGTGGTACAAAAGAAAAAAAAAAAAAAAGAAAAGAAAGAAAAAGAAAAAGAAAGTCATTAAAGTGGAACCAAGATGGAAACCTTACATCAATCTTAGCAGAACCCACAACAAAATCCTTTTACATTTCAGACAGAAAATTTTGGCTTTTCTTATGCAACAACGGTTTCTGATAAATAAATAAATAAACCATAAATAACTAAGGAGAGCCAGTTAAACATGAAATGATGTGCTTATGTATTTGCACATTTTGTTGAAGGTATGGCAAATATTTGTAGAGAACCTGCTTTTGCTGTGTGTGTCTGAAAGCTTAATGTTTGAAGGTATTCTGCAATACTCCAGGCCAAATCTGAATGCCGGGACCAAAGTGTTGCTCCTCATAAGTGACACGGCAATCTCTGTGTGTTTCACAATCCAAAGAAGAGATAAAAACATCAATTCCTTCAAAATAATTTCCAGGGCTATAATTGCTTCCAACTATTATATTTCAAAGTGGGAATATGAATTAATCAATATTTCATATGTTATAAGATAGAAGAGCAGCCCTAGTTATATTTTCTAACTCTGTTTTATTTTTCTTCCAAAATATAGTGACTGGATTTTGCTGTGCTGTTCTAGTAATTCAGTTTAGGTTTTAAATTCTGGCAATAGGACTTATGAGAAAAAAAATAAAACTCTCTCTCCGGTAATCTGCGATGCCTGGTGCGCTGAAATGAGATCAGACAGTGATCAGAGATGATTCTTTCCTGTGACGGGTCTTGACTTGG
This sequence comes from Cricetomys ansorgei, assembly GCA_026225945.1. Classification (NCBI taxonomy): domain Eukaryota; kingdom Metazoa; phylum Chordata; class Mammalia; order Rodentia; family Nesomyidae; genus Cricetomys; species Cricetomys ansorgei. The sequence goes on from JAMJFZ010000107.1 coordinate 34,747,977, forward strand.
CAAAGACAGGTTATTCTTTTAGCTGTGTCTGCCAGATAATAACCTACAGTTAGCTGAAGCCGATTAGCATACCTTTGTGAGGTTCACAATACTTATTGCATAGGAATAATATTAATAAGTTAACAATCTACTTTCATAAAATATGTATCTATTATATGCTTTTGAGAAAGGGAATATAATAATCGACAGCCCTCCTCTTTCATTTCTTTGAATAATACCTACATACTTGTTAATAATGTGCTCTTCAATGAAGAGCACATTACCTAATTCTCCAATTTATATTTAATCTAAGAAAAAAATATCTTGCTTGCCTGTCACATTTGTATTATCTTGTTCCTTTGGTCAAAGTAAATAATCTCATACTGGGGAGAGGTTTAAGGACATGGGAGATGTTTATTCACTTTATTACACAAAAATAATTCTCTTATTGAATCTGGCCTTATATGTCTTAATACACTGCAAAACATGCCTCTCATTAAAATGACTTGACTATGTTTTAATTATTTTTCATTTGAGGATTTAGTATATAAATCCCATTTGACATCATTTTGCCCTTCCTTTCTGCCCAACACCTCTCATGTCCCCTATTCCCTCTCAAACTTGTGACCTCTTCTTCTATAATTATTATTACTACACACATGCATATATATATTCATTATTGAGTCCATTTAATGTTGATTGCTGTTAGTTGTGCATGCCTTGAGGGCTGACCACTTAGGATTGGGTAATTTATCAAGGGTGTCCACCCTGGAGAAAACTGAGCATAGTCTCCATGAGCCATTAATTGCCTATAGCTCTTCATTTAGAGGTGAGGCCTTGTGAAACTTTCCCCATCCACACTGGCCTGTCAGTAGGTATTGTCATTGTGCAGGTTTTTTGGACAACCATATTGTTGAGATTTTGTGGACATAGCTTCCCTGTGATGTTTAGGAGACACAGTCTAGCATGAGTTATCCCAACCTTCTGACTTTTAAAACTTTCCACCCTTCTGCCACGGAGTTCCCTGCATGGGAGGGGTAGGGGTTGCATTGTGGCTATACCAGTTTAGGTTGGCCATTACACAGTCACTTGTCTCTTGCATTTTGACTAGATGTGGATCTCTGTAATAGTCTTAATCTGCTGCAAAAAGAAGCTTCTTTGATGAGAAGCTGGTGAGAGTTTTGGTGAGAGCTTAAAATAAATGTCTCCTGTTCTATCCATCTTCCTTCAAATGTCATAATTTTATTTTTCTCTACAGATGAGTAAATTTCTATCATGTACATAGATACATGTAAATGTATACAACATTTACAATCTGTTTTGGTAATAGATGTGAAAGTTGTCTCCTATCTTACAGATTATGAATATTGAAGGGATACATGTGGATGTGTAAACATTTCTCTGATAAGCTGCCTTAGAATCCTTGGCAGTAGTTGGACTAGGTCATATGCTAATTCTGTAATACCTTTCTTGAAAGTTCACACCTATTTGAATAGTGGCTGGACCAGTTTACATTCTCACCACCATTATGTAAGGGTTTTCCTTCCCCTCATATCTTTATCAGAATTTGTTACCTTTGAGTCCTTGGAAATAACCATCCCTACTGGAATCTCAAAGTAGCTTTAATTTTCATTTCCCAGATAGCTAAGGATATTGAACACTTTAAAAAATATCTATTGCATACATATATATATATATATATATATATATATATATATATACACATATGTATATATATATGTGTGCATATATGTGCATATATGTATTTTTTGTTTTAGAGAAATTTCAGTTAAATGAATCAATTTACTTAGTGATTAGATGGTTAGTTGTTTTGATGTTTAATTTTTGGAGTTATTTATGGTGAGAGAAATAAGCAAGACTTGGAAAGACAAGTGTCACACATTTTCATACACAATCTAGATGTAAATGTGTAAGTGTATAATGTATAATTAATAGGACATAAAAGTAGAGAAACACTATGAGAAGGAAAAAATCAATCTAAAGTGGTGTAGGAGTGTTAAAGGAGCATGGGAGAGAGTAATGGGATATATATGACATGAAAGAACAGAGAGAGCCTGTTTAGAAAGTGGAAGGGAACTACCGAGAGGGAGGAGAAGGATGTGGAGTGGTGTGGGGCCGGGTAAGAGCAAAGTTTAATGATATATGGAACATAACAATGAAACCCATTATTATGTAAGCTTACTGATAAATTTTAACAGTGGTTTGACTAGATCCTTAATATATAAACATCTCATTATTTCAACAAAATAGAAGTATAGCACTTTATAAGTGAATTTGATGATTTTCAAGCCCATCCCATATTGGTGCTGCTTTATAAACAGAATCAAAGAGCTGAAATGACTTCTTTATATTAACATAACTGCCCTACAAGTGTTCATGCCAGACTTGTGTCTTCTGATTTAAAAAAAATACTTTATTCTATTTACCCTTTCTATATTAATATTCTACAAGTGACAATATTTAAACCAGTCAAGTCAATAAATATACGGAGGAACAGAAACATAAATATTACTTCACATTATAAAATGTTAGAGATTAATTTAGTGTTCAAACATAGTGACACCATAGCAACATCACAGATATTCAAGTAATTACTATGAAGCTGTAAAACAAATAATCCTCATGAACTTACATATAGTAACTGCTAGGAGACATTGTTAAGGGTGACATATAAAATGCAAAAAAGCATAGATAGTAGATGAGTCTTTGTTCAAGACATCACAGACAGCAAAAGAACAGTTTATCTGTACAAACCATGACTGCACAAAAACAGAAAGAGCAAAACCAACAAATAACGTAGTTCATTTCATACAAGATGAGAGAGATATAAGATTGAAGGGCAAACGAACACTATTTCTTTGGTATAATTTGACTTCACTGAAGTGTGCTGGTGGTTCTTCACAAGCAAAAAATTAAATCAGCAAGGTGAGAATTCCTTACAGTCAAGGAATTTGAAACAAATGAACCAGGAGGTACTTTACTTGATTAATGTACTGACACTAGATGGGAATGGAGAACTTGAACACTGTGTTTCATCACACAGCCTTTGTTTGTAGCCCAGTTGAGAAGGAAGCATGCTCAGCAGACCCCAAGGTCCTCTAATGTTGAATTTCCCAGGTTCTGGAGAGGTAAGAAATAAATTTTTGTTGTTTATAAGTTACCTAGACTCATGGTATTTTGTTATAACAGCCTGAACATGCAAAGATAGTATCCAACATTTTAGGAGAATGGAGTTCAAAAATTCACAGGGGAAAAGAAGACTCTATCCTCAAACATAAACTTCTGGAAGAGGCCAAAACTCTTGAGAGCTATGATATAGCTCTAGTGATTGCAGAGTAAAAAGGCCTAAGTAGGGTAGAATCACAATGTGCAATCACCTAAAATAATATAAGCATAATGGTAAAAATTTAGCCATATAGCAAATAATGAAAGAAATAAGTAATGGGATCATGAAAAAATTAAAGCCAGGAAGACTAATACTTTCTATAAAGTGGGGCTTGTTCATCTCCAGCTGTGCTACAGAAAACCCTTTTCCTACTATTTGCAATCGGAAAAAAAGTGTCACTTTAATTAGCCTGCATCATCATAGATGAAATACTATCTAGAATGAAACTTACAAGAAAAGTTTTAGAAATAAAAGGGTCAAGAGAGATTTTCCTAGAGAGATATCTTGCCACAGGGATGCCACATAAAACAAGGAGTGAAAAGCCAATAGAATATTTAACAAAAGTCCCAAAGCCATGGGTGGGCCTCTTCCCTACAAATGTTGGTCAGCGAGACTCTTGAGGTCATCAAAACAATACAGGAAATTATCCCTGTCATTGGTTGTCCATCAGAATTTGTTGGCAAAACCCTAATGCAGAAAATGGTGTATGCCTTGATTACAGGACATAGAGAAATCATTAGCTGGAACTGGGCAGGAAGATTCTTTCTTCAGGCTAGCTTTCATAATACCAGAAGGAGTATGCATTCTGTTGAGGAGAACTACTAGTAACAGTCTTACTAAGCTGTCGACCCTGTGTGCAACAATTCAGACCAAACAGGCAAGATGAACCCACTGTTTCAACTGTGGCAAGTCTGTCATGAAGGTAACCGTCTGCTTTCTCACTGGATTAAATGTCCACTCCACAGGAGGGAATTCACATCTGGTATTGTAAACATAACCGAAAGTCCACAGCAAGGAAGGTCTAAGGCCTTACTGGAGAAGCTACTGCTGATATTTTTTTAAATGTATATTAGGTTCCTCACAAATTGTCATCAAATTAGCTCTTTGTGGCCATGCAATAGTGTTGCAATCAACTTTGGTCAAACAAGCTTCGTTTGCATTGGTCAGTGGTGACTGCAAAGACTCAGACCTAGTCAAAGTACAGGTAATGAATGACTTCTGAATGTCAGGCTTTGATTGAGACATCTGTATAACCCTCACCCTGGCTCTGGGAACACTGAAGAAGAAGAGGCAGGAGAAATGCGAGAGAGAATGGTGGAGACAGTTCGAACCATTGCCTTCTGGACATGACTCCTATTCACACTCCTATATAAAACCGTAACAAAACTCATTTGATAATCAAAAAAATCAACATGAAAGTGGAAGGGAACTAGTTGGGAAGAGGAGGGGACTAGATGGGATCAGTCAAGATGGGGATAAGAACAGATATCAGGAGGACCATAGGATCTAAATACGTGAAAAGTATCATAATGAAACACATTGTTATATATGATTAATGTATGTTAATAAAAAGGATGAAAAAGACAAAATTGGAAAACAAAATCAAAAGCACAGAGTTGAAGAAGAGCCACCTTACAGCTCAGCTCTTTTATAATCTACCATCTCAGTGTTGTTTTTTATCGAAGTTTTTCACAGCTGTGTGCCGGATTTGGAAGTGAGTCCCAGCTGCTATCAGGAAGCTTTAATCTCTAGAGATATTTTCTAGAAACACTCAAATTCCAGTGAGAATCCATAGGTAAGCCACAACAACTGGGGTTTTCTATTTTTTTTTCCCAATGGAAGTAGCCAGAGGGCATCTACTGAACTATAATTTTGTGGAAAATGCTTCAAAATTAAATGATTAGAAAATATGCTAGTGGATAATGCAATGAATCAATCTTGTTATAGATTCCTGTGCAATAGTTCTCCAGGCCAACTTCCTTTATCTTAAACCTGCGTCTCATTCAGCACTGCCAGACCATCATGACTGTGTGTTAAGTATTTCCTAGATGCACTAGGAAATAAGCCAGCATTGCAGTCAAATCTTAAATAGTCCCAGAAGCTCATGTGCTAAAGGCTTAGTCTCTCTTTGACAGTGCTGGGAAATGGTGGAAAATTCAAGAAACAGGGCCTAGAAGGTCACTGAGTTTATGCCTTGAAAGAAAAGAGCAGGACTCTTATTTCCTCTCTGCCTTTTGCTCATTTTCTGGACATGAAGTAAGAGGTTTGCTCCAATAATGGACTACTTGCCATAGCGAGTTGGCTTACCACAAGCGTAAAATCAAAACACTTTTCTATCATAGACAACAAACTCCAAAATATATGTCGGGATAAACCTTTGTTCTTTATAAGCCAATTTAAGCTGGATTTTACAGATACAGAAAGCTGACTAATACAGGCAATTAAACATTGGGGACTCACATAAGAAAAATTATGGTTAACTTGAAAGAATTGATGAAGGAATTTTCCTTTGCAGAGGAATTTTTCAAAAGGCCCAAATATCTTTTGAGGCTAGTCTTAGTTTAATGTAATGAAAAGACATCACTATTTTTCTTCAGAGCTTTCAAGTCTGCTAAAAGAAGAAAGAATTTGTCATTTGTGCTCTCAATTTCTTCTCCTCTTAGCTCTCCACTTAAGTGAGGTTCAAAATCTACTTGGTTAATGATGAACATAGAAAAAGTTTGTTCTCATGTTGCAATCTGTAGGTTTGGGTCTCTGTGATATGGAATAGGTAATGCACCAGTTTGTAGAGTGACTCACAGCGAGGTAGTCTTCTTCTTTAGAAAGCCTGAGGTAGCTTACTTTAATGAGTTTCTGAGGAATTGTAGTTATCTTGAACAGACTCATAAATACTTCTGGTATCTTGCTCACTTAGACCAAACAAAAGGAGAAATAGTTGCATACTGATGATGCTTACTACTTTTAAATCACACTTCCATATTGAACTAAACTGCTGTGTCATCATGAAACCATGAAGAAAAAGAATGGCATTCAAAATAAAACTTCCAGATTAAGGGCACAGTTCATTGGCCTCCTAAATGCTGCCCTCCTCTTAGGAAGCAGATTTGTAACTGTGTTTCTCCACCTCCTCACATTCCTATACCATATTTCCCTTCAAAGATAAATAAGTTCAGAGGGAATCAGTAAGGTTCTGAATAGACCCAGTGTGCCAATAATAACAATAAATAGAAATTAAAATATATTCAAGATTGATTCATAATTTAAACTATAGATGAAGTTGAAACAATTAGAAGAGTCATCATTAACATACAGAATTTTTAAGGCAGAAAGATAATGAAGAAAAAAAAGAAAATATTAAACATATGTGAGATCTGAGAAGAGAAAGTTTAAATATATTTACATATACATACACACATACACACACACACAAACATACACATATGCATATGTTAGAAATAGGATATATATATATATATATATATATATAAATAAAGAAGCTTTTTCCAGAATTAGGAATACACACACACACACACACACACACACACACACGAATAAAGAAGATTTTCCAGAATCAAGGGGTGTTAAATTTAAAAATTGAATAAAGGCAGTGAACAGTAGAGACAATACTGGTGAAAACTTCCACAATAACATGGAAAACAATCTTAACATTGATAGTTAACTGGGTATCAACTCAGAAAAAAGTAAGTATAACAGAAAAAAATTGAAGATCAAATATGCATTTCAGAACAAAGAAACAGATGGTTAAGCAGAAATAAAGAAGAAAGGAAGAAGAAAGAAGAAAAAAAAACAGTATTTCACTTACTGGAATTTTCAGATCAAAGGCTTTTGATTGACAAGCTAGATTAACAACAACAAATGTCACACTATATTACCTGGAAAAACTCCTGAACTCCAAGAAAAAAAAAAGCAAATCCCACATTTTCTAACCAGGGGATAAAATTAACCAATCACTAATCAGAATAGACGTGGTTTCCTCAACAACTTGGAAAACTGGGCCAGAGAAAAATGATATTTCTAGTTTTCCAAGAAAAAAGACTAGAATCCACAGATCCCAAAGATGCAATTCAGGAGTGCGGAAGAGAACTTAAATTTACATCACAGCAACTGAGTAGTTACATTGAAAAATATTCTAAAACATACAAGGAAGATAAAGAATGCAAGTGAACATACCAACTATATAGAGAAGAAAAGCCAAGAAGAGTCACTGTTTCTTATATCCATGGAATTAAAAAAAGAAACAACTGATGAATGCATAGTCATAATATTTTATTAAGTTCCAACATTATATATTTACTTCCCAGGTTTTAGACTAAAAATTCCCTAAAATTAAAAATTTGAAATTATTCAAATATTGACAAGTCAATAAGGATGAAAACAGAAAGTACTAGTTGAAGAAAGAGTAGGAGTTAATGTCTACTGAGCATGTTGAATATATCTGGTGCTTTCAGCAATTGTCTTGTTTAACCTTCATATTAGCTTCACAGGATAACATTTTTCACCATGAAAAATAGTAGTCAAAGGCCTTTATGAGCAAAGTAGTTTCATCAGATTCCATAAAGAAAAAGTGAATTGCAACAGTTACAGATGACTCCCAAGGAACTAGCTTACCTTTGACGCATTCATAAAATAAAAGCAATGCTTCCTATAAAAATAAAAGTAAAAACAAAAAAAGCTCAGAGAATTTAAGCAAGAAATTTTGAAATATGTATGTACTTTTTCATATCTAAATGCTGTATGTTTAGAACTACTAAATGTAGTATATACATTAAAATGTGTTTAACTGGTGAAAACTAACCAGTGAAAACTAAATCAAAGAAGCAGCAATTTGTAGAGGTCACTGTCTTTGTCTAAAATTTGATTAATATACTGAGGTATTAGGAAATACTTTCAAAGAGAAAAATCTTAGAAATTAAAATATTTTCACATGTGAAAAACATGATATATATATATATATATATACACATACATACATAAAACCAAACCAGGATATTGCTAATCAAAGTGTACAGGATGAGGACAGATTTATAAATTTAAACAAATTAAAATATGATGTACTTTGATGAGACAATAAGGAATGGAAGTAAGCGAACCAATCATTCAACTCAAGAATTTCTGCTACTAGGACTGAATGCTAACTCAGAGGTTAAGAGAGCTTACTGCTCTTCTAGAGGGTCTGACTCAATTTCCATCATCCAGGTTGGACAGATTAGAACTGTCTGTAACTCCTGTTCCAAGGGATCCAATGCCCTCTTCTGGCTACAGTGTATACCTACACAGATGAGTGCACACACACACACACACAGACATGCATTCATACACATATTATTTTTTTCAGAGTGGAGTAGTGTTTATTTATGAGTTTGACTACTTTTTAATTTAAAACAAATTTTAATTTAAGTATATTTTGATCATACTCCCCCCTTCCCAAAGTTTGTCCAGATCATCTCCTCCTCCTTACCCACCCACATTTAATTTTTTTCTCAAAAAAGAAACCAAAAATCCCAATAAAATGCCCAAAACCTAGAAAACAAAATACAATATCACATCCTCAAAAAAAAAAAAAAAACAACAACAAAAAACTACCAAACTGTAACCAAATTAAATACACAAGGAAAAGATAGAAAACAGTAAAAATAACAACTGGACATTGTGAAGCCCATTATTTGTCGGTCAGCTACTTCTGAACATGAAATCTGACTTGGAGAAGTTGATAATTTTTAATTAATAAATAATAAATCTTAAAAATTGATACGTAAAGGTTGAAGATGATTGTAAGAAAAACTTACAGAAACAAATGTTTATGAAAATAATGTTTAAGAAAGAATTTTAAGAGATTGTTATACCTTTTGGCTCTTTTTTTAAAATAGTGCACGTAAGTAATTCAAGATAGTATTACAGTATTTCTCTCATTATTGATCTGCTCTAAACTTGTCTAACATTGACTGCAATGATGAAACTTCTCTTCCATTCTTTCCTGATCACATATGCCTGTTTTGAGAATACCTTTCTGAGAATACTTTGTTGTAGACTTGACTTTTTTGTTTTTCATAGACCAACATTCTTTGAAGATATTTCATAGGGATGGTTTGGATGTATTAAATCTGAAATTGGGAAAACCTCTCCTCATGTGTGGACCCATACGCAATAGAGCCTCTGTTTCTGATGGGCTTTTCATTGCCATGTGGACAAATGCAGACTAGAGCAGAAGCACAGAGAATGGCTAGCTGAAGGGTACAGCCAGCTTCCATTGTCCCAAGCCAGGTCACTGGCAGCTCAGTTCTGTCTTAGACTCTGTCATTGAACGGTCTCAATTGCACCCGGATAGACTTTATTTTTGAGTAACTAGAACTAAATGTGCTGTCTTAGCTCACATTTTTCCATTTCTACTAATTCTTTTTATTGATTATTAAAAACACAAAGTAGACTCTATAAATATGCAGTTCTGGTTCTTTTATCCAATTCTTTTGCAAGTCTGATTTATTCAGGGATTGATTAACATATGTTCTTTTAATTAAAGGATTGCTTAGTAATCTCATAGGGGTCTGGAGGTGTAGCTCACCGAGAGAATATTTACCTATCATGTGACACTCCAAATTTAATCTCAACCAATGGAAAAACATTAATAATCTCTTCATGGAGGACTTTTAAAAATATGATTCATTCCTGAAAAAGGACAAGTTCATCCTGTTGTGGGTGGATTCTCTTTGGTCCATTTTACTGTCAGCAGTATTTGATGTCTACATCTTTTAATCTTCTATCTGTAGGTTTGTATGCCTCCTCTGTATGAGTCTCCCAGCCATCTTACTATAAGGGCTGAGTACATTTCCAGTTATCTTAAAGGAGCCCTATATCTTCTCTTGCCAAACAGATAACTCAGAAAGACCATAATCCCTACATGAGCCACTCTTAGCTTTCCCAAGCTCAGCTGTTCCTGCAACTGATTTTGTATCGTATCTTGGAATGTCAAGTGCCACTCCCTGACCAGTCTGTCTCCTGCTGGGATGTATTACCAGAGACTTGAGTTCTGGAGGATAAAGATTCAGGTCAAGATGTGCTTGTTTACAAAGTACTGATATGATTTGCAAATACCGCCAGTTTATTGTGCCAGAGGCAACAGATATTAAAACAAGCAGCTTCAAACATTGGTTAATATTGGAAAATATACTGTGAAAAAAGTATAAAATGTATATAAAGAGAATAAGCTATCCTGTGAAGTATGAACCTATGTATGCTAAGGTTAGTGATTAGTGTGTGTGATTGTGCGCGCACGCGCGTGTGTGTGTGTGTGTGTGTGTGTGTGTGTGTGTGTAGGGTGCAAGCGCACATGTATTCACAAGCTTTTGGAGCCCAGAGGTTGATATCTAGATATCTTTCTCAATTATTATCCACTCTATTTTTGAAGAAGTTTCTCTCACTAAGCCTGGAGCTCATTGATTCAGCTAGACTGGTTTTCTAGCCATAGGAATCCTCCTGTCTCTGTCTCTCCAGCCTTGAAATTATAGGCTCTCCACCACCCCTGGCTTTGGATGTAACTACTAGAGATCCAATATCAGGTCTGACCTATCTCCTCAGCCCCTGAGAAGTGATTTTTATAGTCTTAAAAGAGACTGGAGTTTGACTGAGGAACCTGGGTAGAAATTTATAGGAAGACCTACAGAAGCAAAGTGAACTCTACAACTCACATTCTCTCTGGTCCTGTCTTTTACCATATCATTAAAAAAATAAATAAATCACAATATTAAAGAAGTTTTAAAAAACTTCTAATGAAGAGTTAATTTAAACACTATAAATTAAAGTATATTTTCAAAATTTAACATTTTCCAAAAAAGTAAATATTAAACATAAAAGAGCTTAACTATGAAACCAAAAAAAAATTTTGAGTCAAAGATTGTATTTGTCAGTGTCTCAAAATGAAATAGGTAGAATTTTCAAATCATTGAACTCTAAAAAAATGTCCATTTACAGAGGACTGAGAAGAGTTGAAACTAAATGAACCTGTGAAAAGTGGGAAATCATGTAAATTTGAAAGAGGAAAGTTTTTTAAAACTGTGTTGCAGCTCGGGGAACCGTGTGGGGGAGGAGGTGGAATGGGTGTAAGAACCAGAGGGAACAGAGGACACCAGGAGAACAAGGCCTTCTATATCAGCCGAGCAAAGCTCACATGAACACAAGAGGCTGAAGCAGGAAGCACAGGGCCCGCATGGGTCTGTACCAGGCTTTCTGAGTATATATTATAGCTATCAGTTTAGTGTCCTTATGGAACTCCCGAGTGAGTGGATGAGTGGCTCTGATTCCTGTGCCTTTTCTTGAGGTCCTTTTCTTCTGTCGGTTTGTTTTGTCCAACTTTGATGTGATCATTTTTGTTTTACTTATTATATTTTATTTTATTATGTTTTATTGTTCTTTTAGAAGGCTGTTCTTCTCTAATGAGAGACAAAAAGGGAGTGGATCCATAAGAAGTGTATCTACTGGAAGGAGGAGAGGGAGGGGAAACTATAATCAAGATATTCTATAAGAAAAGAATCTATTTTAAATAAAAGGAAAAAAAAGAAATAAAAAGGAAAAACCATGTTGTTAGAGCCAAGCAGGGAAACGGTCATGGATGAAGACTCTCAGGTGAGCTTCCAACTAAAGGAAAGGAGCAAAAGGGGCCTTGCCCTCTGACATCTTTCCTCTCCCCTGCCAGCTCTTTCCCAGAGCCTCTGAGGGTTCAAAACAGGGCAGAAAAGGGTAGAAAATAAATGTAGAAAGGCAAACAAAAAATTCAATTGGAAGTAAAGGGAGTTAGAGGCCAGAAAATGAAAGCAAAACTAAAGAAGTTAAAGAAGAGACAGCATTAAGTTCAAAACAGTAAATAAAATACCAAAATACTAGTACAATTAGTTGTTAAGAAGAAGAATTAAGGGAGAAAACTCGAAGTAAATGTATAAAATATGAATCAAGAAAGATTGAGAGCAACATCAATTATTTCAGAATTTAAAAATAGCAAGGAGTTAAGTGTAAATGTTAGATTGTAGCTAACAAAGAGTGGTTTATTCCTTAGCTAATTCAATTACGGTCCTTAGGCCTAGAGGTTTAAGCCTTGGTACAAGCTAGAATATTTAAATTGCTAGTCCTGACCTAGAAGGCTTCAGCCTTAGCCTTCTGAGATCTACTGCTAACTAAGCTACTCTGACTAGTTCCTTCATTTTGATTCTTCTCACTCTCTGTTCTGGGCTTCTGCCAAGTGGGGCTGTGTCTCGGTGTCTTTCCCTGAGCTCTCATTGCTCCATTCTGCCTTTGTAACTGACTGCTTTAACTGACTTCAATAACTCCTCTGTAACTCCAGCCTCAGGCTTCTGTAATTCCTCTGTAACTGACTTTCAATTTACCCTGTTAACTACTCTTCAACTGACTCTTCCTATAGACTCTCCTCTGTCTGCTTCTCAACTGATTCCACTCCTATGTAACTCTCCTTAACTTAGCTGAGAGCCCACCTTTTCTTGTGAGAGTTGGGCATGTCCTTACTCTTATAACCCTTCTCTGATTAGCCACTTTGTCTGCCATTCACTCTGACTCATCTCAGATGTCCCTTCCTGTGTGACATTGAATCCTTCTGAGTTCTGCTTCTTGTGTCTGCTTCTACTGGTTTTTGGTTTTTGTTTTCCGCCTAGGGATTAAAGGAGTGGACCACTGCTGCCTTCTGAATACTGGATTAAAAGTGTGTACTACATTCTTTCTACATTCCATCTGGACCACACAGGCCTCTGGATGTGATCCCTTCATATAGACCCTTAGATTTGATCCCTTCCTAGCCTTTCAATATGATCCTTTACCCAGAACAGCCATGTTGCTAGATTAAATGACAAAATATTCCTCTACATTAGATATTCAATTTAGTGCAACAAGTTCCTGCAGACAAGCTTGAAGACCTGAGTTCAATCCCTGAGGCCTACATGGTGAAAGAGGAAAACTGACTGTGCAAATTGTAGTCTGATCTCAACCTGCATGCCATGGCACATGAATGTGCCCACATGCTCACATTTTTACACAGGACACAGGTAGGTGCACACATGTGTAACCTGACTGTGACCAGTAGAATTACTTTTACTGTTGTTATGCTTACTCGTTCAGATTTGAAAAATAAGTATGCCTTATATTTATAATCAAAAAGAGATAATTGTAAAACCAAGACACTTGTAAGCATAGCTAATTAAGCCAATCAATGTTCAAAGACATACTCCAATTAAAATATCTATCATTCTTTCTTTAAGATAGTCTCTGCTTTCCTTGTGTAAAATGTAATATTGTTAGAGAACAACACCCTCACTTTTACTTTAGGTCTTGGTTGCATTAATATTTAAAATGTTCTTTTGAAGATAATTTTTATGTATGTTTATAGTTTTAAAAGAGATCTACACAATATATTCTTATTATGGCAGAGTACCGATTAAAATTCTGCATTTATATTATCTGGTATTCTTGTATAATTGAAAAATAAAAATGATGTAACTTGCTCTGTTCTCATTGTTTGCTTTGACTCTAAAGAAATAAGATTTAATAAAAAGAATAGTTACCATTTCAGAAATGCTTATTACAAGCAGTTATTAAATCAAGTATTTTATATGTTATTTTACCTTATTTTTATGACAATTCTGAGAAATATGACTTATTTTCTTCAGGGCAGATGAGGAAAGATGCTTACAATGGATAAATAATTTGTCTACAGCCATATCAATAGTGAGACAATCAAATTTTCACTCTGTGCTGCGCTCACTCTTTCTTGGCAACATTTAAATTCAATTATAGAAGTTTCTGTCTCTAAATATGCCTATTATAATTTAAAAATTAAAAAAAAAATCAAAAAACTCTTCCTGGCCACAAAGAGATAGCAAATTATTCTCTTATTCTCTATCTTTGGATCGTATATGCCATTTCAAATAACTTGGAAATGGGGACATGGGTCCGTTTGGAATCCAACTTCAGAAGTTGTATAGTTAAGTCACTCACTCCCTTTCCCAGGATAGTCAATGGTATGGTATAAGCACAGAAAATAAAGGGGTTTGTAATTGTGATCATGTGGGTACCTGCTCCCTGTGCTAAACATGCAGAAACATGACCTCACCCAGTTTTTGATGGTGCTAGAGACCTGAACTAGATCCTTACACTTGCAGGGCAGGCATTTTGCTGATGGATATTCTCATAACTTGTCTCATGTACCCTACAAATTCTCCTTTGTTTGAATAAGGTCATGTTGTCTTCAAATGTGTGTCTTTGTCACAGGTTTTGGACTTTCAAGGATTAAGTGGAAACTCTTAGCTTTCTCATCAGATATTTAGAGTGGTCAGCCCATATTTAGGAAAAGTTACTCCATGAAGTGGACATTTCAAAGGAGGAAAGGAATCTCATACTTGAACTATGTGCCTTGTCTACCATCTCCAACAAAGAGCTAGGGGAAGCCAAAGTCAGTAATGTGAATGTGTGGAGGCAAAGGCTGTTTCTACAGCCTTGTACTACTGCTCATAATATTTTCCATTAAGAAAAAATCCAGAAATCTAAGGGGGGAGCTAAAAACTTACCATGGATAAATAAAGTAAGCGCTGAATAATGGGAGTTGTTGGTGGTAACATAATGGGTCCTTGCAATTTTGTAGAACAGATGGGATTCCTAAAAGATCCTAAGATAACTGGGAGGTAGCATCTATTATATTAACTGTCATATTCTGTTCTGAAAAGATAGGGGGTAACTAAATTAGGAACATGTAAAACAAATGTGTTTATTGTTATCTATTATTTATGACCCTTTTGATAGCTGGTAGTTCATTTGACTATACTTCTGCCTAAACCAATTTAAATTAATTTAGCTAGCAAATTGAATAATGCTATATCAACTGCTTTGTTGCAATCAAGATATATTGCATGTACTCGACTCTCTTAATCTGCTAACCATGTTTTCCAATGTTGATGGATAATTGCCTTTAAGTGCATCCTTGCCCTCTCTGCTTTTAGGTCTGCTTGATAAAAACATTACTGGAAGTGGTATGTTCCCAGAACCGTTTTGAGAATGCAATTTGCCTTAATTCTCCTATCGGTAGCATCAGTATAATCCGAAGGCTATGAAGCCAATTAGCTTTCTCTAATGGTCTTTGCTTCTCTTAAATATTATTAAAAAGGAGATTATCAGAGAAAAGAAAAGCTGACTTCCACATTCAGCTACCTACTATTTTCTCCACTTTGGTGTGAATGTTCACTTCAGTTCATGATGCATACATGTCAGAAGAAAAAGAACACCTCTGCAAAGATCTGTATGTTGTATTAACAAATGCAGATAAACACAATCAGAGCCATACTTCCCAAAATAAGTTTATAACTGTAACAGATGTCTGTTTCTGTTTAGACTTCCCTTAACATTTGTGTTAAGGCCTATCAGGAAGCTATAAAGAGGCAGTATTGGTAAAAGTCTTGCTTTGCAGCCCAGTATTAATGACAAAGCTGAAAACATTCCATTAATTAATGCCTGCAATTCATGGTCTCCTTGGATGGATGACAGACTTGGAATTCTAAATTGTTTGCACTTCCTGTCTTTTTAAATCAGTTCACTTAAGAATGATGAGTAGCCTTAAAATCTTAGCTCGTATTTGTTGCTATTTGAGACAGGAAACCTTTTCTTTAATTTTTATTTGTATTAGCAATTACTTATACCTTAAGTATCTGATGCTAGAATTTTTTTGTCAATGATTATTTGTGCTCTTCTTGTATTTGATGTTAGAGTTTGAATGTTAGAACTTGGTTTTTGTGTCTTCCCTAATTAAACAAAATCAAATTTTAAAAATCTAACTCAAGATGGGTGGTGGTGGCACACACCTTTAATCCCAACCCTCAGGAGGCAAAGGCAGGCAGATCTCTGTGAATTAGAGGCCACCCTGGTCTACAGAGTGAGTTCCAGGACAGCTAGAGTTACAACACAGAACCCCTGCCTAGAAAAACCAAATCAATCCAAACCAAACCAAACCAAACCAAACCAAACCAAACCAAACCAAACCAAACCAAACAAAACCAAATCATTTGCATCAATCGTGAGGACAGGTTTCTGATGTTGTTATAGACAACTAGAGATTCAACTTTATTTGTTTCTTAGTGATCAGCAGACTCAAATGTTGATGCAGTATTCAGGATGGGCAGTGTCATTCTAGATAAGAGAGGGAGGGCTGCTTGTTTCATATCATAGAAAAAACAGATGTGTCTAAAATTGAAATGCTTATCATATGGAAAAAAATCCACAAATGCTTAAAAAATGGACTAATATCCTAAATTAAATCACTAAATGATGATACCTCAAACATCTAATGCCAAAAGAAAACACAAAGGAAGCAAAAATAAAATACTATTGTTTGTTAAATGAGATTGCTGATACATGAGGGTATTGTAGTTAATCTCAAGTTGACATGAACACCTGTGGCTAGCCTGTATGTCTGTGTGTGTGTGTAATAAAATTTTTGTGTCTGAACCAAAATCAAAATGAGATCATATATGATAAAATACTTTGTTTTGTAACATACTTAAAATATTAGATTTATTGTGTATAGATTTCCGACATCCCTTCAGCACTATCAGATTGAATTATCCAATTGGAAGAACATTATCTGCATCTTCACTGATGTAATCATATCGCTGTGATGTAATTTTCTAACCAAAATCCTTCCATAAATGGAAAACAGTAAATCACAAAATATTTACCAAAGAAACCAAAATGACTGTCTCAGATGTCTCAGAACGCTCATGTTCAGTAAGATTATAAAATATGTATTATTGTTATGTGAAAATTCATGTAACTTTCTATATAGGCAAACAGACAGAAAGAAGACATATTTACATATATGAGTTTTTAAAAGATAAAATGAAGTATAGGCTTTGTACAGTGACCATTCTTTTTAGTTTGCAAAAAGTTGTTATTATTTTGATAAACTTGTTTTCTACAAACTACTCCAAACTCACAAACATTATTTTTCAAAACATACAAGAAGAAATAAATGTTTGCTCTGGTGGAAATACCAGATTTTATGACACTAATAAATCCAAAATTAATTGTTAGCAAATGTTACCATTGAAAAGTTGGTTGACAATATGAATGGGACAAAAACTTCACAAGGCCTCACCCCTAGATGAAGAGTAAAACAGTAGTTGCTGAGGGAGGGAGAATTAGTTTTCTCCAGAGTAGAACCCCTAATACGTTACTCAATCTTATGCAGTCAGCCTTAAACACATGTAGTGGGCAAATGTAATTGACTAACTGGACTCAGCATGATATCTATAAAACAAGAACAATCATAGAAGAAGAAGTCACATATCTGAAGGGAGTAGGGGCACAGCATAGAAGTTAGAAGGGAAAGAAGGCAGAGTAAAAATAATATAGATACAATATACTCATATATTTTCAAAAACTATACATAAAAAACAAAAAAGAAAATTTGACTGGAAAAAACCATTTCATATTAAAAGCAGAATTTCATACATGCTTGCAATGTATGTTTATTTAGCAATGACAACAATGAAAAAAAATCTATGCTTGTGACATATAGAACACTGGTCCAGAAAGAAACTAACAAAATGCTACAGAGATATAAACAACGTCACTATCCCACTATTGATTGCCTAAGCAAATTGGAACAATAAAAAATTACCTTGTATTTTCCTAAGGAAGACAGGACTCAAAGTGAAACTCTAACATGTAGGTCAACTGTGTTTTATTTCAAACACAATGTGTAGGATCCACTATTGCTTTACTAAGAACAATGTGTTATAATGACAAATCAACTATAACAAATCAATTCTAAGACCCTTTTGTCACATACATCTTATGGTCTAGAATATTGCAAATACTCAGCCATGGTCTTAATCCACTACATGCTCCAGTCTGCTCAGACTCCAGTCAGCAGAGTCTTGCAAAGTGAACTTACTATTTTGATAAGTGTACTTACTATCAGTAAGGATACTCACTATTTTTATAAGGATTCCTGAGAAGTGTTTCCCCCTTGAGATTTGCTCTTGTTATGGAAGATGGACTTATGTCCTGAACAAACAAACAAACTAGATAACAAAACCATTATATGCCCCAGAAGTACAATGTATATATTTGAGGAATAAGGAAATTCATGTGAGCAGGGATGTTTTTATCTGTGGGTTTATAAAGCAAGCAGGCTTCCAACAATGAGTGGGATCTGCATTGTAGGAAGGATGGCAGAGATGTGAGACAAAAGCATAAACAGTACGGTGCTCACATTTCAGATCAGTACTGCACTGTAATAGGAATGATGATTCTAGGATCATATTTCCTGATTTCATAGCCTGTCTTCCTGGTGCCCAAACCAGCTTTACCTCAATTTCTTTCTACATTTCATTCTGACCACACAGGCCTCTAAATGTGATTCCTTTATATAGACCCCTAGAATATAGACCGTTCCTAACTTTCACACAGGCCTATTCCTCAACAAAAGGTATTTGGACAGTCAATATGGACATGCTTTCCATGAATTTGAGAACTAATGGAATTATAAGGCTGAACAACATTTCGTATTCTGTGTTTGTACTTTAAATATATGGCAAAGCATGGGTAGAACACTTAACTCCTTTTTCTCAGTTCATTTTTCTTTCATAGTGTTGTGTATGGCGGTCTTCCTATGCTTCTCAAACTTCGTAGGAAGGTTGTTAGGCATAAATGAATTAATCCTGGTTGGTTGCTTGAAATGATCTCTGGTCTGCTGTTTTTGCTTGCTTGTTTATTTGTTTCAATAATATAGTTTAATCTGTCAAATACACAAGTTGAATTTGTGGAGCATGTCTTGTCTGGGTGCCGTACAGTAACTAAAGATTTCTTGATCAATGGGTAGGGTTAAAAATGGACACTATTCCTGGCCAGGTGTGTGGAAAGGGAGCAGAACATGTCAGAGAGGAGTGGCCTCAGTCTAACAGAACTGGCCAGGTACAAACCTAAGATACAGGAGCCCGGATAGCCTCCTGTGAGGAAGCACCCAGGCCACAGATCAGGCTAGTTCTCTATAGCATTCCCACAGCAGCGGCTAGCATCCCCTCCCCCACCACCCAATATGAAATCTTCTTGCCCTACTTCCCAGACACCTCAACCAAGGTTCCAAATTCTAAAATGAGCAAAATCATCCAAATGGTTATATATGAAATGCTGTCATGCAACTGCAACTTTCTGTCTGAACGATAGCAGCTGCCCTTCTCTCCTGGATGATTTCTGGGTCAATATGAAGAGGAGACCCCAGGCTATAGGGGTTCTTGTACCACCACTAGGACACAGGATGGGTGAGACGCTGAAAAAGTCTTGGCATTAAGGTTCAGTTCCCCTGGCACCTCATTCCACAGGTTTGCTTTTGCTTCAGGGAAAGCAACTGTGTTCATTTTCCTGACAAAGTTGCATCATCTTTTGCTTTCCTCTCCTTTCTTTTTCGTTACTATTTTTTATTCTTCTCTCATACGATACATCCTGACCTGTTTTCCCTCCTTCCATTTTGCCCAGTCTCCCCTCCCCTGCCGTTCCTTTCTGTGAGTTCCTCTTCCATTCTGCTTCCCTTCAGAAAGCTAGGCACCAGCTTCATATCAAGACAGGACTCTTTCATACTGGCTGACTCCTCCCACTCTTTCCAGACTTCATGCAGCACTTCTCCATTTCTTCTGGTTCTCTCCTTGAAAGCTCTTTTGACCCATCCAGATTCAGGTACATGATCTTCTTGGTTCTCTGTGCCACCCAGTTAGGTTTTCAATGTCAGTGAGCATCTATACACTTTTTTTTATTTTTGTTGGTAGTCATCACCTTCGTCTTCACTCTCATCTGAATCTAAAGTCTTCTGTTGGGGGTCACCTGAATTCCCGTCTCCACCTTTTTCTTGTTAATCTTCATTGGCTTTCTACTTTTCAGCATTGATCTCATCAGATCTTGTATATAGCTTCACTTAGCATTTGTGGCCTCCTTTTCTATCTTCTTTAGGTGTTCCTGTTCCTGTTCCTGCCTCAGTGATGCCTCGAACTGACACTGAAATGAGAAATGCCATGGGATTGACCTGGTATGTTCTCAACATGCAATAAACGTTAAAGAAGACATTAAAGCTGGAGATGGTACACACCTTTAATCCCAATACTCAGGAGGCACAGGCAGACAGATCTCTGTGAGTTCGAGGCCAACCTTCTCTACAGAGTGAGTTCCAGGACACCCAGAGTTACAACAGAGAAACCCTGTCTTAAAAGAAAAAGGAAGAAAAGAGGAGGATATTTTAATATCTTAGCAACTTATAGAGATTATACTAGTTTGGGTGCATAGCAAACTGCTTCCTACTGATTCAACATGTTGTCAAATAGGATTTGAGCTCAGTCGTGCACCTCCCATTTGGGCCAGCAAAGCTGGATTCTTATGGGTTCACTAATGAATCTTCCTACAATTAGAATTTGGTGTGGTAAGAGTATACAATTTATGAAGAGGTAGCACTAAAACCAGCAATGATGACTAGAACTTCTCTGCATGTAGTCTCTCATCCCATAGCTATCCAGACTTGTCCACAATGGAGACTGTTCAATCAAAAGTCTCCAGCTCTGTATTCTCTTTTTCAGTTGCTTTACTGATCACAAGTTGCATGAAACACTTGGGGTCAGTGAGAGAGTGAACTCCATAAGGTTGTGAATGCATACATGAAAGAGGGAATGTATTTTGGGTCTTCAGTGAAACACTATAATTGCCCATAGTAGCATGTTATACTCAAGAAATAATGCTTTAGTTGAAAACCATGCTTTAACTCTTTATCTCCCTCTTCCTCTAAGAACAACATTGATTATAATTACATTTAATTGAATTTCAATTTAAATTAATGAAAAATAAATGAGCTTACCAAGGCAGTGATGAGACAGTGAAAGACACCTAAGGAAATATTTCTATTAACAATTTGTAAACTGGTATAGACAGGAGAATCCACAAACCTAAATGCCTACTCTGAGAAACTCTGAAATTGGAGGGTCCATGGTCTGGGAGAGGAAGCTTTGACATCTGGGACATTGGTTTGATATACATGTACAAAAATCTGTAGACCTCAATTCATGTTCTATTCCCCACACATACAGGGACCAACTTCTCAGAGTCAGAGAATTAGGAGATTTTGATTTCTTGAAAACCAAATGGAAAATATTTAAGATTTGGAAACAGAAAGTAGGATTGATCAGAGAGAAATGCTGCAACTAAATGAAAATCTGATTATTAAAAAGCAATACTTTCTACCAGACATGGTGGTGTATGCTTTTGATCTCAAACTAGGGAGGCAGAAGCAGGTAAATCTCTGTGAATTTGAAGCCTGCCTGGCCTACAGAGTGAATTCCAGGATGATCAGAGCTATGTAAAGAGACATTGTCTTAAAAAAAGCAATACTTTCCATGCAATCCCCTGCCTCACTTCTGGAACAAGGGAAACCAAACATACACTGTCCAGGAAGGAGACGGACAGGTTTTAAAAACACCACATGGCACACAAGAAGAAAAATAGACAATTAATGGCATCATAATCTCATCTATTTTTCATCTGATGAATTTCAAGCACCCAGGAAAAGAATGCCCCAAAGACAGTAAGCACTCAACTGATATTTACCAAATATTGAATAAACACAGAATAAATACTTTATTTTTATATTTAGACATAGCCTGGGATTATCACATATTTGAGCAAAGAATCTAACATAAAAGAGAAATGTCCAAAGAAATAAATATGAAATTGATGAAGGAAATCTAGAAAAAAACAGCTTGAATGAAGAGAGAAGAAAAAAATGTAAAATATCCCCCTACTTAAGACCCTCAGAGAACTAAGAAGAGCCTACGCCACAAGTTACATTTGAATCATGTCTAAAAGAGATAGAAAAAGGTTAGGGGTATTAAAGATACAAAAGTTGAACTTAAAAATAGAATGGAAGTTTAAAATACAAAGAAATTAAATCTCAAAAATAGGGGAAAAAAACCAATAAAGAGGAAAGCAAAGGCTGAATGTTCTAAGAATCAAACCAGAGGTTTTTTGTGCAGGCGTTCCAGAAGAGAAAAACGGAGCAGAACATGTCTTCTGTCTAAGGGAAGTATTCTCCAGGTCCAAACACATTGCCTAGTATTTTGTTCATTGAATACATAAAACCTCAGATAAAGATATATTTCTATGCATTTTACAAATATAAAGGCAAAGAGAAGCATGGGAAACATGATCGGGTTGTACGGCATTATATAGACCACTAACTTGCAATGTGTAAAATGGTTGACAAGCTCTTCAGTGATATGTTCATCAAAATATTAAAGAACCCAACATAACAGTAAAATAACAAAAATGGAACTAGAAATATTCAAAACTTAACTAACCCTCAAAAAGAAAAGCTTTAGTGTTATGTTTACTGAATTTGATGGACCAAACTACAATGAGCACAAGATTGGAATGGGAACCACTAAACCCCGAGCTTTCATCCTGTTTTCACGTTTTAAGTCAATCTCTTTAAGTTTTAAAATGCACCGGTACTTTATATAATTTCATTATTATATAGTTTACTAGATAAAATCGTTCCTGTATTTCCTTCAAATTCCAGAAAAGGAGTTGCATGGTAGATAGTTTAAAACTACCCTTGTTTATATACATTCCTATTTAGAGATTTCCCCCTGTTTTTGATAAATGAGTTGGATTTTGTGTGTGAAGGTTCAGTAGAAAGCATTTGTCTTACACTGTTCTTAGTTTATACATCTTTGGAAAAGCCGGTGAAGAGAAAGACAGGAGAGCTATTTTTAGGAGCTTTTCCTACATTTTTATTGCCTTTTAATGAGAGAGATCCTTGGGGTTTTTGAGGAGGAGATGATAAATAGCAGGGAGTGTGAAGTTTAAAAGAACATATATCTCGGCTATAAATTCCATAATATGGATGCAGTCTTCTTTGTTTAGATCTCTTAATTTTTTTTTTCTCCCACCAATGTACAGTCCATTTGGGAGTCATTCACTTATTTAATCTGTATTTATATGTCAGGATCACATTTTGGTGAAAGAGCTGGTAAAGATATGGGAATTTCTCAAAATGCAGAGAAAAGGGGGATTGGAGAGATGGCTCAGCAGTTAAGAGTATTTTCTTCTCATTCAGAAGTCTGGAGTTTGAGTTCTAGGACACACATGGCAGCTCATTTCCATCTGCAAGTCCAGACCAAAGCTCTCTAAACTCTGGATGTACAGGCATATATGCAGAGAAACAAAAATACATATAAAAATAAGCAAATAATAAAAATATACACTTTTTAATTTGGAGAAGAATGAATTAATTAGGAAAAAAGTAAAAAAGTGTAGAAAGTACTCAGATTAATATTGAAGGATCATACCCAAAATAGGCACATTTATGCTGTTGAGATTTTATACTTAAAAAAATAGGGATGGCATAATAACTACCTATTTTTATTTTAGCCTCAAATATGAAATTAGTCATGGTAATGAGAAATAAGGATAAAACCTGTAAGAGAGGAAGTGGGAAGGGAACATGACAAAGGGGTTTGGGGGAAAGATCCTAAAAAAAAAAAATCAAAAATGAAGATTCAGGTGGCATTCAGGCTTTGTCAGGCACATACTTAAAAACGGAACATATTTTCATATATTTATTCTGAATCCCAGGAGAAAAGTTTGAATTTAGAATTTCAGATCTGCATACAAAATGTATATACAGATACATGTGTATTAAACAGTTGCATGGCTTTTCCTTGGGGTATATAAAGGAATGTCTTCTTGGGTAGATAAATCAGTGACTAACAGGTCAAGCAGAAGGGATTTCATCCATGCTCAATTTGGTAAAGCAGTTATTTATCGGGATGACTTACAGGAGCACGGGAAACTCACAATAGCTTCAACACAAATATGTTGCACCACATCCAATTAATTATTTCCCTTTTCCACTCTGGCAATTAGAATGTCAGGGAGGTGAGCAGCCTTGTGGAGGTCTTATAAACGCTTCAAGAAGGTCTTGTGACACTCCCTTTCCCACCATGAAGGAATGTTAACAGACACAATCTGACTCAGGGGGAACAAGAACTTTACATTAGGTGGGTGCAGTACCCCTTCTGTAATCCTAGAACTCAGGAGACTGAGTCAAGAAAGTGAGGTCAAGGCCAGCCTGAGCTGCAAAGGGAATTACAGTTCTAACTCACACTATCGTGAATCGTTACCTTAAAAACATGATGAAATTAAAGAAAAGAAAAACAACTCACAAAACATGGCATATACGTAGTATGAGATTTTATTTTTGAAGTCATACACTTGTATAGCACAAAAGTCAAATTAACAAAAGCATAGACTAAAAGAAGTTCCTACATCTGTCTCTGTCCCTCCCTTTTAGATTTGCAGGTTTTTTTTTACAGACTTTCGCATACAATCTTTTAATATTAATATACAAACAATTTTGAATATATACTATCTTCTTTTTTCACTAAATATATTTTATTTACCAATAATACACTGCTGCATTTTTTTTTATTTAACATACAATATTGTTGGGGACCTTCGCATTTCAGTATCTACTGTTCTGCAAAAGTAACATAGCAATAAAATGACTCCTAATGACATTCTTTTATACTCATAGATCAGTGCCTTGCTCAACCATCATCAGGGATGATTCCTCCTGAAGTGGGTGGGAATTAATACAAAGACCCACAGCCAGAAAATATGCAGAGAATGAAAGACCCTGGGACATTCAGCCCTAAAGAGATGCCCACCAAATCCCTGCTTTCAGAGAACCCTGCAGATGAGGAGACAGAAAAAAATGTAAGAGCTGTAAGGGATGGAGGGCACAAAGGAAATAAGGTCTTCTAAACACAGAAGGACCGACACACATATGAACTCACAGAGACTGAGGCAGCATGCACAGCGCATGCATAGTTGTGCTCCAGATGGGGTCCTAGGGCTGAAATGAGAAATGGACACACACTCCCATTCCTAACCCAGAAATTATCTCTAATTGATCGACACTTACAAATGAAAAATTAATGTTCTCCAAAGGAATAGGCTACATGCTCAACAGTAGATGGCCAACAGAAAACAAACTCAATGGCATCTTTGGAGGTTCTTTGTCTTATAGTGTTAACTCAGGGCATTGAAAAAAAATCTATCATCTATCTGCCCTCCTATCCTTCCTATCTATCTATCTATCTATCTATCTATCTATCTATCTATCTATCTATCTAACCTCTCTATTTATCTATCTCTCTATCTAATCTAATCTAATCTAATCTAATCTAATCTAACAGGTCCTTTGCATGTATATCCTGCCTTCTGGTATTGGGATTTTATGGATTTCTGAGTGTGCAAACCTGTGTGCCTCTGCACCTATATGAATTTTTTGTGCTTTTTCTTTGGCCTCTTTTCTTGTTTTATGTTTTGCTATATTCTGACTTGTTTTTTATGTATCATATTTCATTTTATTATTATTCCTTAGATACCTGTTTGTTTTCTAATAGGGGACAGAAAGGGCTTGTATTTGAATGCTGTGGAAAATGGGGAGGAGCTGGGAGGAATAGTGGGATGGGAAACTAATCAGAATATATTGCATGAAAAAATCTATTTTCAATAAAAGAAAGCAAAACAATACTAATAAAAAGGAAGGCTCAGAAGAGAAATGATAAATAGTAAAAAAAAAAAAAAAAAGGAAAAAGAAGAAAGGATGGAGGAAGAGGCTAATTAAAGGACGGAAGAAGAGGAATCTAAGCAATTATACACCAAAGAAACTGTGATCCTTTTAGGGATGTCAGAGATGAGTTGTTTGTTATCAAGGAATGGGAATCTGAAAATAAGTGCATAAGATCCATGCCAGCTTTACTAAACATAAAATGGATAAGTCTGAAAATACACTATAAGCAACTGGACCAATTGCTCAAGAGTAGAGATGGCTGGCATCTAAGGTGTCTTAGTGGAAAAATTACTTGCTGCAAAACACTGAGTCTTGAAAACTGCATAAAGGGAGACACACAAACACACTAATAATAATAAACAGGCATCATGTTTGTCACTACAGATATATACTAACCTGTTCTAATGTATTCAAAACTGTAAAAGTGACTCATAGATAATATTTCTCTAAATTGAACTGCCAATAATAAATGAATTGTAACTGAATGTACATCCATCTTATAAAGTTGAGCTATAGCTAATTATAAGCATAGAATATTGAAATTATACTGTTACTATTTCACTAATAATACAGAAATAAGAAAACTTCAATAAAATGTGTCTTAGATATTTCCATAGTTTTTTACTCCATAGAAAAATAAAATGAAATAGTTTTCACTATACTTATTCTTATACTTTATAAAAACACACCCCTGGGAAAATGACTATTGAAGCATCATTTGTAATTAAAATTCTAAATTATGAAATAAGCCTCCACTGTCATTCCAAGTCCAAGGAAATAAAACTGAGACTGGTTGAATCAAAAAAATAAAATAAGCAAAAAAAACCAAAACAGGTATATGTTTATTATCTAATTGTTTGTTTTGTTTCTTTGTTTCTTTGTTTGTTTTTGTTTTCTGAGACAGAGCTTCTCTGTTGTAACTCTGGCTGTCTTGGAACTCACTCTGTAGACCAGGCTGGCCTTGAGCTCATAGATCTGCCTGCCTCTGCCTCCTGAGTGCTGAGATCAAAGGTGGGTACCACCACCACCTGGCTTGTCTAATTGTTAATACAGATTTGCTCACCCATTCACTGCAGTATAACCTTCAGCTTCTTCTCTTCTGGCCTCTGAGGATGGTTTAAACATGCTCATCTAGACATCGTCAGGACACCTTAGAACTGATGCAGGTATCCCACTGCTGGAAATATCTCAAAAGAAATGAGGTCGGCATGCCGTGGAGATACTCGCACACCCATGTTTACTGTGGCTCTGTTCACAGAGGTTATGAAACCAGCCAAGATATCCATCAGTAGAGGAATGGATAAGGAAAATGTGATATCAATATCTATATGTATCTACCTATCATCTATCTATCTTTATTACTAGTATTATATATATATATATATACAATATCTATAGCACATATATATGTATGTATTATATATAGCAATATATACAATATATATAGCAATATATATCGCTAGCACTAATTAAATATATACATATATACACACGCACAATATACAGTACAAGACTCAGTAGATTTCTAAGCATTTCACATGTATTTATTTAGTCATCATGATCATCACATGAGATCAACAGGATGTGACAAATGAAAAGGAGAAAACTGAACTACTTAGAAATTAAATTATTTTCCAGTGTTGTACAGCTAAACTAAGCCACTTTTTCTAAAGCCCTCGTGCTTCACTGGTGATATAGCTGAGCAGTAGATGACTTGTCCAGCATGCACCAGGCCCTGAGTTTGTTACCCAACATGGTAAAGAATTTTTTAAAAATCCATAGTACCTCCTTATTTTTTAGGTAGTAAACAACTGATTGACATTACACATACACAACTAAAAAGATAGAACAATTTTTAAAAATAAATAAATACTAAGATTAAATGAGTGACTTAGAAAGTTTAAAGATCAAAAACCCAAGGGGTATGTAGCTGTACCAGGAGAAGAGATACATGTATAGAGCAAATGGAGGATTCTTGTTGAGTAGAAGCCTGTTTGAAGGCCACTTCTAAGCACTTCAATAGTGTCTGACACTTATGGTCTTTATCAAAGTAGTGTAACAGAGTGATAATTAGTCAACTGAAATAGAAACACTTTCATTTGTATAGATAATCATCTGGGGACCCATTAATACTTATAGATCATGAATAATTTGGTTCAGCTGAAAAAACAAAAGCTTCTAAAATTAATATTTCCTATTAGAAACAAAATTGCAAATATAAGAATCCACCCTGCAAAATAAACCACTACGATTGTACTTATATGTAGAAGTGGTACCCATACTCCCTTTGACTGGCTGTGTTCTAATAATGTTGTTCTGTGTTTCCATGTGTGATACGTGTGTTCATGCTTGTATGTAGAGGATGTGTGTATGTGAGTGAAAGTGTACACCAGTTACAACACGATTGTGGAGACCAGAAGATAACTTCAGGTTTCAGTCCTCAACATACATCTTCTTTGAGACAGGGCTGTCTCGCTGTGTGCTGCCTCATGCACCAGGCTGGCAGGCCTGCAAGTTTCCATGGATTCTTGACTCTGTCTCCCAGCTTGTCTTAGTAACCCTAAGATAACAGTATTGTGCTATGGTGTTCTTTACGTGGGTTCTGGGGATAGAAAGATGCTCCTCACCTCTGTACGGCAATCACTTTACCCACAGAGGATCTTACCTGCCCCCAACTATTTTGTTTCTAGTGTCTGTGAAAATGACTGATATGTGTAGAAATCATCTATTTCTCATGTTATATATTTTTAAAAAAATGTGTTCTGTACCTTATTGCTATGGTAAGTGTTGAGGTCTCCACCTTGTGAAGACAGAGGGGAGATAGGTAGTGACCCTCACCACACACAGAGTTAGTTTGTGTCTTAGTTTTAATTCATCAGCCTCTAGAACTAAATATCATTTTTATTCATTTGAGAAATAAAGTTCTGGTTGTTTATTAGACACTCAGTTTTTGGTATTTTGGTATACTAACCCAAACAATGTAAGTTACTAATCTGAAACAATTGTAGACATAACAAAATAATAATTCTATTTACAATCTTCCTGAACATCTCATTTCTCTGCTCAGTGACATTTCAATTTTCAAATTTGGCAAATGTAGTGTTTGTTTACATCATATAATTTAAATATGGTGGTAGGGTTTCTGCTAGTATTTTAAAGGGAATAAAGTAGAAAAGAAATAAGACCTGAAATTATTTACTCTCAAAGGAATAAATAAAATTCTCATTTTACACACACATACACACACACACATAAATAAATTATTAACCAACATTTTGCCAATCATTTGTTAAATGAAACATTTAACAATGTTAAATATTTATTGATAGATATATATTGTCAAATATTCTCTCTATAGTAGGTATAGAATGGAGTATAAGTTTGTACTTCTGGAGAAGCCTAGAATAAATGCTAAGTCACTTAAGGAAGTAGGTAACAGACACCTGAGGAATGTTGCAAAGTAGGTCGGAGAACTAAGCCGAAAGTCATTCCTGTTGGTGGACAAAGCTGAATAGAGGGAAGGAGACTGGAATGAGAAATGGAGGAGACAGGAAGAATACTTCCAGATGCTGGGGTATAAGTTTATTAGGGGAAAATAGAGATCAAGAAAATGTAAGCTGGATCCCACAGTGAAGGAAGACTGGAAGGCCAGTCTAGAGCCATCCATTATTCTATAAATAAAACATCTGGGTGACCAGTCCCTTCGTTCAGATACTTGGCTTAATCCCAGCATTTGACTTGAAATTTAAGATAAAAATAACCAAGAAAACAGAATCCATGGGTGAAAGTCAAGGAATAGCTGAATTTGATTTTGGAATTTTTTTTTTCCCAAGGGAAGCAGTATTATCATTGTCCCTTGAAAGTTTAGACAAAAAGACACCCAGAGTAGGAACTTAAATTATAACAAAAATGTAAAAAAGTCAAAAAACAAAACAACAGCAACAAAAAAAAAAAACAGATGGCTTATAACATACATAAAACTGGTCTATTCTTAATATAATTTGTATAATTTTACTAGTGTTAACATTTAAATGACTTCTGAAATGATATAGTACCTCACCCCATGCCACCTCCACACAATCAAGATACAATGTCACTGCATTAGCTATTTCCACATCAGTATTTGAAATGGTAACTGTATGTTGATGCATTCACATAACATTTTTTTTTATTTATTATTGCATGCACTTAAATCTGTAGCCCAGAAAGTCACGAGTTCAATCATAAATTTGAGAGCCATGAATTTTAAGACAGTCTAGAGTTCAACAATAAATTTTGGAGTCATGAATTTGGCACTGATTTTAGTCTTACCAAAGTGTATCTTCCTAACCCCAATCCAGTGACAGCCTTCAGACCTTGATCCCTAAGCAGGCACAATTCCAGCTATAAACATGAGGAGGTTTTCACATTTCAAGCTATCAACTCCACATAACCAAGAGTTTAGTTGTGACTTCAACATTTATATAAACTTGGGTCTCAGTCCCTATAAGCATGATATTAATATAAAATTATTCAGCCACACATGTTATTTTTAAAGAGTGTTTTTCTCTCTCTTGAGTGGGACAAGAGTTAGGGAAAAATCTGTCACTATAACTTTGAAATAGTTGATCTTGTTGTGCTTTTTTCATCTAGTTTTAATGCCACTTAGGCCCAATTTCTCTTATCTTCTTTAAAATGAATTAATATCTAATCATCATGGAAATAAGTCAAGTAAATGAAAAATCATAAATTACTTGGGAATTCACTAATTTGGTCAGTTTATTCAGAAACAAATGCCTTGGGCTTCAAAGAGAGCAACTGCCTTAATTCCAATTGATTGTAGACATTGGCCAATTTAACTTGCCGGGGAAATGATTGATCTGACAGATGAGTAGGCAGTGTGATTTTCTGTTCCATCCATACAGCAGCGTTGGGGGATATGAGCAAGGTAGGGACTGGAAGTGCAGAGAAATGTCCTGAGCATTAATTTTAAGCATGGCTTTTATGAAACGCGTAGGTACTTTTTCTCTCCTAAGGATGAAACATAAAGTATCCTCAACATTTTCAAAATTAAATACTTTCAATTCAGTTGTTTTTAAATTATCCATCCAAAAAGTACTTTTAGGAAGTTACAAACACCCAGAGGACATGAACATAAAATTAGATACGTAGCAGTCATAAAACAGTTGAAATAATGCATAGTTAAGTTACAGCATCGAATTAAAAAAGAACATCAAGAAAAACAACAGCAACAAAAGTTTCAGTGATCTTTCTGATATTTTTGTCTCCCTGTATAAATTGATTTTGTTACAGCTATGTATGCTACAATCAAATGAGACAGGAAAGATAGATATTATTGTTACCAAAAAGGATAAAAAGAATAAGTAATATATTCAAGACCTTGCAGGTAATAAATATCAGTGGCAAAAACAAAAGAGATACCCATTATTCTAACTTCCCACATACAGCTCAGTAATTATTAACACAAAAATGGAAAACATGATAAGATAAAGTATTTTCTAGCATACAAAGTAATATTCATCCATCCACTTAAGATAATTTCATAGGTTTATGTTAAATACTGCCTTATGGCTTAGTGAGTATGGTAAATGAATAATAATACATATTTTTAAAGAAACAATTAAGTAGTTAATTGCATAATTTTTGTAGCAGCAGCTAGTTTGATAAAATTATTATTGTCTCCTTGTTTTTAACCTTTTTATTGTTTAGAGAGTTGTTGAATAACTAGTCTCTCCTGTTAAACGTTTTTCTGTGTTTGATAAGAAAACTGCAAAGCAAGCTTAGGGGTTGGATTTTAGTGTTTCCTTATAGAGTAATTTTATAACAAGTCTTCTTTCCCTTAATATTAAGTGTTTTCTTTGAAGTAATGCATTTTTGGGCATTATATACTATAAAATAATAAGAATTTAAAAAATAAATGTATGATTATTTTATCATCTTCAGGTACAATTATATATCTCCTCTTTAAACTCTCATTTTGCATGGATATTATAATGGATTGTTACACATAGACCTAGCCTAAGGGGTAGTTTGGAAAATAGACCCTTCCATTCTCTCATTGATGTGCAGGACGTAGAAAGCAAATGTCAAATATAAATGTAAAACAGGACAGAATAAACTATTACAGCTGATCATGCAAGTGGCTCAGTTCAAACAGGCTTGTCTGGGAATTTTGTGCTGTCCAGATGGGTCAACTTGATACATGTACTTATATACATCCTACGAGAGTCAACTAAAGTCCCTTATAACTGGAATGTCTCACAAGCTGACAGCTTATGAAATATCAAGGTATTGAAACATAAGCACAGTGCGATGAAAATTAGAATAACATACAAAAATCAACTTTAATTACTCCCACATTAATTGGACCCAAATTACTTGTATACTCACAAGTAGAAGTATTTAGATGACTGATATTGAGATCTGCTAGATATGGGGGCAAATGAAAAAAAAAAAGATAATTTTATTTTCGTCTCCTTTAGGAAGGAAACAGAAAATACAGCCAATATTCAATATGGCAGACTAATTAAATAAATTATATAATTTCAAATAGTAGAGAGTGGATGATCATGTTAATCAAAGAATTACCATGTTAGCCAAGGGAAAATAATTTGAAAACAAAGCGGAGATAAACAAAACAAAACAATTTGAAGACAATATGCTCTCTAAGTTAATGTGTTTATCAGAGTCTTGGGAATGGAGGCTAAAACTAAATTGGAATAAAAGTAAAATAACAAAGGATTAGCATCTATAAAATTCTATGTTTGAAGAAGGAGGGAGAAAGAGCCTTACTTTCTGGCAATAGCACTAATACATGAGTTTGGGAAAGAGGCTGAAAGATCACATCTTTAGCTATGTTGTGAACAATTATGGTCAGCATAAAAAGCTGCTACCTTTCTGTCTTCTCTTCCCTCAGCAACGATGGAGAGCTACAGCAGAATGTTCAGTTGTTCCATTGGTATCATTGTGTTCTCTTATTTCTGGTCATTGCACATTAACTTTTTACCCTGACTCACAGAGCTGGACAAAATCCATTTTGCTAAGACCCTTTATGTTTAGGGATTCTAAATAAACTACCTTCAACAGACTATTCCTATGCCCATGCCCAGATTTAAAGCCATGTAACACCTGGATTTTGTGAGCTTAACCTGCTGTGACAAATAAAAATAAATAAGAAAGTTTCCCGTAGCTGACAGCCCAGGTGGAAGTTTTACTATAATTTCCATCAGTCATGGAGGCAGGCTTCAAGTGAAATAAACTGTATTTACACACAAGTTTGTTCAGTAAGGAGGCTGTATTTATGCTTTATACAACTGCTGAAGCTTGAAAGAAATCTTCAGATAGAAACAGACTAGGAATATGGATCGATCCCCTTGTCCATTTGTAATTTCAAATTCCTGTTTACAGACATCTTTTCTATCTAGACAGCTTCGACCAGGAGACCAACTGAACTTCATCCTTATTCAGAGGTAAAAATTGGTCTGGATGTATAAACCGTGGGTGGGGGATGAGAGGAAAGCATTACACACTCCTTTCAGATCCTTATCTCACGTGGCTTCTGCCCCATTTACACTGATTCTGAACTGATAGAGCCAGGAAATGTGGCCTTTGAAAAGAAAAATGTCAAAGATAGTATATATGACCAAAAATTCAAAACCTTTTCAATTTTAAGCTCTTCACAATCTATAAACACTAAATGAAGAAGGTTAAAAGGTGCAGGATTTAAGATTTCAAATGTAATTTTTCAATTCTTTCAAATTTTTATACATGTATATAATGTATCATGGTTATATATACCTACAAGTAATTGTTAAGAAATTGTTTTCTAGGTGCACAGGGTAGAAGTTCAAATCAACATTTTAAAAACAAAATGTTTGAGAGAAAACTTTCAATATGATACAAAAACATGTTATAAAGCTATCGTAGTTTATAAAGTATGGTGTAAAGTAAAATAAAATAAAAGCTCAAGAAACAGGAAATAAGAATATTGTATATAATAATGATAGCACTTAGAGGTAATTAAAAATATTAAGTACCATGTTTAGATTTAGTGGAGGAAGAGAACAAAGCTAAAGTCTTATTTATATCAAGGAACAACACAGCCTTAGGTTCTTCTGGTCCAAGTGTGTCTGATCTTTTGCCACTGTGACAGGACATTGTCGTCTACAAAATTCATGCTAGAGAACCTCATAATAAAGCTACTAAAATTTTGCTAAATTAAAAAATAAAAAGGAGACTAATATGGGAAGGCTCTGGAGAGATGGCCCAATAGTTAACAGCACTAAGTTGTAAACAATTAGGAAAATAGCAAAAAGGACTGGAATCTGGTTCCCAGTGCACACCCACAGGAGAGGTGGTTCAAGCTTCCTCCAGCTTTGTAGGATTCAGTGCCCTCTTCTGGCCTCTGGAGGCACTGCACTCACATGCATATCATTAAAACTAAGTAAAACCTTTAAAAAATACTTTAAACACTTCTCACAATGTTTTAAGTGAGTTTAAGATTTTGTGTTATGCTACAGTCATACCTATTCATGGCCATGTCTGGTCTGTGGACAGTGGGCTCAATACTCCCAAGCCATTAGATGATTTAACAATATTAATATTTAAGACAATGAAAAAATACAGGCCAAGACGAAATGGCAGGTGACTATTATATGTTCTTAAGAGTCAGAGGAACTTGGGCATAAGTTCAGAGGAAGAGTACAAAGATAAATCAGAATGTTTCCCAACAAGAAGCATCTGAATTACAAACAAAATCAAACAGAATGCTAAAAGAAAACTAAAAGTTAGGAAAGCATTAGAACACACATGCTAGATAGGTGGACATGATTTTAATTTATAAGGAACTCCTATAAATAAATAAAAAGGCAAACACACCACTATTACATGTAAGCCAGAACAGACCACTTATAAAAGATAAATATAATCATCCAACAAATCAAATAAAGTTCAGTTCTATTTCTACGAAATTTAAGTTACTCAGGAGGTTTTTTTAAAAAAATATGAGCATGTGAAATGGGATGGGAGTTGTGGAGGGGGGTACAGGATGAAAGGGATGGGAGGGCTTAGGGTTTGAACTGATCAAACATGTATGCATAAATGAAATTCTTGAATAAAAATTTAAACAGATAAATAATCATAAAAGAAAAATAATTTTTGTCTTTCTTTTTGGAAAATTAAAAAAAATGATAATACCTATGCTCTTTGTAGAAAGTAGAGGCTTCCTATGCTTAGGGAAAGAATATAACAGAATATAATTAAAACCTTAAAATATTAAAAATCTTAAATATTAAAAACCTTAAAAATATCTGTACATAGCAACACAGAAATTCTGTTTAGAGATTAATCTTATGGAATCAATTTAGAGATAGATACTAAGTTCTGTATAGGAATCACCATCAGATTTATTAATAATAGAAATAAAGGAAAATAACTTAAAACTCAATAATGCAGACAATCTGAATAAACTGTAATATATACAATAGCTATAATGTTCTACAGCCATTATAAATCATTCTTTTAAAGAATATTTAATGGATTACCCAGTAGTCATGAGGAAATCAGAAAACAAAATATTATGTACATTATAAAAGCATATACAGATACAAATACTAGAAGGAAAAAAATACCATAAAGTAACATAGTCTATGTTAACATAGATTTAGTATCAATTTTGGATTTTAATTAATTTAATTTTTTTCCTTACCTATTTCTACAAGATTTCTGCTGTTTGGCTTTTTTTTTTAAATTTTAAGTCAATAGTTCTATAAAATCCAAAATGACGTCTATAATTTCACCAGCAATGTGAGCTCAGTCAGGCCACTTCCTTATCTTCTTAGATCTTAGTAAAAGTACTTCTAGCTCAATTATACTTAAAGGAGACATATAATATGTTTAGTGGTTCTATTGTTATACAAAAACAGAAGACACATTACTATTAATCTGCTACCTTCTCAAAAATTAGGAACAAATTTTCCCCAATGATGTGCAGTTTAAGTCAGTTTAGCCAATTATAGGATTGTTATAGTAGGTACACCTAATTGTATTTCCATGCTGTGGCTGTCGATGGCAAAATGCTCACTTCAACCATTAGTGAAATAAAACCAAACTGAAATAAAATTAAGAAGTTGGCATGTAAATCAAGGAAGTCATTGTTTAATATTCTTGTCTTAAAAACTATATGTGAACTTTGAGTACCCATATAATGAAAAATTCTAAATAGATTTCTCATTACCATAGTAATACATAACTACTGTAAATCTGGATCAAGATTAATCTCATTTTTAGTTAAGAATCAATATATATCTGTCTAACTCATGGTGGTTGTAGTAGCGTTTGCTATTTGGTGAACCCTCTCTGCTATTAACCAATGTCTAGTTAATATGAGGAATAAAATTATTTTGTTGATGACAAAAAAGTAAGGTATGTAACTTACTGTAGGATATAATAAAGGAAAACAGAAAGAGCAAGATTGGATGTGTGTGCTTCAAAAACTCCACAGCTGCATTTAATTGGAAAAACAATGTTATGAAAAAGAAGTAGCATTATGGAACACTATTGAATAACATTCATCTTTGCCATAGGACTCACTCATATGCTAGAAGCTATAAGATACATCCCTTTGATGGATGATCCAGTGTGTCCTTGTTTATCTGTAATGGAAACTATTAGCATCAGTGTTCTATTTAAAAAGTATCAAGAATCTTCTCACACTTTAATTCAGAGGTTAAAAACATTGGATTCATTAATATTTCTTATATTTTATTGCTTAGATTGGCAGTTATGAAAGCTAAATTCTTGAAGTTTGGAAGAATTGTCATGGTTAGACGTCACAGAGGAGTTAGAGACATTAAAAAGCCAAAAGTAAACAAATGGAACCTTCCTTCTATGTTGCATTTCTCATCATCTTCTGTCTCTAATGAAGATGGGTTGTTTTCAAGCTGGAAAAAATAAGCCCTTTTAATTTTGTTATCTATCATGATAGTCTGTTACTCAGCCAGGAACTTACAACAGCAATAATTTGTAATGGCAGTAACTTATGGTGGTAGTTACAACTTTAATCCCACCTTGGTGCTCTGGTACAAGTTGGTCATCTTTGTTTTTAGAAAGATTAAGCAAGGCATGTTTTATTATTACAACATGGATCTCCAAGTACATTTCTTTGATGAAGAGAACTCAAGGGATGGGAATAAATGCCACATTCCATAGATCTACATAAAAACTTTCCCCCTTTTAAATTATTATCTTTCTTCAATTTCTTTTGGAAAGTTGAGGGAAACACTCCTCAGGAAATGACCAAAAAGATCAGAGAAACAATGAGTTTTCAACAAAAGCAGCAGAAACTTTGCTAACTCTTCCTGTTTGGGAAGTTTCCTCTCAGCTGCTTTTTCTCCATTTTAGGGAAAGTACACGAAGTCTCAGAGTTTAGTCATAGGCTCCTTTTCTCATGTGCGGGTAGGAAACTTTCTTTCTATACACTTCTTTGCACGATTACCTTAATTCTCAAAGTTGGTAGAGCCCCACTGTGAGCCTTTCCATCATTTAGACTTGGACTAAATGGACATGGAGAAAACTGGCATGGCTTAGGAGCAAGTTCGTGGCTACAGACTTGTGAGGCCTAATCAGCACACTTGGGGGTAAAGGTGTTTATTCAGTTATTGTGAAGAATGTGTTTCCCAACAGACAACAAGTAGCATTGGAAATAGCACAAACCTTGTAGGCAACCTCCACTTATTAAATCCCAGGCTCATTCACAAGCTCTGGGATCAAGAACATGTTCCTTTACTCGGATCCTTAGTATCCTCATCCTAAATAGCTACTTAGTGAAGACTAAAGATAAAGATAAACGGGAAATGATGCGGTCCAGTTAGTGGGGATGGGCTTTAAAAATATTTGTTTAAAATAAGTTGGGAGCTGTTTAGGAGTCCATACTCCTAGAACATTTCAAATCTTCCTGTCAAGAACATTCAGATAGTTATTGTGATGGTTGTTGTCAAACAAGTTAGATTGTTTGAATTAGACTGGCCTCTGATTCATGATCCTTCTGTCTTACCTACCAAGTGCTGAGAATACAGGTGTATGCCACCATATTTTACTGTTGAATTGTTTAAGAACTGTAAGCACTGAATATCCATCTGGTACTTCATTTGCTGGTTCTCCTTGTTTGTGGACTTGAATTTGATTACCGATGCTCCAACTTCTTTAACTTTCCTCTTTCCCTCTAGAATCTAAGCTTCACCAAGTGAGGCGGATCCAGGACTGTCTCAGTCTCCATCAACATCTCTCCATAAATATTTGTTGATTGGATGCATAAATGAAAACTAATATCCTCTCTAGAAAAAGAATAAATCCAATGAGCACTCTGCCAATCCCTCTCGGTTTTCTGCATTGCTAACACCTTCTCTGAAGGGAGAAAGGGCTGGATGTAGCATCCATTCTGTGTAAACTGTGGTTGTTGATCAATCTGTTGAGTCCTTACCATCCCTGGGACAGCCGTGTCCCAACCTGATGTAACTTTGCCTTGATAGTTTTGCTATGGAGGTGAGATAGAAATAAAAAAATGTCCTTTCCTATAATAAGACTCACAGAGAATGCCTCACCAGTGTACATGTGCCTGTTAATGTTCAGCTCCAACTCAGACCACGCAATCATCCCATGGGAAGAATCGGTAGGACTGTGTGAAAGGACAAGTCTGATTTCCCTTCTCTACCAAAACATTAGGCAGCCAGTGAGAGGGACTGCCGAGAAAGGGGTGGCTCGCTTTCTATTTTTTACTATCTGTCACTTCTTTTGAACAGCATGGGTGGCGCTTGAGGTTTCTGGCACTGTTCCCAGAAGCATGGCCCCTGCCAGGCAGAATTTGCACCTTCCCAAGTACTGATTGACTGTGATAGAAAGACAATCTTCCTTGGAAACAGCATTCTGGGGAAAACATTTCCCCTCCAGGATGTGGAGAGGATCCAGAGAAGAAGAACACTTTTCTGGTGGTAGTAGGTAACAGATAACTTGATTCTTTTCTCATCAGAGCTGTTCAATGTACCATTTATTTTCAAGATACTAAATTTCCTATACCCAGATCACAGGGGGAAATGTGCCACAAATGTTCCTTCTTCTGCTGTCTCTTTTTTTAAAACCAACTATTATTCCTAAAAAAGAAAAACAAAAGAAAAAAGAAAGAAAGAAAGAAAGAAAGAAAGAAAGAAAGAAAGAAAGAAAGAAAGAAAGAAAGAAAGAAAGAAAAAGAAAATTTGTTCTCCTGGCTATCAGCAGCTAATGCACAAAGCGTTCTTCATCAGGGCTTGCCTTTTAAACCATCAGCCCTTTCTGTGAGAACATCAAACATATGTCCACCAGATGCTGGGGAACAGCGCGATACTAAGGACTCAACTCAAGTGAACAATAATCTGTGGACAGCGGGTGTGAACCTGAGCTGGGCCAACACCTCATCAGACCGAATGGCTAATTGATTTCAAAATTAGACTTGGTATTTCTGAACAATAATCTTAAAAGGCAGCAATAAAATACATCAGGATCCTTTGAGCTGGCCAAGCTTTCATCCAAATAGCTTATTACAAAGAGCTGGCACACCTGAACTTTGGCACAGTCATATAAATCCAAAAAGAGCAAATGGAAACCACATTTGGCACTGGAAGGTTTGTCAGGAGGAGTTTGTATTCTTGAGGAAACATGATTTTTTGTTTGGAAAAGAATCTTTGTGTTAGTGGTAGGAAGCAATTCATTGAAGGCCTTTTAGTTTGACACCTGTGATTTATGCAATAAAATATGCACAATAGGTCTTGGGAGGGTTTTGAGTATCACATGAGTTTTGAAACACCAGGCACATCCAGGACACAGCAAGGGTTGTAGTGGCACCATTAGTGATAACTTACTCGCATGTGTAGCCTACCCCTTTGAACTCTGAAGAGCTGTTTTGTGGCATCGGGTCCATGAGGCTTTAAATCTAACTGCCCTGCGATGACAATAAATTAAACCAACTATTTCAGAAATGCTTGGAATCTTATCTTGGCTCTAGGGTGAACCAAGATTACAATTTCTTTTAGAAAAGATGGTATAAATTCTTAGGTGGGGGTAAGATGTAAGATTCACATATATTTCAATGTCTTTCTCTTGCAGCCTTTTTGATTTCTTCTATAGCTACAGTGTCCAAATAATAATAATAACAATAATAACAATAATAATAATAATAATAATAATAATAATAAGGAAAGAAAAGGAAGAACAAACACCAGAGAATGCCTGAGTGAGTTAAATGAGTTAGAGAATTGACTGATAGCGTAATTCACACTAAAAGACATGGGACTTCTTGGCTTTAATTTTCTGACCACTTAAGAAGAAAAGTTTCTGGCATTTTTAAAAATCCTTCTAATCCAAATAATTGACTCAATTTATAATGTTAATTTTTGGTCAAAGGCACTCTCTCTAACTGGATGTTTTATTTAAGCCTTTCACGACTGTGAGATTCTATGTAAAGAAGACAAAATATTTCAGGAAGGGAAGAAGAAAAAACATAAAGGAGAGACAATTGCATCACCAGCATTAGTCTAACAAGATGTCATACAGCAAAGAATTATGGTGAGAACAAAGATGGAAGGGAATGACCCTGGATAATTTATCTCCAGTTGAAAACATTTTCTCCTACATCATTTCCCCGCTGTCCTAAGGCAATTTTTCTCCGTAAAAAAGAAAGAAAAAAAAAAAGGTTGTCAACCTAAGAGACATTATAATTATGACTTTCTGGCTAAGAAGTGAGCCCATCACAGTGGGGTTGAGCCTGAAGTGGGGTGAGGGGTTGATCCCAACTCAGGGATTAGAGTTTAGAGATCTGGAGAAAGGAAACTAGATAGAAGTCTTGCCTGTCTTCCATTAATTCACTGGATGACGGACACATCTTCCTTCCTGGACAGTAACTTCTTCATTGACAAATAGACTCTACCATCTATAAAGATTCTTTCTTTCTAAATCATTATGAAACTATAAAATAGTTTATTCAGAGGAGATCTTTTAAAGCATGCTGTATGTGTTGTTTTGAAAAAAAGAAGAGAAGAAAAGTATGTGAGGTAAAATAATTAACTCAAGATATATGCAATTAGTTTTGAAACATTGGTTTCTAATCATATGCTTTTAAATATGAGATAGTAAACTGACAAAATTTAATAATAAAAAACTACTTGAACTTGAAGTAACTTTAAGATAGAAATAAATACATGAAAAAATTCTTGTTTACCAGTATAACATGATAACAAAATTCTCCAAAATTAATTGGCTTCTGGGAGCATATTTTTAAAATCACATTCTTATCTATCTAATAAATGGGAACATTCAGAGTGTTTTTAATGAACACAAATTCATTTGAGAAATCCAAATTCTCTAAATAATCACTAATATAAAGGTCATGAGATGCTGCAGAGTTTTAGATGGTAAAGTGACTGTTATATATTATGTCTGTACAAAATAGACTAGAGAATGAACTGAGTTTCAAAATTTTTATTATTCTCAAAGAATAGAATTCAAAATAATACTCAGATGCTATAATGCTCATGTTGAGCATACAAATCTTAGTGGTTTTTATTTTAATACATATTTGGGGATTTAAATTAGTATTAGCATAACTATGTTAACTGTATCTTCTTTTGTTTTGCTTTTTGTGTGTGTGTTTTGAGACAGGTTTTCTCTGTTGTAACACTAGTTGTCGTGGAACTCACACTGTAGAACTCAAACTCTGTAGAGATTGAGGCTGGCCTCAAACTCACGATGATCTGCCTGCCTCTGCCTCCCGAGTGCTGGGATTATAAGCGTGAGCCATCATCACTTGGCTTAACTATATCTTTAAATAATCTTAGCTGGCATCTGATATATTTTAGAGGACTTCTGTTTTCATTTTGATAAATATGACTCTTGTATCTTAAATGATTTTTCTAATTTTCCGTAAATGGCAATAGTGATAACAGGATTTAACAAATGAATGCTAATGTATCAAGCAGCTTAAATGCAGCAACTCATTTAATTTCACAAGATACTTAGAAAGAGGGTACGCATATACGTGTTTAAGTATTTAGCCAGCTTTAAATGGATTAAATAATTTCCCTGGTTTCACATTAACTTTTAAGAGGAGTCTTTCCTCCTTTTTCCTTTTTAAAAACAGTATCTAAATTGATATTATTTCACTCAGAAAATGAGCACCTTGTCTAGCCTGTTAGCTATGACAGTAGTCACAGTGGTCCAGAAAGGCCTGTAGCATATGAGCTGAGGTTTAAATGACAAAACCTCCAGCTGTGAGGAGATCTTAGAGGCTCTAAGCAGAGCAAACAACCAGTGTAAGGAACTTCCAGGGTTGGGATGAGTTAGCAGAGGATAAATAGAGGTTTGTGTGGTGAGAGTTTTGAACAGGGGAGGGAGAGACAAGATGAGAGTAGAAAGGTATAGGACACATGTGGTCTTAATGTTGGAAT
Source organism: Cricetomys ansorgei (assembly GCA_026225945.1). Classification (NCBI taxonomy): domain Eukaryota; kingdom Metazoa; phylum Chordata; class Mammalia; order Rodentia; family Nesomyidae; genus Cricetomys; species Cricetomys ansorgei. Next base: position 34,790,290 of record JAMJFZ010000107.1, read on the forward strand.
GGTGTATGCTCCTAAAATATTAACAGAAATCTATTTTAGGTTATTGTCATTAACATATGTTTTGTTGATCTAAAGCAAGATTTGTGAACTTTACTGATTCTTAGGATACTTGGAGATATGTAAAGACTAAAACCAAACTATGAATGCTCTTCCTTGGAAAAGCACACATACACAGATAAATGTGCACAATATTTCACTGCTTAATTAGGGTCATGTTCTTGGAGCCTACTCCTGGGACCATTAATTTTAAGTTAAAATACACAGAGAATATTTTACACTAAGCTAAATTAATTGTGTTCATTAAATCATAGTTATAATCCACAACTAAGTACACTGTTTTTTTTTCCCTAAAATTATTTAGTCAGACTATCTACGCTCCAATCTACATAAAGCTAAACTTCTAGTTTTCAACTCCAGTGTTGAAGTTTTGTTTTTGCTGTATTGTTTTAACAGATAAACAATGCATGTTTAACAGACAAGAAATGAAATTATCTGTAGTTAGAAGACGCATTGTTACAAATCATTTACAAGCAACACTTGGCCTGAACTACTATGAAGCAGGCATTTATGCCTAATTGTATCATTCATGTTTATAATGCCTGTCATTATAAATGTTTGAATTCTTTTGGTGAAGCTTCAGGATTAACTTTGATATAATATAGAGTGTGTGGCTACAGGTTCATGCACATACCTCCTTCATCCAAAAATAAAAATAAAAAATTTGAAATACATGAAGCATTGAGGTTTGGGGATCATGAACCTATAGACACAAACTACCCTTCCTTGTGAACATTTCCTTGGATAATTTTATATCTTTTCTGATCACAGGACATTAAAACGTAGTCAGCCTAAGGGCTGCACCCACTTTCATCCAGATGGTGCTTTGACGGGCTTTAGACACCAGACTAGTGATTCCTCCGCACAGATCACCTGGGGAGTAAGAAAGAGACTGGTCACTGGATGTTCTCCCTTGATATGTTAAAAACAAAACAAAACAAAAACAACAAAAAAAACATGTGAAGTGCATTAATTTGTGCCTTTCCAATGAGAGGTTCACAGGGTCCTTCAGCCCCTTACCTATGAAGGACCATCTACCAACTTAGCTGCCATAAAAAACATGTCCCTGCAGGGAGCCTTGGCCTCTCAAAGGACTTTTCCCACAGAATTTTCTGAACATATTCCCAAGCTTGCCTCTTTGTTTTCTGCATGATTGCTTGGTTTGCTTTATATAGTCTAGCATTGCATTTTTAAGGTATTTTACCATCATGAAATTGCTAATACTTACCACATTGTACTAAAGTAGGCTTTATTCTGTGTAAAAACACAGAGATGGTTTGGGTAAATTTGCTCAAGCAATCACAATGTGAGGGAGAACTGAGCTTCAGTTAGAACTTAAGAGTATCATGGTGCTTTCTACTATGATGTTATTATCTGGAGGTAACTGTTCCCAGAGATGAAACTAATAAGTTTCATCTTAACATATGAGTGTAAAGACCAAGGATTGAGGGAAGAATTATAAATAAAGAAGTTTCCTAACTTTCCCAAAGTTTTAATGCATTGGATATAATGAATCATTTATTCTTATTCTTTGTAAAATTGTTTCACCATTATTTAAATGTATTTTAACACAACAACTTAAAAGCCTAATACGATTATGCTTTAACAAATAAAATATTAAATTAAAACTATTAGATTTGAAGTTTTTTGAGGTACTTCATTTATTTCCCCTTAGTATATATGGACTTAATTGTTTTCCAGGCAGAAGAAACCAAAATGAAGACATTTCTTTTAATGGAAATCTAAAAACTGGCAGTGATTGAATAAGGAAGAGATTAAGAAAACCTGATCTTCTATGGCGTTTCTCTCTCATTTCTCACCTACAGTGTCTTGTGGGTCCCCACTCATTACTTTTCTTCCTTCCTTGATCCTCTTTAAATGGCTATAACCGTCTGTTTCCCATTTACATGTAAGTTGCATCTGGGTCTTTCTAAAGCTGTGCTTCAGCTCCTCAGTTTTCCATTGAATTTCCTATCAGACATAAGAAATTTTCACCCATACAAATTACATGATACCAGGCATCTAATTTGGCAACTCAGTTCTGTATTTTATTTTACATTGCCTTACATTTACATTAGTGTGAATGACATTCATTTCCATGTAGCATTTCTAGTCACGTGATGCATTTCTATCCATATCATAACTTGATCATATTTCTCACTCCCTTAGAAGCTCATTAAATAGCTACATCCCTTGGATGGAGCCCCCCCCCAAACACACACACCACAAACATAGTTTCTCCTGTTTGTTTCTAAAGATAGCTTCATCTTTACCCTAAAAATCCTTACAGTGGCTCGCGTTAGTGCTCTCGAAAGTGGACTATACGCACCACTACATTTGTTCCTTAAACATCATGTTTATGTGTTCCTTGAAACAATTTAGGGTGTGCCTTTCTCTCCAATCATGGTCCAATTTGTTGGTCTCTAAGAGCTTGGCAGAATGTCTGCTGAACATTCCTTAGATTTCCACTTACATATGAAATAGACTCTTCCATTCCACTGAACACACTGTAATTTACTCCTTTAATCTTCAACTCTTCTGCATCCATTTCTTATTAACATTACATGCTCCAAATCTCTCCTTTTACCAATTGTTTATTACTGCCACTTTCCTACTTTGACTTCTTAAAATTCCCATTTGGAAAATTCCTCTTCTTATTCTCACATCTGCCTTGTACATTTGTCTTAGAGAACAGAGGTTGTAAATTTGGTACCTTTTCAGCCTTAAATATGCAATGACAACTATGCTTTTTGCATATATATATATATATATATATATATATATATATAGTATATACATACTGGTAACATTATACATGTATACATACATGATATATATTCAACAATAATGAAAGAAAAAAGACATGGACTTGAGAGAGATCAAGGTACATGGAGGGTACAGAGGAGTTATTGGAGGTATGAAGGGATGGAGAAACAATGTAATTATACTATAATTTTAAAAATTTGAATATTTTAAAAACTTCAAAAATTGAATACTTGTTTCTATAAACATAAAGCAAATGTGCAATAGTGGAGGGAGGTCACCATTTCAGAAGATGAGAACAAGGCCCTAAATGTCTTGGATAATATTCGGGTACAACCTTACATTTTACCTAGGTGAAAAAGTACATTATCCCTGCTTGTTCCTCAATTTGTTACACAAGAATCATCGTATCAGAAACATACTAAAATTAAAAAAATAGACCTAAAAAACTTAATAAGGATTGACACATAGAGGTGCTCAATTAAAAAAAAAGAACCAAAAACTTGTACCACTATTTAGAAGTAGATTAAATTATAATATGAATTTTAATAGGATGGCCATTAGTGAAGATCCAAAGAGCATAATGGAAGCCCCAACAGCTTCAAAATAACTTTCATATGAAAATATTTTGTGGGGTTACATGTAAAAGTTGAATTATAACTTACTGATAAATTCTATGCTTTTAATAATTCAAGTTAAAATACTCCATGTACTAATATACAGAAAACTATATCACACACAGATATGGAAATTCCCTGGTGCTCTCAGTATTGAACAGATATGAATGTTCTATTTCTGATCTCATCTTCTTTACCAATTCAAAATATTCTCATCTTACTGGATCCTTAATCCTAAAAACTGAGTTAGAGAAGTTTCTATACCTTTCTCTATGTAGCCATATTCATGTCCAAATTTTCCTAAAATATATAATCAGTGAAATGAATTCAGTATTATAATTTCCCAGTACCATGACAATAGCACATTGTCAAATAATAGCCAGGGATTTAAATTAATGATTTTCTTATAAGTATAAAATGGAAACTAACATAATCTGGTTCTAATTTCTGAAAATAATATTTATAAAACAACTATACATACATTTATATGAGTAAAATAAGACTTGCCAGCATCTAATAAATTACAGTAATTTTAGAGTTTTATGAGCTAAAAGTAAAATATAAGCTTTTTCTTAATAAAAAGATCAAAAAGAGCTACCAGGCAAAGTTGCATGGTGTACTTACATTTTGTGTCCCCTCTTACTCACTGGACACATGGCAATGATAGAAAATAATAAAATGAAGTTTAAGAAGGTTAAAGAAAGAATCAAAAGCAAGAAAATTATCTGTAATTGTTTTAGTCCATTCAAGCTGCTATAAAAACATTACTGGGTACATTATAAATAGCACACTGTTTTCTTGTAGACTGGAGGCTAAGAAGTCTAAGACAAAAGTTTCAGATTCAGCATCTGGGTATGTTTTCATCGATAGTGCTCCTTGTGTGTCCTCATATGGCAAGAGAGACTGTCAATGTCTCACTGGTTTCTTTTCTAGGGACATTAATCCTATTCTTGTAGAGGAAGCCCTCCTGGTTAAATTGTTTCTCCCATAGTCATGCTAATTAATACTATCACATTGAGTGTTAGGTTACAAAGTATAACTTTAGAGGAAAATCAGGATTTAGACTATAGCATTAAAGAATTAAATACATGCCCAAAGGACAAAGCTATGAGGATAAGAACTGTCTTAGGAACAGGTACTAGAAGCTGAGAGGACAGAGGGTCTACATGTGTTTAAAGATGTGGTTTTGGTGTGCTTCCATCTTTGAAGTGCTCCAGTGAGGCACCTAGGAGCAAAGCTGGGAAATTAAGAGACATTTGAGAGTATCCATGCTACTGGTGACTTCTGACAGAAACCATCCACACAGGACATTTTATGTATCATCCCTGATAACACTCATTGGTAGAGATATGAAACTGAAAGGCAGAAAGGAAGATTGAAAACTGAATGAAGAAAACCAAAGAACTCTTGAGAGGGAGAAAAGAAAAGTGAGAGAAAGAGAAAGTACAGTGGAAATTTGCCTTTGTTTAAAAAATTCTGGAGCATGTAGAAATCCTGTGGTTGGAAGGATTTTTGGTAAAGAAAACATGAACTCATTTAAATGAAATTAAAATAATATAAAGTGCACTTGAAATTTCCAAATACAAAAGGAAATTAAAACATACATGCAAACCCATGAAAGAAAAACAAAAAAGAAGGAAAGGCAAAGGATAAAATTGGAATAAAAAGATCAAATTACTCTGCAGATGTGAACATATTACTGCTGAAATTGCTCAATAGAATGAACAGACAATCAACATGTTACACTACAAAAAGAAGAACTGATACATTGACACTCTCAAGAAACCCAGAATAGGAACACAGAAAATGTAAAAATGCATCTTCATATTTACCAGAAAAGTGAAACACAGAGCAAATTGAGAGTTGAAATGAGCCTATTAAAAACTCTAAATGGTAGAATACAGTAAGGTGTCAAAGAACAATATTTTCAATTATAGTTTAAAACCTCAAACACTTTATAATGGAAATATAAAAGAAAAAGGATGTTTTAATTGTTTAAAAACATCATAGAGGGAAAATAGATTCTGTTAGAAGGCAAACAACAAATCTATAAATGGGCACAATGATATTTTTAAGTATATAAGATAGTCCTATATATATATATATAGGTATTTCTCACTTAATTACTTATTGTTAAACAATAAGGGCAATATAAAGTATTTTTAAATAAGAGAATTTGTTCTTAAAAGTCAAAGAAGCTTTTCCTTAAAAGAACAAAATGATAAAAACAATAGAACACCTCGAAGAAAGAAGTTTGGATTATTTTACTCTGGATTACTTTACTTACTAGAAAAGTAATAATAATAATAAGCAATTAGTTTTATATGTATATTAAAGTTAAATACAAATACGATCAAATGTCTACTAAGTAAAGGAGTGTCTCTATCAATAAAGCATAGTGCAAGCATAATGTATTAAATTTCTTTTTCCCAAATTCCTATATAGAAATTCTAAGCCTAGTACATCTGAGTAATTATAGTTTGAGATAAGACCTTTTAAAAAGATGCATAGGCCAGATTTACAGTACCAGGCATGTGTTTCCTCCTGTGGAGCAGTGTTTAAATCCACAGAAGGCCATTGGCTACTCCTAGATCATCTTGCTCTATCATTCTTGACACTGCTATGCCCATGAGTATTGGGCATTTCATGGACATGTCTGGCCATGAAAGTCATTATTGTAGCCCACAGCATATACAGCTTGATACGACTATTGATGGATTTCCTCCCCAGATGTCTTCATAGCACTGTGTGGCACTATGAAATGACAACCAACAGAGAGGAAGCTTCCTGGTCAGTACCAACTTGATTTTTCCATGTCCAGTGACAAAGTATGTGGGCTTAAGATAGAGAAGGCCTTGCATTTCTGTATCACCAAAACACAGGGTGCCTTCCTCCTCAGTGAGAACTTCCCACTTCCAGTTCTAGAAAGCAATTATACTTGGGTACAAGTACATAAGGTGTACATGGTTCACTACTCAGTCTGTGTTATAGAGAGAAACAGAAAACAGAGATGCTTCCATTCAAAAGCTGTGGCCTGACCTCTTGAATAAGAAGATCAAGAACAAGATAAGGGAGTATTAAGAAGGGAGGCAGGTATGGTGAAGGCTAGGAAACACTGGTGCTCTGCATTGCTCCCTATTCTTAGCTCATACTATTTAAATTTTTAATGTTATATCTTATGCATATGGTTGTTTTATCTACACATACATCTGTGCAGTTCTTGTGTGCCTGGTGCCTGTGGAGGCCAAAAGAGGGCACCAGATCCCCTGAAACTGGAGTTACAGAAGGTTGTGAGACACCATGAAGGTGCTGGGAATCAGACAGAAGTCCTCTGGAAGAACAGTCAGTACTCTTAACCACTGAGCTATATCTCCATCCCTCATACTTTTCTGTTGCCTTTTGTGTGAACTCAGAGACTCAGATAAACAGAGAATATTTGCTACTGAGACTTGAACATTGCTCATTCTGTCAGTACTCTGTCAGTATGACTGTAGCATCCTGACAGAGAGTTTCTGATGTGAGCGAACACACAATCAGGTAATGAGAGTGCCTTGCACACAAGGCACACATGTGTCTTGCACATGCCCCTGTGTTCTGGGGCCATGCACACTGCTCATCAGAGGACATTGCCTAGCCTTGCATCTCCTTGGTTTAAAAGGCAAGGCAATGCTCATAATGCCGAGTTTGGTTGTCTGCTTTGACCTGTATGGATCTGAGAAGGAACACATTGGACTCTGCCCTCCCATATCTGGAGATCTCTAGAGGCAAAGACTTGGAAAACATGTCTGTACTTGGAAAACATTCTCCAGCAAGTAGAAACTTTTGACATTTTTCTATCTTTTATTATTATATTATTTTTATTTATTTGTACTATTATATTTTTATTTGCCGTTCTTCCACATCTCATCTTCTGTTCCTTCCTGTCTTGATTCTTCTCCCTTTACCTATTCCCCATCTGTTTTGTTATTTTATTAATATTACTTTTCCTTCACAGAGTTTCTACTTCTTAGTTCAATGTTCATTGTCTTTTGCTCCTGTTTTTGTTGTTGTTGTTATTAGGTATGTAGTGGATATTTATATGTGGTGTCTACATACGGTATCTACATATATCATAGTGAATATCTGTTCTGTGCTATATATAGTTTGCTTTGTCCCTCCTGAGTCATATTAGACGTTGATCCTTCCAAATAAGGGTGCACACCAAGTAGAAACTCATATAAAAGTGTAAGTCTTATCTTTTACAAATATGCACAAATCACTATATAGAAGCACAAAGAAACACATAAAAGCAAGGCACGATTTGGCCTGGAAAAGTTCATAATTTTTTCAGTAACTGAACCCAAACACATAAATGCAGATTCAAAAGTTGTGGGGAGCAGATGAAGTCTGAAGTGAGTGTACATTTATGACACGAGTATAGCCATATGAAAGACGCTAATGCCTTAGACCCATGTGAGTGGCCCAGCCTTCACCTGTTCTGAGTACAAAGGACAGGGTATACAGAAAGTGTCAACCACAGCTTCCTCCTCCCGAATGACTGCAGCCTGAGACTGCTCCCACATACAGTCTCCTACTGAGATCAACATTCCCATCTCCTCATTCAACTTTGTCTAAGAAATGAGATTCTGGCCTGCTGGTGCTGCTCCATTAGAGAGCCTGGTCTACCTGGCTCCAGCATTTGTGTACCTGTGTCGATCATTTCTTCAGTACCAAAGCTATGCATGCCATGGCAAAAAAGTCAAATTTTATTTTATTTTATTACAAGTCTCTACTTGTTGGAGAGGTAGAGACATGTTTTCCAAGTCTTTGCCTCTAGAGATCTCCAGATATGGGAGGGTATATGGAAGAATAGAGTCTACTATGTTTATAGAGAGTCCTGTTCATAGACCAAGAGTCTCACGCTGGGGAAGTGGCTCATTCTCCCAGAACTTTAGGGTAGTGGCCCAGAATTGATAACCATGCAAAAAGACAGATTGTGAGAATAAAGAGTACCACAACTCTACTGAAGCGACTGATCAAGAAAGGTGTTATCTCTATTTCCACTGAGAGTTAAAAATCCTTTTTAGGATAAATTACTATAAAGTAAAACTCCAAATGAAAATACAAGGTAATCCATAGCAAGAAGGGAACAGCCACAGAAACATTCAGAGACTTATATAGATGCAGGACTATTAATGTTTAAAGCCAACATCCCAGTGGGACAACTCATGGAGATGTGAATCCAAATGTTTAATATTAACAATTGAATTTTGGTAAAACTGAGGAAAATATAAATACCTACTAAAATGCCATAATGTTTCACACTCTCTTAGATGTATGACAGAGAAGTTGAAACCAAGTGACTATTTGCAAAAATCTCAAGACTATTTTTAAAAAGATTTTTTTTTATTTTTATATACAAACGGTATGTTTAAGCACCAGGCTCATGCACAGTGCTCTCAAGAGTTCAGAAGACGGAGTTGGATCCCCTAGAACTGAAATTAGGCATGAGTGTGAGCCTCCATATGGGTGTTGGGAACTGAACCTGGGTCCTCTGCAAGAATAAATGCTCTAAACCACTGAGTCACCTCTCCAGCCCCCTAAAGACTATTTTTATTCTTATTTATTTATTTATTTCCTTCCTCCCATATTTACCTATGTTTGCAGAGTTTTATGCCATTTAGGCTGGTGACAAGCTTGCTGTATAGTAAAAGACAACCTTGAACGCCTGATATTCTGCCCTTTACCTCCAAGTGCTGGGAATATAGTATTTGCCACTATGACTAGCTTGAAAAATTCATTTATTTGCATAGGTATCTAGCAATATCTATCAGAGTTGAAGATAACAGATATCATATTACATATACATCTTATAGACCTTTGGTTTTGAATAATGGCACATATTTAAAGTATTTGTTACAAAATTATTTATTATTTCAGTGTCTAGAATACTTCTAAATATTCATCAGAATAGGCAAATAAGTAAATACATCTTTATAGATTTATATAATTAAAAATGATACAGTAGGTAAAACTCCATCTTCAGATATAAGCATGTCTGTCTCAAAGCATAATGATGAGGAGAAACTGGTGAATCTAATGTGCAATTTATAAAAATAATGGAAAATTATGTCCTAAATTTGTTTTGAATATGTTAGACATGATAGACAGCAAAAAATTTAGGGTACATGCAAAAGGAAAGGAGTCCCTCACTCTGGTTCTGGCTGTAGTTTGTCACTGGCTAAGAGTCAAGAATTTTAGCACAACTAATAAAAAATAGTTGCGAATTCTGTCTACATTGAGACAAAATCTTTTTATAGGGATATGTCAAATAAAATATCATAATACCAATAAACTATGCTCAAAGCCAAAGCTTATGTGACCTGTGATCTTAACCTTACTCCTTTCTCATCTATAAACCTGCTATATTCTGAGACTCTGAAGCCAGAGACAAGATTATGAACCTTACCTGTTATCAAGTCATATGTCTGAAATTCCTTATGACTTACCTATTATAGTTAAGATCCCTTTGCTCTTTTGACCTATGTTTTCAGCTTCTCAGCCTGTAATACTGTGCAGCATATCTCAGAAACCAGCTTATGATCTCATTTATTAAAGAGAAAAATGCTTCTTAGATAGGACTATGTGTGCCAAAATAATGCTTAAACTTTCAAAAACTTTGAACAGTGTAACTTCAGAAGCCACCAAAATGGTGTACATGGCTGTTGTTAAAACAAGTCATGCTGTGACTCTTGGCAAGCCCAGGTCCCAACAGGGATGTGCAGTGTCCTCTTCCTAAGCAATGGTCCCTTAATGCCTGTGTTTAAATCCTTGTTGTTTTCCTTAATGGATTCTTAGTGAAGGTTCTGTTGCTGTGTAAAGACTATGATGAAAAGTGACTTGGGAAGGAAAGAGTTTATTTCACCTCACAGGTTTCATCCATAATCAAAGGAAGTCAAGGCACCAACTCCAAGTAGGAACCTAGAGGGAGGAATTGAGGCAGAAGCCATTGATGAGTGATGCTTAATGGCTATTCTCCATGGATCACTCAGCCTGCTTTCTTGTATAACCCAGGGCCACCTGCTCAGGAGATGTGCCACTACAAAGAGCTGGGTTTTCCACATCAATCATCACTCAAGAAAATGCCTTACAGACTTGCATACAGACAATCTGATGGAGGTATTTTCTCCATTAATATTCTCCCATCCCAGATATGTAAGATTTGTGTTAAGTTGACCAAAAAAGTAACCAGCATAATGAACTTTAACTATTCTACTAACTCATTCTGAATTTTTTTCCTGTGGAATAGTTAATAGTCTTGACCTCATTTGAGTACTGTTCTCTGAAAAGAAGTTCTTATACTGCTAACAGGCGGCAACAGAAGTCCGACTCCTGCTCCTGACACAATCATACTATCGCATAGACCGTCAACTTTGAGACTGTATTTAGGGCAGATGGGAAGGAAATGTAGCTGCACAAGTTTAGGTGGGTATTATTAGTAAATGGGTGATTTTATATTCTCCTAAAACATTTTGAAAGAAACTTTTTACCAACTTCTATACATTAAAAAAATTGGAAATATATACAGGATATTGGATATTACAGTATAAAAATAATACCAAGTATTATCTTTATTTAACACTGAGGCACATTGTCTTTAAAATGTTTAAAATGAAGTTCATTTAAGAAGCAAGGTGACCTTAAAGATGCTCAATACTATATGTTATATAACATTATATATTTTATTATCAACATAATATCAATCGTATATAGTATAAAGACAATGACTTTGGAATCTGACACACCAGCTGCGTTCTTGATAATTTTTTAAAAAATCATTCAGATAATCAGATGGTTTATTCGTACAATGGCATGCTATAACATTTGCCAGCTGGTGTCGGTTTAAGGTTAAGTAAGTTAGCATAAAAGCAAGTTCTTGATTTATCATAAGTAAACAATAAATATCTTATTCTAGGGACAGATTTACTACTTCCATATAAGTACATGAGTAGTTATTTTCCACTGTGTCTGAAAAGTCATTTCTAAGATTCTGACAGTCTGGAACGGTTTGGCTGTACCAGGTGTTTCAGCTTTCTAAGGAATGATGTGTTGACTCCATAACACTTTCAGAGAGCGGGACCCCTTCTGCTTTCTTTCCAGTATGCTCGTGTGAGATTTTGTCTCTTGTGCTCATCACCAGACTCAAGATCTATCACTACCACTACCACTATATCTCTAGTTTGGCATGAAAAAGAAAAAGAGAAAAATTGTCTATCTCCTTTCAAATAATTTTCAGGATGCCTTTTAATGTGTGCTATAATTACAATCATTGTCTAGAATTGTAACACATGGCCTTTGTCACATCAAGAAAAGCTTGGGAAAATGACTCTCTAGAACAAAAGCAGAACTGTGTTAGTAAAGGAGATGAGAAGAAGGAGCAGTGTGGAGCCTGGAAGAGTACGGCTAACTGCAGAGATTGCTGTCTCTTGCTGTTCAGAGGGCATTCATCTGAGTGAAGATTTGCCTTTCCACCTAAGACATCTTCAGATAGCCCACCTAGAGATTATATGGAAATAGCAAGCTGATAGGAAACAAAAGTGAATAATTTTACTAAGCCTGCATGCAAAAGCAGTGTGGGGCTTTTACTTAAAGATTTATTTATTTGTTTGTTTGATTAGTTAGTTAGTTAGCTAGTTTATGTGTATATGTGTATATGTGTGAGCCTGTTTGGATGTATATGTACCATCTCTGTACTGGAGCCTTCAGAAGTCAGAGGAGGGCACAGGATCCCCTGGAGCTGATGTTAAAGGTGGTTATGAGCCACCACACGGGTACTGCGAACTGAAGTACATCTTCTGTGATAGCAGTAATTGCTCTTAACCTCTAAGCCATTCTTCTAGCCCCTAGTGCTTTTGCTTAAACAGTATGCATATGGGAAAAAGCTAGGAGGGTGTTAGGGAAGTTGAAGGGATGGGTGAGTGAAGATCCCCACTTGAACCACAGGCTATAGTAATTATACTTTCAAATTTCTCTAGCAGTAAATCAGGGAAGTGCAAAGATCACAACTATTGTTAATGGGTTTTTTAAATGACAGGAATGAACTGGATTTTAATAGCGTTGCATTTTTTGACTTTTGCATCTTCCTCTTCTTGATCTTATATAAGCTATTAGAGCTAATTTTTTAAGGAGCAAATGATACCCCTCCTGAGAGAAATCTTGCCTGAAGCAAGTACTTTTATGTGCTGCTCCTAAGGCAGCAAGGCACCCAGTTAAGGACCTGGTGCAACACATCTATATTAGAGCTACACTAATGAGCAGCAGGTGCTTTTACTTATATTCTCACTTAAGGAATCATCACAATCCATGAAAATAAGAATTTTGCATGTTTAAGTAAAAGTAAATGGAAGAGACTGGGGCTTATTTTAAAATTAAAGATTGTAGAAACAGAACTTTCAGAAATAAGAACTTTGAAATATATAGTTCACTATATATTTCACTGAATATAATTTACTATCTAATATATATATATATATATATATACATATATATATACCAAACAATTTATCAGTAAAGATTGCATGGAGAACAATATTTTCAATTCTTTGGGAAAAGGAAATTGTTCTTACTAACATTTACCTAGTGAGGGGTAACCTTGGCTAACATCCCAGATGACTAACATCTTCAAAATCCAAAGCGTCCTCCAATGCATTGATATTTACATGGGTTCTGTTTAATACTGGATATTAATGGAATTTAAACAAAAGTAAAGTAGAATTGAAAGTAGCTTCATAATTTGTCTTGTGTATTAATTTTGCCTTGTGGTCCTTAAAACTCTAGTTGGCTCATTTTATAAAGTCAACACCAATTTTATTGCAGTTCTATAGGAAGGCACATTTCTATTTCAATGAATGACCAGCTTGCTCTTGGGAGTGATGTGTGTCTTCACACTGCCTGCAACCAAAAGAAGTGTGTGGACTACATAAACTATGTTGGATAAGAACAGAAGACTCTTTTAACTTCACAGGGAATAAGACAGATCTAGATTCATAGTCATATCCTTTGCTTTCCACAGGTAGATACTAATGTCTGCAAAAAATACAAGCAAACTCACACTGATTTTAGCATCAGGCTCTCTGGTAATGAGCTGACATTGGAGAAGTCAGAAAATGAGAATCATATGCCTTTAGGATCTCCCTCTGAGGTGGTTTGGATGGGAAAAAACAAAACAAAACAGGAGACTATAGAATTTTATAATCTGCTCTCCTAGACTCTTTCCTGCATTTTAATCAAGGTAAAAGTTGCAAAGCCAATAGAGAATGAGGTCAGAAGCTGGAACCCTGGAAAACAGGCTAGTCATGCACTCAGCAACTAGCAGAAGGTGAGAGGACTAGGGCCTGGTGTGCATTTAGGAGCCTAATTCATTAGAATTGATAAGGAAGAAATGAAAATAAGAAGCCTTCCTCTTTGCAAGAATATAATTCTATTCAATTTTCACCAAGGGAGTGTCAATGGGTATATAAACCACACTCCAGGGCAGACCCTATGTTCAGGAGTAATTAGTCAACACAAAATAAACTCCATGTTTGTATGTGTGTTCTGGGGAGGGAGGTATTTTGCTTTGTTTCACTATTTTTATTTTATTGGGTTTTGTTTGTTTTGCTTTTGCTTTTGTGGTTTGTATTTACAAGAGAGAAAAATGACATAAAGTTGGATGGGTAGGAAGTGAGGATGATTGGGAAGGAGTTGGGAAAGGGGAAAACATGATGGATATATGTATATAAATCAAAATTTAAATAAAAATAAACTTTAAGGAACCAGAGTTGGCATAGAGCACACCAAGACACCAGATTCTTAGCAAAAAGAAAATGTATTTGTCCCAGAGGGACAAAGGGAAGGGAACAAGAAACAGGGGTAGAGAACAAGGGACAGGGCTTAAGGGATAAGGGAAAAGGGTTATTTGTTCAGGAGGGACAAAGAATTGTCTCTGGATAGAGTAGAACAGACATGGCCCATAGGCAAATGGCAGGTTATTCAGGGTCCTGGATGGGAAGAGAAGAAGTTAGAGTTGGAGAAGAGTTGGGGTGGCTGTCTCTGATTGGCTGGAAGGAGAACAAAGGAGAGGAAATGTGATGCTTTGGGAAAGAGGCAGGGGTACTGTGGAAGGATTTCTGGGAGACCTTTATGTGTGAGGCTTGAACTTAACGTATATCTGGCTGTCCTTTCCTGATCCATCACCGACTTGGATTATGCGGGAGATGTACTAACAAAAATAATTTTTAAAAATTTAGATTGTAGTATAATTAGAAATTCAGAAACTATCCCCAGAAGTCTCAGCAACATGCATACCTAAACAGGATCTGAAGAAGAAAGACACCAATAGACATGGTAAGTTAGTAGTGGGCAAAGTCCTTGAGCCTTCAATCCTAAACAAAGAATGACAGGCAACTAAGGAATCCTAAGAGTGGGAAAAGTATATTATTTGGTTACCCAGTACTAAGTGGCCAGCTCTGAAAGCCTACATACATTATATAAACATTATATAAACTGAGTGGATTGTATTTATGTATCCAGAGTTCTTTTTTCTTATTATTTTTATTGAGACTTTCTGTGTGTTCCCTCTCCTGCCTCTACCCTTGCTGCCTTTGTTACTGAAGGGATGGCTTTTGACACTACTCAATCACCTGTCAACTACCCTATATACTTTTGTAATTTGGGGACTTAACACAAAGTTGGCACGTTAACTGTTTTTAGACAAGTCTACGTGATCTGAACTGCATGGACGGTATTAATATGTGAGTTTCAACTGGCAAGGGAGAGGCATCTGGAAGACTTACAGTAACTCAGACAAGAACTCTGCCCTTCTTATTTCTCTCTGGAAATTGATAACTTCTTATATTCCCATAGAAGTACTTTTTCTTACAAAATGTCTTTTTTTCATGTGAGGAAGGCTGAGAATTGAACCTTGGAGTCTTACACATGCTAGATAAACACCCTACCACAGAGTTATAGATCCATCAATTTTTGTAAACATTATTTTTTTTTAGACAGTCTTGCTAAATTGTCCATGCTGGCCTTGACCCTGTCATCCTCCTGTCTCAGCATCTTGAGCTACTGGGATAACAGGCTCTCACCACCAGACTCAGTCAAGATTTCCATTCTTGCTACAGCCAAGACACAGAATTCTTCCAAATACCAAATCTGCCCCTCTTCACTCAAATCCTCCCCAGCATGTCTCCTGTACCCTCTTTATGGGATTTCATCAAGTCTGCCAATCTCTGCTTTTGGATTTCTTGTTTCCTTCTCTCTCATGCTGTCACCCCTAGTTCAGATCCTGATCACATTAAATTTGCATCATTTTATACTCTCTTAACTTGATGTGCTGGCTCTACCCTTTCCTCCCTCTGATCTTTTCTCCACACAGGGGTCACTGGGAGTTTACATTTCTCACAGCAGGAGGAGTTCCCTGCAGGTCTCAGTATGCCATATACCTGATTTCCTCATCCGTATTTGCATCTTGCTGCCTCTTGCCACTTATCTCTCCAGCTTTGCATCTTTTTCCTGCTTCTATCAATCAATTTCCTTTACTTAAATGTTTCTGCCTTGCTCTTCAGATATTCAACAATGAATTACTCTTGTAAGTTCATTTCAAATTAGCTCCATTTAATCTTCTCTGAAAATTCTGGTCTCTTTAAATTTCATAGCTATAACTATCAATAGCACACATAGGTGGTTGTCTAGAAGGTTATCTTGTTTGCAATGCTTCATTTATGATGCTAAGATTCTGCCTTAATGCTCAGAAGTAATGTCTTAGTGATACACTTCTGTTTTAGTATTTTTCCCCTTTTCAGGGGAAACACAAAAACACAAGAAGGATAGAGAATGGATGCTTAATATTTATTTCTAAAATTTACATGAAAACTTATGCAAAATAAAAAATGCAATAAGAACTTTTGAAAAGCTAGCATGGGATTTGAAAAGTTTAAACAGTTTATATCTGGAATTGGTTTAGAACCAGAAATGAAATCTTCTGCCCCTGATCTGTCTGGAGCTGAAAACATCCTGCTCATGTTATGCTTTTCTGGACTCTTAATTAGCTTCCATTTCAGCTTTCATTATTGGAACATTAGATAGCACTCATACACTTGAATAATTACATGGTACCTTTAGCTTTACCAGGTAGAACAATGGTTTCCAAAAATAGGGCCTAGAGACTGTCACATCATTTGTAATGTGAAAATTGTTCTATTGTGTGTCCTTCTTACACCGTTTTCTCCTTCCCTGAATAAAAAATGCCATGCCAAGGAAATGGTAAAAACCAGAGACCATAGAAAGTGAGATGATGGAGTAAATTTGATTTTGTGCCAAGAAACAGTTCTTATTTTCATAAATTGCAACAATGTTGCCTTCACTTGTTCAGGCTAATTGGATTTTGATTAGATCCCAAAATCCAAGGCTGGGTCAACCTCTAGCTAGATCTAGATCTACTCTTTCATTTCGGTAAGCTAATTATTTTTATTAGCAAATATAGATGGTACAAAGAAGTGGATTTCCTTGTAACATCTTCATACATGCATATAACATATGTAAGGAGTATCTATTTGTGAAGCAATACAAAGAGGTAGAAAATATACTTTGTAACCCTAAATGTATCAAGTATCTTATATTTCTGGGAATAAATTTAACACCCAGGACTTAGATTGCAGTTAAAACAATATATTTAATATTGAAGACTGTGCACTACATATGTTCTACAGTAAAATATGAATGACCATTCTCACTTTGTGATTGAATGCTGGCTTTCTATGTGAACTTTTAAAAAATGAAATAAGACTTTTTAAAAAATAAAAATACAATGTTCTCAGAATATGAAAATGTATTAAATAACACCTGAGTGAATTTGTCTTCAATTAAACTTTTTGCATTCTATTCCAAAACCTTTAGTAAAATTGTTTACATCATGGAAATCGTGTAAGTTTTGTAAAATAACAAAGGAAAGGAAAACTGATCTGAGGCCATATCAAAAATTTCAAGACTAGCATTATAGCAAAATTAACTGACATATACTACTTACATGCAAAAAAAATCTGTGAATACTTAATTTTAATAGGTGCGTCTCTTTCCTACTACTTTCTTAATAGACACAGTTTTCAATTTCAATAGTCAAGTCATAATGAGCTGAAGAGACCGAGTTGGCTCATCATGTGTACATAAGATTAGGACTCAGTAATGTGCTGACTAATCTCCTTCACACTAAACACATTATGTTCAGCTTCGACTTAAATAGCTAAGTTACTACTTTATCTTTTTGTCCAAGTGATTGCTGTCCCTTCTCTTCCTTGTCCAGTACCATCCCTTCTCCATGCTCAGTATTATCAAACCAAGCCACAGATCTAATTACATTGTCTTGATGCCAAAATCTCTGCTCCTGGAGAAAGGCATCAGGCAGCCCATCTAGGTAAATGAATTACAAAAGCATCCAGGCAGGTATCTGGTGAATGTCTCGCTTCATCCTTGCATAATAAACTATCTCCTCCTGCTCATTCATTTGTCAGTCACAGTAACTAAGGCTTATTATTTGCTGAATGTACGTGACACCAGCAATTTGCAAAGTCTGTTGGCAAGAAAATCAGGTTAGAATGACAGAGTGAGAAATTAAGCAGAAGCCTGATGTAATTAGCTACAACAATCAGTGCTCTAATTTCTGATTTATTGTGTCCTGTTTTCCTGTTGCACTCCACTCTGTGTATACTGTATGTGCTTCATATAGGTCAAACAATTGACTTATCAGTCTTGGCCCAGCAAGAGGTCAGAGTTAACAATATTTATTTAAATACACAGGATGCTTCTCCCTGCAATTAGGAAATAACTATTACTAATAGATCCTTGGCACCATTTCCTCATTCACACAGTATTTGAAATAATAAAAAAAGAAAGAAGGAATGAATGAATTAGTATTCATTTCTTACATAGACTCAAAGGCTGATTTATTTATTAATAATTCTCCCTCTAGAATTATTTTTCTTATTCTACAAAGATCTATGATGATAAATGAGCCAAAAGAATCATTATTGTTACAGTAGAAAATTCAGACAAATATAAAAAATGTCCTCCTGATTTATAATGGGGTGTTACATTCAAAGTTCTGTTGAAAGGTTATTACAGACTCCCTCCCTAGAAACTCTAGATAAAGAACTTTTACTTCCCATCATACAAACACAAATAGAAATTTGGGTTTGTTACATATAAGATCTATTTTGAGAAAAAAAAGTAAGAACTACTTTCAATTAAAAGAATTCTATTAAAACAAAGCAAGATTACTCAAATGTTGGCAACATTTCTGAAGAGATGAATATAACTCAAATCCAAGGTAGTTTCAAATGAAATTTGTATGCCTGGCATGAAAAGGATTACTTTATAAGCCTGCTTATAAACAAAGAAACTGGGTATAATGAGATAAATTTTTCTGATCATATTCTTTAAATTTTTCAGAGCTTTATATATCTATAAAAAGATGAAACAGAACATAGTTCCAAACCACCAGAGTGTAGTAGAGCACAAAGGAATAAGTTCTGAGGTCATTTCCCCATTAACCAGAGACCTTTGATAATTTATTTGACATATTTAAATATGTCTCTTTATAGATAAGTCTGTATGCTTGATCTTATTTTTTAAAATAAAAATATTTTTTTCCAGGCAGGCCTAGTAGTAAATGCTGTAATCGTAGCACATGGGAGATGAAAACCAGGCGGTGACAAGCTTGAGGCTAGCTTATACAACAGAGTGAGTTCAAGGACAGTCTGAGTACTCAGAGTGACTCCATCTCAAAAAGACAAGGACTGGGGATGGCACTCAGTGACATATATATACATGTGTGTGTGTATATATATATATATACACACACACAAGTTTGTATGTATGCTCAATATTTTACATGTTCAGCATCTTTTAATTTTCCCAATTATCCTACAAATAAAACCCCTTTATTATCTTTACTTTATAAATGAGGAAACCAAGGCTTTGAAATTCAGTAAATTGCTTGTGTTTTCCAGCTAGAATGAAATTAAAACATCATCCTAAACCAGTTAATATATACCCACAATCTAAATGCTTAAAGTTTCTGTTCTAAATCTGTCCTTCTTAACATCCTAGTAGCATAAGATTCTGGTCAAGCATATAGGCAGATACCTGAAGGTGAGTATAATCTATGACTTAAAAAAAAAACCATGAGAGTCAGCAGGGACCTGCCTATAAGGTAGGATGTTTAATGGCTGAGTATCCAATTGTAGTTGTATTTAATTGTAGTTCCACAAATGTACTAATAACCTAATCAATTACTAAGTTGTTACTAACCACCACTATTCTCAATTGTGAAGACATTTAAAATATAGCTTCTCCTACCCAAAGTCACCTAATTTAGTTGAATATAATTCATGTTGGAACTTCATGAGTGGCATAATTTGAGATGTATGCAACACATGCTAAAGAGTTCATCTGAAGGATTTCAAAATCTCAGAGAACTAAGGAAAAATTTAATGAATGAAATACATGAATATAATATGAATTAGTGAAAAACGGGAAGTTTACTGTCAAAATTAATTACAAGAAGGTGTTGATGAAAGCAAGTTCACAACGTTATATGACTTATGGTCTAGTGTATTCTTGACAGAGGTACAAGATTGAGTGGGGTGAATATGTATTGTTTTTTCCAGTGAGAATAAGGAAAGTCTCTATTAAAAATTGGGGAAAACATTTATTGGGGCATCATACAGCTTTTCTTTGTAATGCTTAAAACTGACTTGATAACTTCTGGTAAGAAAAGAGAGGAAGAATTGATAGAAGAAATATTTTCAAAGTATATTTTCATGTATCATTCTTTTAATAATTAATTAACTTGATTAACCTTTCTTGTAAATTTAGTCTGCTCAAGCTGCTATAGAAAATTACTGGTTGGCTTAGAAACAACAGATTTATTCCTTACAGTTCTGAACACTGGGAAACTTAAGATGAAGGCTCTAGCAGATTCAGTATCTAGGGAGAACCAACTTCCTCTTGATTGATGACCATACCTCAGTTTCAGTTCCAGTTGCTGTGACAAAACTCTGACAACAGCAGCTTAAGGGAGGGATAAAGGAGTTGTTTTGGCTTAAAATTTCAGGTTACTTTCCATTGTTGCAGGCAAATCAAGATGGAAAGAAATGTGAAGCAGATAGTCATATTGTATTCTGTATGTACACAGTCAAGAGCAGAGGGAAATGAATTAATGAATGTATGCTGTTAAACTTGTTTTCTCTACTCTCGCACAGTTCAGAATCATTTCTTGGGCATGGTGCCACCCACAGTGGACAGGACTTTCAGCCTCAATTAATGTAATCAAAATAAATTTCACAGTCATACCAAAGGCTAATCTAATTTAGACAATACTTCACTGAAAGTTCCTCCTCAGCAACTGTAGATTGTGTCAAACTGGCCCCTAAAACTGTCACAACCATCTTTTCTCTGCAATGTCACACGGTTAAGGGGCAATGGGGATTTCTGGAGCCTCTTTACACGGGTACTAATCCCATTTACAAGGACTCCACACTAGTGTTATAACAGATTCTCAAAGGTTCCACTACCAATTACATTGCATTGGAACTGGGCTGGTGCTGAGGCTTCAAAGATGATTAAATGCGAGAGAAATTCTTAGAGCTACTGAGGAAAACTAAGAGGTTTTGATGAATGGGTCATTACGATAGACTACGATAAAACCTGAGTTAGAAGTGTCCTAGAGCTTTGAGAAAGCACCTGAGAGCAAATCTTCACTAAGGTTGAGCTCTGTGGAAAGTTATCAAAGGAGACATCCAATTCAAGTCTTGAGAGATATGTAAAACCCAAGCAGAGGGTCAAAAGGGGATCATTGTATATCACAAGACAAAACTACTCAAAGGCATTCTGGGAGTTCCAAAAAAGTTTGCAACAGCTTGTATAGCATGTTCTGGAGTACGGGATGAGAACAATAAAAAGAAGGCTGGGATAGTCTTCAAGAATCCCAAACACTAGGAATAGGTTTATCTGAAACTGATGAAAGCAATGAAGGAGAATAATGTTGCTTAATTTGAATCCAGAAAATAAATGACTGTTCAAGAAAAATGAGTTCTGGCAGAACTCAAGACACAGAGTGATGAAATATATTTAGATGCATCTCCTTGGACTTTGGAGGAGAGAGAGTGATGATGAGGACCTAAGAGTCTAAGAAAACAGGATAGGGCCTGTTAAGATCAATTTAACAGGATCTATATAGGATTTTATTTTTTAAAATGCCAAATAGTAAAGAAAAACTCTAGATTTCCTTGTGGCTAGGTGAATATTGTTCTCATAAAAGAGTGTTTATTATTTCTAATATAATCTTCTCAGATTTTATGAAGGGAGATCTGTGACATATACTCACATGTGGCACACACTAACATGTCCTATGAGAGCACGGACTCACTGACTCTTTTATGTGTTCAGTTTTACAGAGTGACAAATAGTCACTGTCTTAAATGATGAGAAAACAGGGCCAAGAACATAGTTCAGTTGATAACATGGATTTTATGCAAGAATGAGGTTTTGAGTTCAGACCTCCAGCATGCATGTAAAAAAAGCCAGGTGTGTTTACATCAGAGGTTCTCAAACTGCAGGTCATGACCCTTTGGGGGTTGAACACCCCTTCACAGGGGTCCTCTAAGACAACCTACATATCAGATATTTATATTATGATTCATAACTATAGCAAAATTACAGTTATGAAGCAGGAACAAAAATGTTATGGTTTGGAGTCACTAAAATACTAGGAACTGTATTAAAGGGTCACAACATTAGGAAGATTAAAAACCACTGGGTTACATGAATATATAACCCTAGTAGAGTGGGGTCAGAGATAAGTGGATTCTTGGAGCCCAGCTTGTCTAGCTAATAGATGAGTGCCAGATTTAGTAGAGACCTTATATGCAAAAGTGGGGAGGAAAAGGAAGATACCTCACATCAACCTCTGCCCTAGACACACACACACAGCATAGAGAAAACAATTGTGAATAAGGAAAAGACTACATTTATACATTACCAAGACAGAAAAGGGGGTAAATTTCATTGCCTGATGACAAGGCAACGAATATAATAAATATCTTTACCAGTTGCAGGAATGTCAAAATAGGAGAGGAGAAAATTAGTAATGAAACAAAAACTAAAAAGGTACTGAGAAGAAAAACTAAAACAAACAGAAGTGACAGTGTCGCTTTAAAGAAAATCTAAATGACAGAACAAAAAGGATTCTCTAAGGTGTTATCTGTATTAAGACTTCACTGGCAAGAAAGAACTGAACAGGAAAGATCTAAGAGATAATTATTACGAAAAGAGAAACGAGAAGTAGATGATTCTCTAACACAGGGTTGTGTGTGGTAGACTAAGAATCAGAAAGAGGTACAGTGCAGCAATCATAGACATTATCAAGGGATGTAGTAGAGTTTTTTTTTAAAAAAAAATAAACTCAGAGAAAGAGGCATTAAAAAGTATTATTGACTTAGCTTTCATTTTTGGTGGCTAGAAAGTACTCAAAGATAATCAGGATTATAATGTAATAGTATTTGATATACAAAATAAATTTGGTTACTGAGTAGAAAATATCAGAGCTCAAAAGTAGTAGTTGCAGATGTTGCTTGTGCTAGGCAGTCACATTGATTTGGACTAGGGTAATGGCAGTGGAGATGGGAAGGTGAGGAGTAGCATGACAAGCTAAGCCAGGACTTCATCTGGAGCTGAAGATGAAAATAATAATCAAAAGCATCCTAGGCTTTGGCTTTGAACATCTATGTAGACAGTAGTCACATTCATGAAGCAGAGACTGTGGAGGTAGGGACACATTAGGAGAAGATGATAAATCTAAATGTTGTTACTATCTATAATAAACTTGAGATGTCTGTCCGAGTTCAAGTAGACATATCAAATACAGAGTTGGACATTCTAGCTGTGGTAGAGAGGTTAAGGCCAGACTCATTGGGATAGAGATAGCATTTACAGCCACAGAAGAATTGCATGGGATCATATAGAGAAAGGTTAAAGACTGCAGAGAGGCCTTAAGACTGATCTAAACTCACATTAACACTAAGAGATCCAAGACAGGGATCAATGAGCATAGGAGACTGAGAGAAGGAAGGAGTCCCAGCATTCCTGTTACAAACTCAAGAACACAAAGGATTTCAAGAAGAAAGGAAGACCAATTTTGCCAAATAGAACAACCTGATAGAGAAAGGTAACAGAAGATGAAGGAAAAAAAAATTGACAAAAAGTTTCATGAGCACTATGGTTGCATATCTATAGATTTAAGTCAACTTCTGATATTCAATGCTTTAAGACTCTGGGCAAACAATTTAAATCTTTACCCTTCAAAGTTTTCATCTCAGTAGTGATGGTAAGTAGAGTGCCTAGTGCCAGACTTGTTAAATGAATAAAAACAATAGCATATGGGAAAGATTTTAGCAAGATTCAAATAGTCATTTTGCCCAGACTTTTTTTCCAAGAGATAAGATATTAATAATTAATCAGTTTTGCCTAGCTTGAATAAAGTTCATTAATCAAAACTTGGCGAGAAGATGGCTAAATTCTTGAAGCTATTATGTCCTTACAGTTTTATTAGAAGTACAAAGTTTAAACTTTATAATGGGAACAGTAATAAATCATGAAATAGTCACATTATATCTAATAATTCTAATAAATGTTTAAATTTCTATCACAAAGGAAACAATGGAGACACATTTCTTATGCTTACCACTAAAAATTTTAAAAGAAATATTATAACTAAAATATTCTAAACAAAAGCACAAAAGAAAAAGCCATTACAATGAGAATATTAGTAAAGTTGAAGCATCTGAAGCATATTAATTTAAATTAAATATATAAATGTCAAAGTAAGAATAAACATATGTTTGGCAGACTAATGGAACAATTGCATGCAGAATTTCTGGCAAAAGAAATGGCTTCCTTGTGATGGAATCTACCAGTTTTCAACCAATTGAAGGTTTTGTGTTGGGTAACTACTGCTTAAATCCTTAAAGCAGCATGATTTTCTGAGGATGTATTGACATTGTTAAAATATTTGTCACTTAGAAATGTGACTGGAGAGGTCATATCTAGAAACACAATTGCCCAGAACCCCAGAAGCCATACTTATCAAGATTCCAGAATTTACCAGGCAACACATTAACCACATTCTCTTAAGAACCAGAAAAAGCACGAGATGCCAAGAAACAAA
This sequence comes from Cricetomys ansorgei, assembly GCA_026225945.1. Classification (NCBI taxonomy): domain Eukaryota; kingdom Metazoa; phylum Chordata; class Mammalia; order Rodentia; family Nesomyidae; genus Cricetomys; species Cricetomys ansorgei. The sequence goes on from JAMJFZ010000107.1 coordinate 34,814,971, forward strand.
ACACCCCCCCTAACAAAGACAAGACCAGATATCAGCATTTAGAATTATAATCTTCCAAAACTCAAATGCCTAGACACACATGTAAAAGCACAGTCAATAATAGCCAGGACAGTATATCTCCACTAGAGCCCAGCAACCCTACATAGCTGAGGCAAATGAAAAATGCTTAAAATAGCCTTTATAAATATGATAGAAGTCCTTAAAGAAGAAATGAATAAATCTCTTAAAGAATCTATGAAAAAACCCAAATAGTTGGAGGAAATGAATAAAACAGTTCAAGACATGAAAGTGGAAATAGACTCAATTTTAAAACAAAGAAACAATAAATCACTCAAACAAACAAACAAAAAAAAAAAACCCACCAGCTGACAGGAATCTGTAAATGAAAAATTTAGGAACTCAAGTCATCAACAGACTAAAAGAGATGGAAGAGAGTCTCAGGCATTGAAGACACAATAGAAGAAATAGATAGTGCAAACAAAAAAATTAATGCTAAGTGTAAAAAAATCCTGTCACAAAACACCCGGAAAATTACTATGGAAAGACGAAAACTAAGCATAGTAAAAACAGAGGAAGAAATTAAAACGTAGGTGAAAGGCATAGAAAATATTTTCTACAGAAACATAGAAAATTTCTCTAACCTAAAGGAGATGCCCATAAGATACAAGAAGCATACAGAATGCAAATAGAATGGATTATTTTAAAAGTCTCCTTGGTCCATAACAATAAAAACTATGAATATAGAACAAAGAAAAATATTAAAAGCTGCAAGGGAAAAAGACTAGGTAACATATAAAGACAGGCCTATTAGAATAACACTCAATTATTCAATAGAGACTTTAAAAGACAAAAGGGCCTGGACAGAAATTTTACAGACTCTAAGAGACCACAGATGCCAGCTCAGACTACTATAACCTAGCAAAACTTTCAGTCACAATAGAGAAAAGAAGACATTCCATGATAAAATCAAATTTAAGCAATATCTCTCTATACACTCAGCCCAAAGAAGGCACAAGAAGTAAAACTCCAACATGCAAAGGTTAAGAACATCCAAGAAAACACAAGGAATAAGTAATATCAGATGAACTAATTGACGAACTAACACCTCTCAACATCGATGGTCACAATTTCCTAATAAAACAGCATAGACTAATAGAATAGATGCAAAAACATCCTTCTGCTGCATGCAAGAAACACACCTTAACGTCAAGGATAGTTGTATAAAAGGGTGTAAAAGGAGAAAATAATAAAAGGATGAAAATATATATTCCAAGAAATGGACCTGAGAAGCATGCTGTCGTGGCCATCTGACAAATGAACTTCACACCAAAACTAATCAGAAAAAATTCAGGGAAGTTCCCTACTACTCATAGAAGGAAAAATCTGCCAGTGGACATTAAAATTTTTAACATCTCTACACCAAACACAAGGGCACCAAAGTTCATAAAAGAAACACTACTATAGGTTAAATACCTATTTCTCCTCGCACAGTGATAGTGTGAGATTTCCATACCCGACTCCCCCAATAAATATGTTATAAGTCATAAGTCATAAGTCATAAGACAAAAGCTAAATGGAAATGCCTGAGCTAACTAATGTTATAAAATAAATGGATGTATCAGATATTTACAGAACATTTCACCTAGACACAAAAGAATATATCTCTTCCTATCATCTAATGGAGCCTTCTCAGACAGATAGCAGATCTCAACATGTAGATGAAAATTGAAATAATACCCTGCAACTTGTCTAGCCAGATTAAAGCTGGATATCAACAACAGAAACAATGGAAAACTTTAAAACTAACGAAAACTGGACAACTCACTATTGAATGAAAAATGGGTCCAGATCAAAATTTAAAAAGATAAAGACTTTCTAAAATTCGATGAAAATATACAACATGCCCAAACTTATGGGACACAATGAAGGTTTTAAGAGGCAAATTCATAGCACTAACTGCCTACATAAAAAGATAGATCTCATACTGGGAACTTAACAGCACACCTAAAATTTCTAGAACAAAAATAAGAAATCACACTGAAAAGGAGTAGATGACAAAAAATAATCAAATTCATGGCTGAAATCAATAAAACAAAAAAGTACAAAGAACCAATGAAACAAAGAATTGCTTCTTTGAGAAAATCATTAAGATTGACAAACTCTTATCCAAATTCATAGATGGAGAGAGAATATCAAAATTAACAAAATTAGCCTCAGATAGTATAAAATATCTTAAATCAACTCTAACCAAGCAAGTGAAAGGCTTGTATGATACAAATTTTAAGATATCAGAGAAAGAAGTTGAAGAAGATATTTGAAGATGGAAAGTTCTCAACCCGATAGGATTAACATAGTAAAAAATGGCCATTGTACCAAAAGTATTCTACAAATTACATACAATCCGTACCAAAATTACAAAACAATTCTTTGCAAGTCCTGAAAGGATAATTTCCAAGTTCATAAGGAAAAAGCACACGAAAAACCCACCATAGCTAAAACAACCCTGAACGCAAAAAGAATTGCTAAAGGTATCACAATTCATGATTTCAAGCTGTACAACAGAGTTATATTAATAAAAACAACATGCTATTAGTATAAAAGCAGACATGTTATTCAATGGAATCTAATTGAAGATCCAGATACAAAAGTATACAAAAACAGACACCCAAGTTTTTATCAAGTAGCCAGAAATACAAATCAAAGATGCTGTCTTTTTTTTAGACAGCATCTTCAACAAATGGTCCTGGACCATCTACATATCAGATATTTGTAGTATGAATCATAACAGTAGCAAAATTCCAGTTTATGAAATAGAAACAAAAATATTTTATTTATGAGGGGGTCACCACAACGGGAGGAACTATATTAAAGGCTTGCAACATCAGGAAGGTTGAGAACTATTGTTATAGAGTAAGGGACTAGACCTTCATAGGAAAGAGAAATAGAATAGACCATGTTGCATGGGTTGGGGGTGGGGGTACTATAATCGTAGAATAATGTCAGGGTGGGAAGAGGATACGGGATAATTACAGTAGTTATGTGCTGCTGGGGCATCTCAGCAAGGAAGACAAGGAGGTGTTTTTATAGACTCAAACCCTGCAAGACCTCAGCAGAGGGAACCACCATCCTGGCCAGCGCCATACTCAATCAACAGTGGAACCCAGAGTCTCTGCGTAGGTGTTTTTATTCTTCCAGAATCCCTTAGGTTTCTACTGATTGCATGTGCAGATCATTAGCAATTAACATTCCACACAGAAGTTCAACACCTGAAGACCATACAAAACACAAGACCTAGGCAGACCCTCACCCAACAGTTCATGAAACAATTTCAAACATAAATAAATAATAAACTTCCAACAGATAATGGGAGGGAATATGGGGAGCCAAAATTAAGAGCCACCTGTGGGTAGTAGGAAAACTAATGTAGAGGAAGCTTCCTAAATTATATACACACATGAAGGTAAATAAAATACCCAAGTAATGGTGGAGACAGAGTCCTAGTTGCTCATCTCTTGTCACCAAAGGAAGCTTCCTATACAGGGATATGTTTACATCTAATTGAGTTCTTGGCCAAATGGGCCCCATGAGAATCCCCCAAACAACACAGGCTGTTGTCAAGACTATAGGTTGTTCTCCACAAACTGACAACAATACCACATTGATGAAGACAACACCTATACAACTCATTAAACATGATGAAGTTGAGCTAGTGATTATATAGAGCCTGCATATCTACATGCTAACCAGTGTGTTTGATACAGGAAAGTATTCTACAGGTTACCAAAGGAGAAATGTAAAGATCAAGGCAGCCACAAGGCCCTTTGATCTACAGTGGTTTCTTGCCTGCAAGATATGCTAGGCAATGGTGGCCAGCATGTTTTGTCAAATTCTTATGTGTTCGTTTATATCATATCGTATCATATCATATCATATCATATCATATCATATCATATCATACCATATCATATATTATAATCATTTAGAACCCTGTATATTTTATAATGAGAGATAAGAATTTTGATGGGAGGGCAAGAAGGGAGGAACTTTGAGGAAAAGAGGGAGGGAAATCAAAATAGGGATATACTATGTGAGGAAAATCTATTTTCAATAAAAGAGGAAAAAAGAAAGCCATCTGACATTGGCTTCTAGCTTCTCCGTGCATACATATGCTCCTGAATGTTTACTCTCACACATGTGCATGAACACACACACACACACACACACACACACACACACACATTTGTATAAGTAAATCTCATTATGAAATTGTTCAGAACCAATGTTCTTTATGAAGACACATTTAATGGCTGAGCAGTTGTCCACTTTATGAGCCACATCTCCTAAAAAGGTCTAATAAGGAGCAAATGACAGGAGTCTTGACTGAGTCATGAAGACATAATGTGCACACAAAAGCATGTTCTAAACAAATGCCATATATGGTAAGTGTCAATGGATGATAACTTAAAAGCCCAGCTTTAAGAACAGAAAATTTCCTCTTTAACCAAATTGTAAAAACTAATAATTATTTTGACATGTATGTCAAACAGCAAATTAACAAAATATTGGATGATTCTAAGACTGAAAAAATAATCCCCAGCAAGCTTTCATAGATATCTTTGAGGGAATGGTATCACTGGACACTATAAATGTAAAAGCTTTAGAAGATTAGATTTATGAGAGACTTTGGCAAACTGTGGAATTCTAACAGACATCTATGTTTGCTCATTACCTTAGATCCTCTTATTAAGTAACAGCTGGTAAAATATCTCACTCCAAAATAAACATTATTTTGTGATATATGGACATACTAAACACTATCATGTTAAGATTAAATAAGCTATTCCAGCTTCCAATTTTAAATGTTCATGTATAGTTCACATGACAGAGTGATTCTTTTATTAAGACACTGAATGTTGTCTTTTAATAACTTGGTTCTTCTTCTTCGAGCTACATTACCGATATGGGGTAGCGTGCCTCTGTTTAAGTTCCTTTATTTAAAAAATAATATATACACAAACAAATAAACAAAACCACAACAAACAAACAAAAAAAAGTAAAACATGTGCTAATGAGACAAGGTCTCACTGTGTTGCTCTGACTGGCTTAGAGTGTACAGTAGGCTAACCTTGAACTCAAAAATCTGCCTGCCTCTGACTCTGATTCTAGAGTAATGGGAATAATGGTGTACACCACCATACCCAACTAAAAACTATTGAGGTGCTTAAGGCTTCTTCACACATGCATAGATTTTGTTAATTCACCCTCTCCTGTTCCTTCCCCCAACACCTTGCTCCTGCACCAGCCTAAACCCATATCCTTCATATCACGTTTCTTCTACCATCTTCTCTAATTATACTGGTCACTTGGGTTGCAATATTGTAGGGTCCAAGTAGCATCTTCATGCACACTTCATTTTGGCTAACCCTATTCCTGGTCTCAGGTTTCTCCATCCTCATCATCTATCACCTGCTCGAACCCTGTGTCTCCAGTAGCCCTCTTTTCTACTTTCATTCACTGTTTCACCTGTATTCTACTATCCTCCTCGCTAAATACAGCCCTCCACAAATTGCCTGTTTCTAGTTTCCTGGCTTCCACAGGTACCACAGGCAAAACTCACAGAATGCGTTATCTCCTTACAATTAATAGATCAGAGAGGCACCAGAGGTACCCTGAACAATACAGATTATTGCAACTGTTCTTAATTTCCCACCATAACTAAATGGTAAGACTATTGCTAAAGACACCACACTTGCACGTTACAGAGAAATACATCTTGGATCAACCAGGACTCTCTTTCCCTACTAACTAGCTTCCATGGTGCTGGAAGGTAAATGTTGAGGAAGAAAAGACATCAGTGACCGTATCCAGAGTTGGACCTTGTTCTGCTATACCAAATGTTTACTGCTATAATATTTCCAAGACTGTTTATAGGGATAACCAATTGCTCTTTTGATCAGATGTGAGTCCCACTTCATCAGAGAAAATTCATACATGGTACTGTGAACACTGTCAAAATGTAGCTTCAATGCATCTCTATATCCTAGATGGCCAATATGGAAACTCTACTGTGAGGCGATGTGAAATGACTGAAGATAAACAAGAGGAATCAAGGTTCTGAAAAGTCTGATGAAAAATGAAGGCACATGAAAGATTCCCAACTGTCAGATGTAGGTATGGACATAGAAAATAGTAAATCATTCGATATTTTCTCAGGAAGTACATTCCAAAGTAGTTAGATTATCCAAATATAGACCATGTGTTTTAGTTTGTTTTCCATTGCTGTGATAAACAGCATGGCCAAAAGCATCTTGGAGAGGACAGGGCTTATTTCTTCTTACATTTATAGGTTAGAATTCATCATTGGAGGAATGCAGGGAAGGAACTCAAGTAATAACCAAAGCAGAAATCATGTGGGAACTCTCCTTACTGGCTTGCTCCCTAGCCTTATCTTAGCTCACACTCTTATGCAGCCCAGGCACCTCTGAATAGTGATGGTACCACTAGTGCTTTGAGGCTTTCTACATCAAAAAACGCGGAAAAAATCACACATGTCCAAAAGCCAGTATGATCGAGGCACTCTCCTAATTAATACTTCCTCAGGTAACTCTGGATGGATTAAGTTGACAGCTAAAGCTAAGGAGACCATGAGACCAGATTAGCACTAGAAGAAAGAAAGGTAAACTTCATTTTCTGAGAAAGGAGACAACAGTCATAGTTACAGTTCAAAATACAGAAGTGATCAAGGGAAAAGATTGGTAGATTTTTCGTGAGTATGCACATGCACACATGTATGCACATATGTGTGTATGTTCATATGTATACAAAGTTTTTCATTAGAAAGAAATTGACCAAAGTAAAAATCACTTGGCAATATGAGTTTTAAAATCTTACTTATATGAAAGGCAAAGATTTGTTAATTTCTGATGTGTCCATTTTTAAAAATAAATAAAATGAGAGACTCAGATCCTAACCCTGCCCAAAGTGCTTTCAGAAAAAAAAATAATAGAATTCTTGATATTTGCTTTTTTATGGTTTTTCGAGACAGGGTCTCTCTGGCTGTCCTGGAACTCATTCTGTAGACCAGGCTGGTCTTGAACTCACAGAGATCTTCCTGTCTCTGTCTCCTGAGTACTGGGATTAAAGACATGTGTTCCCACTGCCCAGCCATGATATTTGCTTCTTAAGAATACCAAGTTCACATTTTTTTACAAAAGAGTACTGGGCTGCTTTATTGATAAGGGGAGCCTCTCCCTCCTAAACAAATGATTTAAGCAGTCAACAGGAGCCCTCCTTCTCTTGAAGTATTCTATAGTAACCACTATTCACTGATCAGAATGAGAACACTTCTCAAGAACATTTGAAAAATGCTGAAGATAAAGCTCAGTGTAGGACATATAAAATGCAGCAGCTACTCAATTCCCCTATTTTCTTTTAATCTACGATGATCACTGTGATACAAATATTCCTTAGTCATATTCCTTCAATCTTATATTCGTGTAATACATTATAGATGTCCTATAATTTCACATTACCTTGACAGATCTACTTGTAAGCTTTATAAATCTCAGAGTATTCTGTTTTTAACTAGAACATTCCAACTGCACCTTCCTCACCTAATTCCATATTCAAAATGCCACATCCTTCCTTGTAGCGTGTCTTTGATTATTAATTCAAAATCTTATTCTTCTTAGCTCCACTATGATACTAACTTTTTTGATAGTAGAAACCACATCTTTAAATTTTCCCCTTGCCCTGGGTTATTTAATAGATAATTGTTGTATTTAGTTAGCAAGGTATACTGTTAGGAAGGATTGCTCATTTGATCCAGCATGGATGGCCAAGAAAAGGCGGCTGAACCAGACACACGATAAAATTCCTTACTCTGGACCCCTATCTCCAGTTCCCCACACACCAGAGACTTGAATTAGGGCTGGAATACAGAAAAGCCTGTCTATATACAAGTACATTTAACCATTTCTGGGAGATAACTGAATTATTTCATTTTTGAAAAGACTCATATTCATATTCATGCAATTTTCCTGATTAATCTGAAAAGTTAATGTTCTATTTTTTGTAAATAGATAAAAAAATCTAATATTCATCAGATAAGTCATATGTTCATGAGGGTTCTGAGCCTACTAAAATCTCAAGGGAATGTGACAACAGCTTCTATGTGCAACAGTCAGGCTTATTTTCCAGGGAACATCAGGCATGACCTTCATTAGAAAGGCATAATGCAATTTGGAAAGCTAAGGACGAATTTCAATTGGCAAGCCCCTGTATTTTTCTCTAAAAAAATTGAAAAGTCACTGAAAAGAATGATTTTTACCTTAAAATCACTTTAATGGGTATGTTTCCCATGGTAAAAAGTCATATGTGTGTTTTGACTTGTGACATGCTGACTTGTGACAAATGCATTGTTTGCCAGCAACATATGAAATAAAATTAACATGCATTTTACTTCATACAATATATTTTGATCATGGTTTCCCCTTCCTCACCTTCTTCATGAATCACTTAAAGGAGCCAGTCTCTCATCCTCAGCTCATTACAGGAAAATACATTGTGCATAAAGTGTGTTAATTACTATTAAGCTACAAAGATAAATTAAATGTAAACATAATTGAATATTTATTATCTAAACAGGATAAGCTAATGTCAGAAGGTTTTGATTTCATAAATGTCTGACAAAAATCAATGTACTACTTACAACAATATTAACTGTACTAACTAGTCAAAGTGAGAGATATTGCTTAAGCTCAAACTCATATCAAGATCCACAAACAAACAGTTGGCAAAACAGTCATGTTAATTTTTGCGGGGGCATCCCACAGAAGGCCAGAATTGAAACAAGATGCTCTCAATAGTTTGTTGCCAGTAATGTGTGATATCAACCAGAATTTTACTTTAATCCTTCATTTTTTATAATTTAATACCAATATCACATAGATTATTAGTTTTACTGATATATCAGGAGCAAGTTGTTGGAGTCCAGCTGTGACCCCAGGGCAAGAACTTTTGCCTGCTGTCACCTCCTGACAGTTTGGGCTGTTAATTACCTCCATCAACTAGAACACAAACACCTCTCTGTCTGACAGCTGGCAGACACAGCTTCAGACACTGGCAGCTTGAGAAGATTTAAAACCTGTAAAAAGGGCTGCTATGTAAACAGTTTATTGTACAATATTTGGTGACCACGGTAGACCCACATCAGTAATCAAAGGAAGTTTCTGCTACCTTTGCTCTCTTTGATAGGTTAGCAAAGAAAGAAAGGAAGAAAAGCTTTGGTTTATACATTCTCTCTAGGGGAATAAAACTAGGGATTTCGGTCCTGAAAATATACTTCTGGTGACTTGAAGGTCAATCATATAGTCTTGCTGAAATAAATAAGCTTTGACCCACTCAACAGAAAGAGAAGTCAAAGGTTGTATTTTGTATTGTCCTTGTTGAATCACAATGTAAGTAGGAAAGTTTTTAGCTCACTACTGGTTAAAGATGATGTACAAGTAGCCACTAGAAAACAGATCTGTATCCTTGCAAGTGTGAGAAAATTATATATCTGCTATATGTCATACCAGTCTGCTTGGGACTCTATCCTGACCAAAATGACATTCCTAACATTTCAGTTACATTGCAACTACTCTTTGTGAAACTATACTTAAAACTTGGAAGTATTTGATATTTTATAATCTGTCCTTAACTTGATAAAAATTTTCAGTGTTAAATCAAACAAATCAGAATCCTTAACTCTAAAAATTTTATCTGAACAGTAACAGTAACAATCAGTAACTAGAGCTCTGCTGCTTTGATAGCTAGCTTCAAAAGTCAAAAAACTTAATTGTGAAAGAAAGTCCAGATCTAAAATATTTGTTTTAAAGAAACAACAAACACACTGCCTTGTGACAAATGCATTGTTTGCCAACAATGTATGAAATAAAATTAATATGCATTTTACTTATTTCTTCATAGTGTTTCTTTATAAATTTAAATTTTATATTTTATTGAAAATTCACACCATATATTTTGATCATGGGTTCCCCTTCCTCATCTTTTTCATGAATCATTTAAAGGAACTAGTCTTCCTGACATTTTCTTTAGAGCTTCATTTTGTGAAATGTACGGGACATATTGAGAATTAAATATTATTAATCAGGTATCTTCTCTTACAGATCTCTCTCTCTCTCTCTCTCTCTCTCTCTCTCTCTCTCTCTCTCTCACACACACACACACACACACACACACACACACACTCACATACCATCTTAACATGCCACAGGTGAAGATGATAAAGTTAACTCTTACTAAAAATCTCCAAACTTCATGTCTTAATAAGAAGAGGTTAACAAGAGAGGTGGGTAACCATTGCCTTGCCTTCTAGAGATTTTCAAGGTTCTCCCTGAAGTATCTGTTACTATTGTTGAGGATTGTAACACATCTAGTATCCATCACACAAAATGAGAAGTATCTTAACATTATTTCTTACCAATTCTTTGCAGCACCCTCATGAAATAGGTTATAAAATTATCCTCACTTTAAAGGTGCTCAGTCAGGTCACCTACAAATGTTAAAGCAGAGATGCAAGGGGAAAGTCTTTTTCTTAGGTCTTGACTCATTTAAAAAAAAATCTATTGTAGGTTTTACTGTTGTAGTAAATGGTGGGTTACTTAACAAATATATTTTCTTTTTTGGAAAATAAAATATAATTACAACATTTCCCCTTGCCTTTCTTCTCTTATGTATCTCAGAAATGTGATGCTTGTTTTAACATTCGAAAATTGGAATATAGGCATGACAGTATGGTTTAATGAGTAAGGTAACCTGCTGCCAGACCTGATGACAAGAACTTAGTCCCTGGGACCCACATGGTAGAATGAGAGTGACTCCTGAGAGTTTTGTCCTTCTGCCACATGAGGTCGTGAGTGCTGCATCCTCCATAAATACTATATAATTCATCCTATCAATGGAGTATCAAAGAAAAAAAACTTATAGTCCTTTAAGAAATGGGAGAAAAACTATTTAAAAATTTTGTGTTTCTATCAATTAATCCAAAGATTCTTCATAATTACAATAAAAATTCCAGCTGCTTTTTGTATAGAAATTGACAAACTAATTCACATATGTGTATATATATATATATATATATATATATATATATATATATATATATATATATATATATATATATATAGTGTGTATGTAATGCAAAGTAGACAAATGAAGCAATTTTTTGAAAGGACAAAAATGTAAGATGGCACATGGTAGCCAACTGCAAGAGTAAACACCAGCCCTAGGTACGAACTTAGCAAACAGAAGAGACAAAACAAACTCAAGTTAATCCTGTAGGGGAAACTGACTTTCCGAACCTAGAGTCAGAATGGCTAGATGTTCACATCAGAAGAAATAAAATTTGATCTTCGTTTCATACTACATGTAGAAATTAACTAAAAACATTTCATTGTCCTTAATACAAAATATAAAACTATAAGACTTACAAAAGAAAATGTAGAAGAAAAATCCTTATATCCTTAGGTTAGGTAAGAATTTCTTAAGTCACAAAAATATGCAAAACATAAAAGAATACATTGATTTAGTATCTGTAATCTAAATCAAACCAGTTATTCTTTGAGAGGTTTTGTAAAAAAAAAAAAAAAAAAAACAACTACAGATTAGGAGAAGATAATTCTTGACACATGTATGATAATGACCTCATTTAGAGGCATACAGATTTCGTATAATAAAGTAAGTGATAAAAAAGATTTGAGTCAACACCAGAGGGAAAATATGAACAATAAATAAGTAAATAAGAAGTAGATCAATGGGCTGGAGAGATGGTTCAGTCCTTAAAGGCTAGGCTTGCAACCAAAAATATAAGTAGATCAGCATCATTATTTCTAAAGAAAACAAAAACGACATGTATACGAAGATAGCATTAACCATCACTGGAACAGCTGACAAGAATGTAGACCTACTGAGCTTTCTAATGTGTCCTCTATAAATGCAAAATGCATAAACACTCTAGAAAATTCATTGGCATTATAAAGTTAAACATACACTTAACATTGTTTTCTGTATGCTCTCCATTCTCTCCCTATGCTAAGCATGTATGTCATACCAGATTTATCTTCCACTTAAGTTCGTTCGCTTAGTATTTCACTCAGAGAGTATTTTAGAGTCAAATAATGCAAAACAATAATACCAAATGAATGAGGCACCTGGGCCTCCAGCAGGCACTGGACACCCTGTTTTAACTTAACTGGAAACATGGGTGCTGAAGAGACATCCATGAACCTGTTTAAATACAAGGGTAAAATGTATGAAAAAAATAACATTTCAATAGTGTATTTAATGATCAGAGCAAAATTATAAGCATTTCTCCAATGGTTGTAAATATAATAGATACTATGGAACAACTAAATATTTATGTTTCTATTAGAAAAATGCTTTCATTTTTTTAAAGATGTGTTTTGCTAATTATTTGAGACAAAAAATATTTTGATCATATTCTTTCCCCTCCCAAACTCCTCCTAGGTCCTTGCCTATTCCCTCCCAACCCAATTTCACCTTCTCTCATTCTCTCCATCTCCCTCTCTCCATCTCCCTTTCCTTCTCTCTTTCCTTCCCCCTCCCTCTTCCTGTTTTATCAATAACTAATTAACTCCTTATTTCCTAGCTTATCGTATCATGCAAGGGTGGGAAGATGGGTTGATTATGGAACAAACCAGTTCTAGTTCATATTCTCTCAGAATCTGTGCCTTCATAAACCCAATCAATCTCCTGAATTTTATCAGTGAAGTCGGAGGCATGGACCAAATGATCTCAAATCCCTTCCATAGAATGGTATTATACTTGCATAAAACCCACATGTCTCCTCCCACCCATATCCTATTCAGCATCTCTATATTACTTACATGTAGTACAATGTAAATGTTGCTAATCCTTGTTATACTTGAATGTTTCTGTATGTGTTCAGCACAGGATCACTAATTTTTTTCTAAATATTTTATATATGTAAGTGGTTGGGTCCATAGATGCAGACCCTGTAGTGGGTGAACTGTCCAACCCAATCAACCCTGCACACACTGACTGTAGAATAACAATCTTACAGTGGAGCCAATCAAATAAGTATTAATATGTTGAGAATTCATCATTTACCTTTAATTTGTAAAGAACAACTACAAATGAGATGATTTAGGCCTGAACAGAATCCCTATGTAGTAAAACAATATAAAAATAGAAGCTTGAACACATCTGTTCTACTCTTTGATATGACAACTATTTGTAAAATGTTACCAAACTGTTTAATATCTTTACATCCCAATTCCCTTACTGAAGAATAGTCAACTGGGACTGTTTCTGAGCCTATGAAAAATAAGATTCAAATCCAGAATTATTGATAGCTTCATAACAATAAAACCCTATTCCAGATACATTGAATAAGACCCAACAGCTTCCATTTGGCTTGTTTTTGATCTACTGCCAATATGAGAATCAAAAACAAAAAAAGATATCTTTCACATTCTCTTTAGAAAATAAAAGAACAAGTTAATAGGTCACCAATTTCAAACTAGCAAAGTTGAAAGGTATAATCATTAAAAAAAAAACAACCAAGTAATGTATGTAACAGAAAGTGGGGAAGGGAGGATGAGGAGATGGATCATTCAGTGAAATGCCTTCCATGGGCATAAGGGTCTCAGTTCAGATTCCCAGAATATGAGTAAACCTGACAGTGGTGGCACTTATGTGTAATCCCAGCAATGGATAGATGGAAGCAAGAGCATATATTAAGATTAGCCTAATCTGCAATCTCCAGTTCCTAGTCAAAGATGATGTCTCAAAAATAAAACAAGTCAGAGGCTCCTGAGGAAAAATACTGGAGGAGGTTGAGCTCTTGTGTACACACATGCAAGCATATATGCACACCCACACATATGTGAACATACATATGCACACAAACGTGACACACACACACACACACATGCACATATATACACAAAGGGCCTTGGAAATAAGTGGATGTGGAGTTGATAGTGTCTTTGGGAAATCAGTCCTTCACTCTGACAGGCCATCATAGGAAGATGAGTGACCTTCAACAGGAGAGGCCTGTCTCACCAACCATCAGTTCTTAAATTAGAAAGAATTGCTTTCTCATGTGTTATATACAGTATTTAACATAACAAAAATATGGTAAAGATCCAGAGGTTATTATCAATTTTCTATCAGTTCTTCAAATTTAAATACAAGAAGGAAATGAGAGAAACTTCAAGAAAATGAGAGGAGAAATAAAATAGATTATATATATGACAGGGCTTTTTGAGTTATTGTTACTGTAATGAAATACCAGAGGCAAATTCCTATAAATAATTAGTTTATTCAGCTCATATTTTGGAGACTGGAAATCTGGACAGTATATTGTAGACTCTGATAAAGGCCACCACTGGATGTATTGATTTTTGCCAATTTCTCAAACCTATAATCAGTCTTTATTTGCACCTGATAAATGTACTTCCAACACAAATGCTGGTTGATATTTTTATTGACTTTAACAAGCAAATGAGAGCATGGTGTCTGAAAACTAAGCTGTAACTTTACTCTCCTTTGAATGCCACTAGCCTCTCAGTTGCTGAACTGGACAATAATTTGCAAATTCATCACACTTTACAGTGAAACAGGTATGGACACAACATGCTATTAAGTCTGAATCCCATTGCTAATGTGTTCCTCTGTGTTTTCTTATGTCTAGGCTATCAAAAAAAATAAATAAAAAATAAAAATAAACGGTCAAACAAATCAAGGCTCGAGTTTTAGCATTTGCCAATTTCCACAGCTTATGTACACTACAATGACAGAATTCAAGATAACAATGTCCCTGAACACAATGTGAAAGAAATATTAGCTAGCATGCTATTATAAAGCATTTCCACTAAATAATCTCAAAGGCACAAATAATGTCACAACATAAAAAATAATGAAGAAGTAATGAGTGCTGAGGACTACTTTCATTTTCACATAACTTAATTAGCTGTAAATTTGTATGGTTGGGTTTTTAGTAATATATCTGACAAGTTAACAAAATTCTGTATCTTCTACAGCCTGTTCTAGTAAGCTGCTATGACCCAGCACATATCTTTTCGCTGTGCAAACTACAATGCAGGCTTTGATCCTTGGCATTGGTATAGCTTCATGACTTTCCATTCCTGTCCCAGTAAAGATTTCTGTAACTTCCTTAAGTGAACTTTAATATCTTCTAAGACTGTGTCAATTAATACCTAAATCCTAAATCTGGCAAGTGCTTTTGAAATACAGTTTTCAAACAGTCCATAGATACGTGCATGGGTACATCATTGAGCAAGAGAAGATTTATAGGGGTACTTAGGGTTATTTTATGATTTTTCCATCTAACAAGATTATTTAGTATTCAGAATAGGAGTAACAGGAAGTGATCTGCTTATTCTCACCAAAATCATTCATGGGGAAAAGGTTGTTCCTTTTATAAAACATGGGATTTAAAATGTTATCAAAGCCTCATCTTCATGAACTTTAGCAACAAAGTCAAGCATGGTGGCACACATCTATGATCCCAGTACTTATAAAACTGAGAGAAGAGAGTAGTTCAAGGTCAGCCTGATATACATAGTGAGATCCTCTCAAAAGAAAGAAAATGTGGTGTCATATAAGTCCCCCAGCAATATAAACTATTGCCAATACATTTGGCAACCCTTCAGAACTTGACAATAAAACCCTGTTGCTAAAGATACCACATATATTAATCACAAACATGGAGAAATCAAGAACTTCATCCATGTTGTCTAGTTTCATGGTGCTGGAAGGTGCTATGCATTCTGCTGGAGGAGAAAAGTAATAATCAATCTTACCCAGCTGTGGACCCCTGTGAACTATGACAATGACTGGTCTAATAAAATATGCCCATTCTTCAAAAATGAAATGAATTTCATAGTATTAACCAATCACTGGCACATAAGGAGACCAGTAGATTGGGCTATCAAAACACACTCCTTTCTGTCTAACCAGACTAGGGGACACCAAGGTGGAACCTCACAGAATCAATAGTAAATATCTTTCCGGGTTTTTATTCTGAGCAGTCATTTTTGGAAGGAAATGAAGTAAAAATTTGCACCTCATACATCAATATCTAAATAATAATAAGAAGAAAAAATAGTTGGAGTTTATTCTTTGAGTTGTGACAATGCAAATTAAATCTTAATTACTATCAAGTACAAGATTATTGAAAGACGTGCTACTTCTTAGTCTGTTTTAACAATATTTACAGAAAACAAATATGTCAGATATTTGCTACTGTCTACCGAGGGAGTCATATTCACAATTAAGGCAGAGCATGGTGATGCTACCGAATTCTAGTTCAAATATAGATTTTACCTAAAATTTCTTTTTTTGGTTTTTAGTGCCCATTGATTCCACATAATTTATTAGTGTTTCATTTGTTTTCCCTGAGAGCAGCTGAAACAAAGAACAGTTAACTTAGTTTGGTGAAAGTAGAAGTAACAACCTGCAGAATTATGATGTTGAAAGGAAGTCACATTACCCAGTGGTGGGGATGGACTTGCACTGACCTCAGACACCAGCCAATGGGGCAGGGCAAACAATAGAGAGCAGCAGGAAATAAAAAGAATGTCTCATTTTATATTTTTGTGTGAAAGAGATTCTGGGCATGATTATAAAACTGCTTTTGGTGTAAACAAATGGATATTTCTTGAATTATATCATTAATGCAGAAATATCAACAATTCAGTAAATATCTATTTTAAGGACTTCAACCTAAACCACTGAAAATCATTTTCCGAGGTGACTTGAAGGTATGCTTCGGCTGAGTTTCAAGTATCAGTTCGTAAACTGTAAGAACCAAAGTCCCTGGAATAGCAGATAAAGACCACAGCAGCTAGGTGGGAAATGGAAGTCCCAAAGGCAACTGAAACAGCAGCTCCAGGGTGAAGAAGGGGAGCCCCCAGTTTAAGAAGAAACTAGAGAATTTTCTTTGACATAGCCTTTCCTTAGCAAGCACATAGTTTTACTTACAGAATATATCTACTAGAAAGAACATGGTACCAGCAGTTAGACCAGAAGGACATTAACAGACAACTGAAGCTCCTATAAAACAAACAAAGAATGTCTTTTTCTTTACCTGCTTTTACAATTAGCTTTAAGAATACCAAGATAGTGTTCAAGCTTCAAGATACCAAGAGGGTATCTGTCCAGAGGACCCTGATTGTGTCTGAATGTGGACACAGTGGCCTGGATTGGAATCTGTCACTACTACAGTAAAGAGCTGTTCATGGGGTGATATGGTACAACCAGAAGAAACACTGACCTACCATCACCCCCACCCAGTAGCTGACAGGAGCATCTCGTCCACATACCACTGCTTCAGGAACAGGAGGCTGCTGCCCGATCCTATGTGTCAGAGGGTCCTAGCTTGGACTGAAGTGACGTACTCATTATATAGCAACTGAAAACCACAGAGGATTAGTGTCTATTAGTGATGGATTACATTGAAAACAGAAAGAAAGGAAGAAACATTTCCTTAAGCAAGTGGGTGGCTGGTACCGCTGAGGCTAAGCCAAGAGAGCGTTTGAATTTATGACTCTATGAAGTAAAGCACTTAGAAAACAGTAAAACAGGAAGAGGGGTCCAATTTTTGGAAGGCATATATAATCTAAATACAGTTTCAAAAATCATAGATGGCAGAAGTGGCAGCTTTGGAAATGTTTACCATGATCTTAGAGAGTATAACAGTCATAGAAGAGGGTGTAGTTAAAGCATACAGAGCTCTAGAGAGGAGAATAACAGGAAATAGGTAATATAGGGAAATCATGGGGAAAATGTGGGGTGTTTAACCGAGGAGGAAAATGAAAATACAGAAGTGGGGAATAAGGAGGGAAAATAACACTAAGGATGTATTTTAAAATCCATTGGAAAACATAGTATTTTATATTTACCTAAAACATGTATATGTACACACACAGTACCAGACATGAGAAATCTTCTTTCAAAAGTTGTTGGTCCAGGGATTCAAAGCATCTCCCAAAAGAATACAGGCTATTGCTGTTGCATTAGTTGTTTCCCATAGTTGATGGTAAATCCCTTTGATGAAGATACAATGCACTTCAGCTACAGGAAGAAAGCTGACTCTGGCCTGACAGCCTCATCTTAAGGACTAACTTGCATAGTACTGAAAGGTGAAAAACCATCAATAGTCCTATCTAGCTGTTATACCCATGAACCACAGCATGAGTAACATGATAAGATATGTCTAAAGATACAACAGTGGTACTTAGATTTTGGCACCAACCAAGTCTAACTGGACTTAAGGCCCTTTTGATAGGAGGACATTCATGACTGGTACTGCAAGCCTAGCTATCTACCCATGGTTACTGAGGTCCTGGATCTTAGAGGAGAAGCTACTACTGCTGCTTTCCTAAAACACTGATTTCTGATTATATTTCTAAATACTTATCTTTGTACTCACAAGGTGTAGCACTTACTACTCATCATCCTTTGGTATCAGATGGAGATCACATAAAGTCACAACAAAATGCAGAAAATAGCTGACTGTATGACTGCCCAAATTGATCCATCTACAACACAACCTCTACATGTACAGCTCACAGAATGTTGTAAAAGAAGGGAAGGAAAGATTATAATAAGAGCCAAAGGATCAGGATGTTTGCTGTGAGATTGGGTCTACTATACATTAAATAGAAGCTGAATGCATGAAATATCATTGATTTGGTAGCCTAAACAAGACTCCAACAATGACAACACCAGGTGGCATCACCACATAAATGAATGAAGTCATATGGGATACCAAAAGCCACAGGCAATTGGTGACTGCTGAGAGAGAGAGAATTAGTTTTCTCCATGGTTGAGCCTCCAATTGAGTATCCAACACCAAGTGGTTAGCCTAAAAGCATACATACAGCAGCACTAAATGGATTCAGCAGATTGTGTTTATATATTCATTCATTCATATATATATATATATATATATATATATATATATATATATATAGTAAACAAACACATACATTAATAAGTAACAAAAATAATTTTTTAAATGAGGCAAGGTAATTTAGAGGGAGTCAGGGGGCATAGGAGGGCTTGGAAGAAGAGGAAAGAAAGATGGTGTAAATATGACACACATGTGTGAAAGTTTTAAAATTAATTTAATTTTAAAAACAAAGGAGCAAAGTTTTAAGGATGATATATAATAAAGGAGCTTAAAGTTGATTTTATTTTGCTCATTTTTTTTCTCAAATTTCATATATGAGCATGGTGTATACATCACTCCTGCCCTTCCTTTCCCGATCCAACCCTTTATTGTAATCAGTTTGCTAGGGATACATTTCCACATAGGTTGTTCATTCCCAAGTGGTCAGCCTTGAACACATGTACATGTAAGCAATGGTGAATGAGTCAGTAGGCTGTACATACATATGTAACAATAATGGTGGCTTATTTGGTTTTAATACAGATCATCACTATAGAGCCCAGGCTGATTTAGAACTCATGATTTTCCTGCTTCTACTCCCAGAATTCTGGGACTATGGCTGTGTGTCACCATGCCTGGTTGAGTTTCTTAATTGAGACTAACTAAAATGCTTCAGCCATGAGCCAAATTATCGCTGTCGTATAAATCTAGTAGTGTATCAACAGAGAAGGGGACGGCTCTATAATCAGATTATTTACTTAGCCATGTAAGCCTCATAGAAATATAAAATTACTAATTTGTACCTTTTTATCAACCATTATCCTGTCACTAAACAAATATTAATGAATCTGCCATTTCTCTTGGGAGGGTCTTCATGAATGTAAACGAATCTGACATTTTTCTGGGAGTGTCTTCATGAATGTAAACAGGTGTGCTCTGATCTGGAATTATATCCTTTATAATTCTATACCCTTTTTATACTAAAAATTTGTTTATACCCATATTTTCATTATAAAATCCACTGTTTCAATCAAATATTATCAAATTATTTTATTCTCCATTAGTTTGTATTTCACTTAATACATCTTAATATCTTCACTTTCCCTCTTGAGTTAGAAACACTTTACTTTAAAATGAGATACACAATTCTGGTAACTGGGAGACAGAGGCAGGAAGGTCACCACAAGTATGAGGTCATTGTGAGCTACCGAGTGAGATCAAATCCAGAAAGCAATACAAAGGATAACTCAGTTGATAGAATGCTTGTCTAGTATGCATAAATCTCTGGGTTCAATCCATAGCACTGAGCATAGTGAGTGCCTGGAGTAGCAGCACTTGGGAGATAGAAGTAGGAAGATCAGTTCAGGATATCCTAAGCCATATAGCAAGTTTGAGTCCAGCCTGTGATTCTTGAGATCCTGTATCAAAAACAAGGAAACAAACAAAACATGTCCACTTGTTTGAAGGTACTCCTGATTAGTGCATCATTGAAGGGGCACAAGTCAAGGCTCTCCATTCTTCCTACTTTTGCAAAGAGGAAGGTCCAGCCCCTGTCAAGAAAGCAAGAAAAGAAAAAATGGAGCAGAGCAAGTTTTGTTATTTTGCTATTTAAAATCCAGACACCAAGAAGACCTTCAATTTCTTCCTTTGATCTTGAAAGGAACTTAAATGCAGAGAGTAAATAGAAGTGGGATTTGCTTTTTTCTTTTAATCTAGATTGACTGACATGTCTAACTGTTCCTAAAGGCAGATGAGGTCAGATCTCTGCTGTAACTGTGCATGGGTAAAATAACAGATACAGTTAGTCTTATGCCATTTTTAACTGTTGAAGTCTTTAAACTATCCTAGAACGAAATTACAAACTTCAGGTGGTTTTTAAGAACTTTTGCTTAATGTTGCTTACCCCACCCAAATCATCTTACAATGTGCTGTTAAATAGTGACAGCCTCCAGAACCTCTCATTTTGTTTTGGGCTCTCTGTCTCTTACAGGATACTACAGCAATGCTCAGAACAGGCATGAGCGATGGAAACAAGGCTTATTTCATCATTTTAAAACATCAGACCTAAAATAAATTATGAATATAAATACAAACTCAGAGTTTCCAAAGTGAATATAGTTTGCACAGCTCCGTGTTTGATATCTAGATACGCTTGTAACATCTCAAAGTCCTCTGAGCTGATTTTTAAAGACAGATTTTACAGAACCCAGCTTAAGTTAACAGAAGTTGTAAATTATGTCTAAGTGGAATTTATAAACAAAAGTTAAAGTTGAGCATGCAAGGGAATATTGAAGAGTTTGCATAATGCTGTCAACATCTACAGTGCCAATGTTCATCCTTTCCTTTATTATTAGCTCAACTTTTTCCCATATACATGGATATATGTCTAAGTAAGTATGTGTGTACAGATTTATGTTTTCAAATGAAACAAAGCTGTGTGGTTGTTATTGTGGGATTCGACTGGCCTGGACCACATGCTTCCTTCAGCCTATTAAGTACAGTACTGACATTTTCCTCTTGTACCTTTGTGGGTGTGATCCGAGCCGAGCTTGTATTTCTGGGAAAGCGCCTGGAGAATACCAATTTAATTTAGAAACTGCTCAGCCTAAGTGTTTGGTGGGCCTTGACAGCATTGCACCAGGTGATCCAATTCGTTCTTGGAGATACTGAAAAAAAAAAAAAAAAAAAACCTAGTTGGAAATGTAGCCAGGGAGTTTACATTAAGTGGACTTTTTCTACAAAGGCATTGATTTTAAACATCGTTTAAATGTAGAACATGTGTCAAATTTCAGGGGTTTTGTTACATTACAGAATTTAGATGTTAGTTCTCTGCTTTCCAACTCTTCTAATGCCTGGTATGGACTTTTTCTCAAGTTGCGAACCCTGCTGTTCTACTGCATACTATTAAGCTAATGGCCCAACTGGAAATTCTTATGTCATGGAGATGAACAAGTATTTTTTTCTGCTAGCTAAAATACTTCAGTGGTGCCCTAACATTTTTGATGTGTTCTTTCTCTTCTATAAGTTTTATTTTCACTCTCATTAAAATTAGATCTTAAAATCTCTATGCACATGAAAGTGTACAATCCTTTTTAAATTACATTTTAAGATTCATTATCTGGATATGGGTGGCCATGTGTCACAACACAGCAGTGGATGTCAGAGGACTATGTGTGGGACTCAATTCTCTCCTTCCACTATGGATGACCCTGAGATGGAACTCAGGTCATCAGACTTGGTGGCAAGCACTTTTACCCAATGCCATCCATCATGCACCCAGTCTTACAAGTATATTAGCCCTGTGAGTGCTCCATGTACTCTCACAGTCAAGAAATAAGTTGTCCTTCCTAACTAATCATTCCCATCTAAAAAGAAGGCATTCACCCTACATTTTATTGAACATATACGTAACCATGTTGGGCGATTGGACTCATGGGGACATGTATATGCTAGAAAAACTCTTTACCACTGAGCTACATCACAAGCAACAATATATGTTAGTTAATAGCACATGCTGTGCTGAAATTGGCGGGGGATTAGTATTGTGTTCTCAAAGAAATTTTATATTAATCAGAAGCTTATATAATGTTATTTCTGAAAATATTCAATATTTACCTCCTTCAGACATTGCATAGAGAAAAAAAAAGACATTTAATTGAAAAACTAGATAATTTCTGCTGACGTGGCCTATCAGCCTTTGCTTCTTTCCAGCTTGCTTTCCTGCCTGCCTTTTTATTGAATCAATACTTTATATTTTAGTACTCCATTAAATTCTTCCTGGTTTTTTAGCATTTCTTTGAAAATACCCCATGAATACTGACAAAGAAAAATAGCACTAAGGGTCTTATAAATATCTCCTATTTTCTAAATAAGGACAGAAAAGGGTTTGGGCCTTTGTTGTGTTTACTTTGTTTTGTTTTGCTTTTAAAAGAAGGATAAAACATTAACACATGACAGCAGTGAGATTACACAGATAAATTTTTTGTTCTTTTATCTAGTAAACATTCTAATGATCTACTTCAAAGGCTGACTAGGAAGAAGCCTCCTCGTTCTGCCAGAATGAGGGGGAAAGCCTTTTTACCGCTCATATGGGAGATATGAGGAGCCTTTGAATGGATCAGTGCTTTTTATGAGAAGTAATGAGGTGAGAAGTATTCTAGTGTGTGGCACAGGCCTTCATTAAAAAGCGTGAAACAGAACGGCTTACGGTTAAAAGGGGTAATTTGTTCTAACATACTTGCTAAATTGTGCTGTAACCATGCCAGTTAACAGCACTATATTTTCCATAGGGTTCCTGAATGCATTTGTGTGCAATTATTCTGCCCCTACAAAGTTCATGAAATTCCCCCCTACACACACACACACACACACACACACACACACACACAGATAGCTTGTGTTAACTAGTTGACAGTGCTCACTCCTTCGATGGAAAGTACACTGAGCCCCACAGTTTAAAGAGAGTGAGACAATCCAGAGATGTTCTCATTCCCCCTCCAAAGCCAAAGGGTTCTTGTAAAATCACAAATTCACAGAACTCAACCCTAAATGAATAACACTTGTCTAAAAGATAGCATCAGAAGTCAGTTAGCCAGTTTAGAAACTACAGTACTTAAAGTTTTCAAATATATATTGTAATTAATGGAATCCACAAAAATCATTTCTGATTATTTAAAGTCCTCAGTTTAGAAAAGAGAAAAACTGGAAAATATGAACAAGAAATTGTCTACGTTTGTGAGGAAATTTTACCCATATGAGAACTTGACTTTCTACAGCATTCCAAGTAGATTACTTTCAGACTGGTTTGGGGAATAGTGCACTAAGATTTTACTCATGGAAAGATACACTTACAAAAGTATAACATAAAGCATAACTTTCTCCACATGACTAGTTATCAAAGAGGAAATCATTGTAGGAAAGTTATGCTTTGGACAGGATGTAGAATTTTGGGTAAATCTCATAGAAATTGATTTTATATTCAGAGTGACAATCTTTTAAGACAAGACAATGATGCAGATAGTTATTGTTAAAACAAAATGTGTCCCAATTTTATAGTAGATAGTACAATTTGATTCTAACAATAATTTATTAGTTAAGTAAAATTTATATCACATCAAAGACTAAAATTAGAGAGTTAAACCCATGTGAAAAATACTTCACTTTGAGACATTAGTAGTGTCTGTCCACCCATTGGACATTTTGAGACTTAGCTACTAAAAGGTTCAGTTTTGTCATTTTCTTCATCTACTTCATTATTTTTGTATATTAAGTATTTGACATTTGGGGAAAATATTTACAATTATACTTTAGTACATGACTCTAGTTTCAAAACTAAATACTGTTAAGCTTAATAGAAACCAGGTTAGGAGCCCATAATAAATGTAATAGGCTCAGCCTCTCCTTTTCTATTTCTTTTTATTGGGTTTTCAGGAAAGTCTATGAAAAAAATTCTAATTGCAGTTGCTTCTAGCAAGTCCTCAGATTCCTTTAGCCTTGGAGTGGGAAATGAGAACCTGGCAGTCTATGGTAGACTCAGTAATTTCATGTTCGATTGCTGCTTTTAAGCTAAATTATGTGAGGAACAAAAGCCATCGTTAGAAAATCTGAGTCATCATATCATAGGAAGTCATATCAGATATGGTTGTTAGAGTGAACATAAAAGAATATACTATTTTATGTTATGTCCACAGGCCTAGGATATTTATTGCCTAGGGAAGACTTTTTTGTTCATCAGTGGTTGGCTTGATATTGTCAGTGTTTAGAATTTCTTTCCTCAATTCAGTACACCTATGAACACTAGATGTAAAGCCTGGAAACAGACATAGGAAAAAATTAAGACACATTGGTCATTACGTTTTGTGTATTGTTAAGGTTTCTATGACTAATGTGAAGCAATACTGGGGTCAGGTTAATTCAGTGTATGATTCAAGCATTTTATTGAAACTGGTCTAGGTTTATTTCATTCTTTTAGGAGTTTGTGGCTTCCCATAACTGAAAATTGTTATGACTCCTTGGTGTCAGATATATCTGCTTATTTGTATTTACTCTCAAGATTTCTTAGAAATTAATTACTTAAAAAGTCAAGAATAATGTAAGTATAATGAAACAAAAAGATAAAATATATTATACAAAGATACTCAAATATTTTATGACTAAAAGTCATGTAATTAACATGAATCTGAGCACAGAAAAGTAGCTAAACTATTCTAAAGGAAGTATAAGCTTACATTTGAAGCAGCTTTATTAGGAAAATGAACACTAGTGGTTGAATTTTATAGATGTAGATGTATGTGTGTGTGTGTGTGTGTGTGTGTGTGTGTGTGTGTGTTGATTCATTAATTATTCTCATGGTTTCATGGCAGAGAAAAGTTTATTTAATTATTATTTTGCTAATTCAATCCCTGGTCCTAGAGGGTTTCAGCCTCCATACATTCTAATTTTAATCCTAGTCTTAGAAGACTTCAGCCTCCAAGACTTACTGCTGACTGAGCTTACTCTGACTAGCTGTCTTCTGAAATCTGAACTGTAAGTCATAAACCATCTGCTTCTGATTCTTTGCTTTCTCTCTTAGCTTATTCTGATCGGGCTCTGCTCTTCTTGGCTTCTGCTTCTGAATTGTAGTGTCTGTGAAAAAGCTGCTCTCTCTCTGAGCTCTTTGTCTTGTCTGCCTCCTCCTCTGCTTCTACTATCTGAGCTTTGCTTTCACACTCTATTTCTAGTCTCTGAGCTCTGCCTCTCTCTGAACTAACTTCTACTCCTATGAACTGAGAGCCTACTTTAATATCCAGAGCTGGGATTAAAGGTGTGTGCTACATTGGGATTAAAGGCATGGGCTACAATTGCCTTCTGAGTTGGCTTAAAGACCTGTGCTATGTTGGGATTAAAGGCATGTACTAATATTGTTTCTAACCTAGAGCTGGCATGCTGCCAGATCAGAGATCAGATGCCTATCACACAGGTCTTCCAATGTAATCCTTTGCTAGAGCAGCCATGCTATTGGATTAAAGGATTAAATGTTCCTCTACAGAGAAGGCCATTTTTTATAAATTCTTCAAGTCCCCAAAATGCTAATTTAGCATATTGAAGTGGTGCTTTAGTTTATTTTGTTGTTAATTTCTGTAGTATGAAGAAATTATAATTGTAGTGAATACCTAAAAATGGCACTGTACAACCAATTGCATTTCTGTTTATTGAAAAACACCAAGCTTGTGTTCTTTTATTGGATTTGGTATTGGATCTGATATTGGATTTCTCATGAATATGAAAAGCAGGTTATTTTAAACAGAATAACAGCTTTCCAAATTATCTTGGAAGTTGTAAAACCATCTCTTCTATTGTCATTTAGCTTTGAGATTGTCATTAAAACTTCCTGTGAATTATTGAGCACACATAGGAACAGAAAATACATAGCAGTAGGATCTCTATGGTGAGACTGATTCATTAAATTTCTTATGTATGTTGCCATAACTGATGGAATTAGGGAAACTACTCTAAATACTGCACCATTAACATTCTCTTTGGTAGCTTTCTATGTAAGAAGGACTGAGGTTTCATTTCAATTTACAGAGAAGTGCCACATTTATGGACATTTAGTTAGACATTCCAATGTTATAAATAAAATTGCAGCTTAACTCAAAAACTTATACTGTCACCCTAGTAACTGGAACCATAGAAATGGTTGGCTGGCTGCCAAGAATTAAGAAATAATTTCTTAAATCCAAGTTAGTGAAATGAGAAACTTTAAATGATCTTTACAATGTCGAGAAACCGCCATCATTCTTGGTCAAACTTCTATCATTCCAGTGTGCAATTAATATCTAATTAAAATAGATTGTTGTGAAATGGCTTAAAATTTGTGCCTGGATGTTTGTTAGCAGACAGATACTTGCAAAAGAATTCCTGTACACAGCCTAAATTTTCTACAGTCTAGATTTGGAGTAAGAAACAGTCTCCAAAAAAAGACTTATAGCATTTTTTTCTCAGTAATAGCATGCAAAATTCCAAGCATTTCTCATTATATTATAATTTTCAAAAAATTACTGGTTTATCCAATTCTGATCTGAGAAACCTTACTCTAATTAGTGTTTTGGCAAAATTGAACACAGACAGATTTTAATCCTTCATTTATTGATTTTATTTTAATGCTATTACTCAGCATATGGTGGCTACATTAAACCATTACAGTAAAAATTAAAATGAAAGTCATATGATATATTCTCCTTTAAAAGTGTTAAATTGGTCTAATAGAACTTGAGTACCAAATACCAGATGTCTGATTTAAGATAAATTCTGAACAAAAGGAAAAATAAAACTAACCCTCTTGTTATTAAGATATTTGAGATTAAATCCTATAAGAAAAGCTGTGTTTATTAAAAAATGCAATAATATGCATACTGTTTAATACAGAAAATAGAAATGTTATATTGGCCATGATTGTTTTTAAACTCTCATCTTTGTAAATTTTTGCTCTATCATCATTAAGAAAATTTTATATGCTACAAAGAAAATAATAGTGGTTATTTAACTTTAAACTGAATGTCTGATTGGGAATATACAAATGTAGTCAAGATAGATATTCATAATCAAGATCTTCCAAGTATTTTCTCTTCAAACTTTAGCTGCTTCTATTTACCAGCATAATTTCTAACCATTTTCTGAGAGATCACCTAGTGTGCTCAAGTCAATGGAATGACATTTTTTCAAAAGAAATATCCAGATAAAAGTTCTTACATTTCACCCAATTTTCTTACATGTCTTGCTCAGTGACTCAGTCATATCCACCAGTCCTCAAATGTAGTTATTTCTCAACTCCAAATATTTGCCTACATTTTTTTCTTCCAAGAATTGCTGTTCTTTTTCTAACAGTTAAGATCTATGCCTCAAAATGATCTTACATAGTGTTCCTGCTGTAAATTCTTTTCTGATTATTCCTTCCTCCTGAAGAAATCCCATTTCTCTAGTAGTCACAGGCTAACAGTTCTCAAATGTTTTGGCTTTTCATTCTGGATATAGAAACATTACATTTGCTGTCCTCCTTTTCAATAAGGTATGGGCATCTGATTGTAGGATGACCAATGAATGGACTATCAGCAGGACTTGGTATTTTCTCTGTTAACTTCTACTAATTCTTCTCCTCCTTCTGTTGGATTTTATAGGTACTATAGCAAAAGAAACAAGCTGAAGGTGGCACATGGGATTTCTGAAGACTGTGTAGTAGAACCTGCTCCCAACCCTCTACTTGTCACCTACTCTATGCCCTACTGTCAGTTGATCTTTATGTAGAAAGAAATAATCTATTGTTCTAGTCCTGGTGAAGCTATAATTGTTGACATTTTAGAGAGTGAAACAGGACGATCACAAGTTGAAAGCTAGTCTTATTAAGTTAGGGAGACACTGTTTCGAAATGAAGGACAGAAAGAATGATATAGCTCAGTGGTAGAGCCCTTGCTTGGCATGCAAAATGCCCTGTATTGAAAAGGTCTATTATATTTATCCATTGAGATGTTTTGATTTCTTTATATTGACTACCCAAAATATGTTGTGTATTTCTTGTGATTGTATTTTTCTTACATTTGAAGATGGTTCTTTGGCCTGGGAAATAGTTCAGTTCTTAAACTATATGCTGTGAAAATGTGAGGGCCAGGGTTCTAGCTCAGCACCTACATAAAAAGCTGGGCATGCTTGGGTATTCTTAGTAATCCCAGCACATAGGAGTTTGGCTCACTAACCAATCAGCCTAAAACAATCAGCAACCTCAGATGCCAGAGAGACATCCTGTCTCATCCAACAAAGTAAATATCTCCCTAAGAAGGACACCCAAGATTTATCTCTGTCCTTCACAGGTATATACACACACACATGTATCACATTTACTCACATACCAGCACATATATATGAACCTCCACCGAACACATGAATGCACAAATAGACACACAAGTAAAGGAGGTACTTTTATTCTTCTCATCTTTCACCTCAAGGGAGAGACATTTTTCTTTTCTACTTTCATTGCCCACAGTATTAAGCAATATCCAGTACATGGCAGATGCTTTGGCTGGAGGCATGGTGAGGCTAACCTGTAATAGCAGTACCCAGAAAGTTGAGGCGGGAAGATAGTAAATTTGAGGCCAGGCTAAGTTGCATAGTGAAAAGTTGTCTCAAAAATATTAGATGCTTTCCAAATGACACAATTCTTACCAGCCTGAGTTAATTAGACTACCCCAAACAAACAGCCTCTTATTTCTTGTGTTTTTTTCTGTTTATTTACTTATTCAAAGTTGTAATTGCATCACAGCCACAATTCAATGCAGTAGACAACACTGAAGCCACCTCACATTGACCTCTTTTTTGAAAATCTTCATCCTTAAGGGGTGGTCCTCTAACAGCTGTAGTCCTGAATCATGAGCCTGTGGCTAACTTGGCCAGAGTTGTTTTGTCCTCAAAAACACTAAAGAAATAGCCCATTAATCTAAGATTTATAACTGGAATTTTACTTATATACTTGGGGGCAACTGACAGCTATATATGGCTATAGTGACTAGACAAGTCCAAAGAGCTATGAATCAAGCATGAAAAATAAAATAAGTGAACTTAAATATGCCTGAAATGCTCAAGGATTTCCATGGCCAGACTGCAGTCCTTTCCTGAAACCAAGCTGAATTATGCCATTGTTCTCCTGTAACATTGTCCTGCTTGTTTTTTATAAGTATAACA
The DNA here is from genome assembly GCA_026225945.1 of Cricetomys ansorgei. Lineage (NCBI taxonomy): Eukaryota > Metazoa > Chordata > Mammalia > Rodentia > Nesomyidae > Cricetomys > Cricetomys ansorgei. The sequence goes on from JAMJFZ010000107.1 coordinate 34,844,645, forward strand.
AGATGGCTCCTTAGCTCAAAACTATTACAAATTTAATTACGGAAATAAGACATTATGCCTGTTTGCCCCATTCCTAGGGCTACAATAGTTAAAAAGAGACACACAGCATTTATCATTATATGTAAGGTCAGTAGCTGACAGTTCAATAATTTGGAAGGAGAGGGGAGGACTATGCAATGCTATCCAAAGCTGACCTTTCTTCTGCTTGCAAGATAAGATTTGGTGATGATTTTTTATGAGTCATATGTGTAGTGAGAGTTTTTCTTTCCCAGGAAAACATCATTTGTTCTATCTGCTATCCCTTCTATTGTGTTGCCATTTGAGAAGGCTATGAAAATTTTAATTAAAATATCAGAATATTAAGTCATATCTACCAGTGTTGGAAAGAGAAAAGGGTGGGAACCTTGAAAGTGGAGTGATAGCATTGATAGAAGGATAAAGCAGAAGGATATAAAACATAATGAGATAAAAGATATAGAACTTAGAGGATAATTACACACAAGTGCAATAGTCAAGGGTGACTGATTTTAAGTGTGAGTCATGAGGAAGATGGTGCAATACCAGACTGTTGCTTCAAGGAAAACATTAGACTGGCCTGTTTCTATAATTCAGAAAGGCTTAGCTGTCTTCATGTATCAATATAATCTGGAAATCTTTTGGAAGACAAAAATGTTCCAGCTTCATGCCCAGAGGCTATGACTCCATTGGTCAAGAGTAGAATCTGAGCATTAACAGTTTAGAAAAAGTCCATCCATGCAGGAACTTCAGTATCTTGATGGTATTGAGAGCAAGCTTCTTTGAAGCACCTTGCCTGCCAAGAAACTGTTTGTGTGCTTACTTTGTAAAAGAGATTTCTATTCAAAATGGTCTGCAGAGAATTTGAAAATTGTGATGTTTAATAATATCAAGTGGAAAACATGACAGAGGTTGAGGGTTGGAATGAAAATGAGGCAAAATAACTACTACCCAGGATTGATTGTCTGAGTCCTGATCCAGGGTTTATCTTTACGCAAACAAACAAAGCTTTTGATGAGTCAGACAACACAGGAAGCAGTGAGATCGATTGTGTGGCTGTTCATTTTGATTTTAGTTCACTGTTCTCCAGCTTCAGGGCCTCTCAGGTCAAGTATGTTCAATGACTTCCTATTCTTTTCATGAAGAATCAGCCGGTCCTGACGACTCTGGCATCAGCTTTTCTCTTTACTGATTTCCGAGATGGAATAAAAGTGGTACCATGATCCAGATGAGTGACCAAACATCATTAATAATTCCTCATTAACCAACTAATTCCACAGATAATGAATGAACAATTACGTTGCTACTTACGATCTAACCGCAATTCTGTCCTTTTGCTTCTTTTCAAAGAAAGAGAACAAGAAGACTTTGTGCATCATTCATTAACCTAAAAAGTGAACAACTAAAACCTACCTCAGTTTCTCCTCACACACACGTACATATGTTTCACTGAAGCAGAGACCGCCTAATGGAAATAAGTGGAAAATCATAGTTTGGCTTGAATGGTGTTTTTCAAACAGAAATCCCAAGTCAAATTACCAAGAGTAAAAATAAGAAGTCTAAAAAAGCAAGTGTGTGTGTGTGTGTGTGTGTGTGTGTGTGTGTGTGTAGAAGAAGGGGAGAAAAGGAAGGAGCAGGGAGAGGGAGAAATTAAAGTTCTTTTGAAAGTGTCTGGAAAAAAAACGTATCATGCCACCTAGTGGTTAAAAAGTCTGATTTCTTTAAATCAAAATTAATTTTGCCTTTCATTAGAAAATCAGACAAATCCATTGACATCATTGTAATCTTGACTTTGAAAATTACAACATGTGTTTTAAAATTAAATTCACATCCACCTGTCATGTTTAGGAAAATGGGAAAGGTTAAATTTATCGTTTTCTTTTTCTACCAGATTACATAACTAACCCAAAGCCTGTTTTTTTGTTTTTTGTTTTTCCAGAAAGGGGCAGAGTAGAAACTCCTCGCTTCCCTCGCTCAAATTCCATGCTGCGGAGGAGCTGGTCTGTTCCATAGTATTTAACTGCCCCTAAATTGTGTTTCCTACAAATAGGAAATATGAAGATGCTAAAATGTTAATACTACCTCCAGAGTAAAGGAACTCATTTTTCATAATCCTTTGTCACAAAGCCACGCCACCATGTTAACCAAAGGCTGAGTTATAGGGCACACTTTCCATGGTCTCCATCTCCCCCACTTCCATTTTAGAGATTCTTCACTGTAGGGTTTCTTTACTGAGGCTTCTTTGCAGGACTGGATACTGGCTGCTCACCACATACATTAGGTCTTAACTTCTGTGTACTTCATTTACTCATCTTTGTAATATATTTTTCCAACTTATACAACACATGTTCTCCTCTCCTCTTTGAAACATTTCTCAAGCTACAAAAGAAGTAGAACTGGCTAGTGCTGTGTGGCAGTATTTTATAGAATTTATAAAGTGTCTGGTCACCATTTCTTTATTTCTAAAAGAAAAGGAAGAGAGAGAGAATGTAACATTTTAATTTCAAGTATGGTGGGACAGTAGTGGCAATTTTATAAAGCAACTGTCTTTAAAATGTCAAAATCATCTGTGAAAAGTTCTTTTCAGCCAGCTATATGACTTTATCTCACAGCCTTGCCCTTTACCTAAAGGGCATTCGTAATTAATGCAGGAACTTATCCACTGAGAAGTCAGTTCAGCCTTACCGTATTTTCACTGTTGATGACATAACATGTCACAGATGAGATTGTGCATAAAAATCCACATCCCAGGAATGAAATAGTACATGTTTTAACTCTCTGTAGGAGCATGCAGTCACTTGAGTTTAGTAATGCCGAATATTACTGACATTCCTCTGATACCAACCTGTGAGTGTAAGAGAGATTGTGCTAGCACACGCTTATCACTGTAGCTATATCTTCATTCAACTGCCTTCTTTGTCTTCCCCTGATATCCTTGAAGCCTCTCCTCTCTGCCTTCAACATGCATACAAATATATCCAAAAACTTCATTTTTTTCTCCTAGCACCCTGAAATGCTTTTAGTAAAACATTCAACTCATTATGTATGTACTTGTCTTTGCATCTCATTAAACCATTCATTACAGGAGGTGGGGAGCGGGGGTTATGTTAAACCTAAGGTTAACTATAGTAGGCATGTAATAGGTACTTGCAAACCTTTATTAAACTGAATAGACTGCTAATTTAAACAGACAGTACTACTAATGCTGGGACCAGTTGGTGTTGTCTTCTTCCCACCTTTGCATATGGATTCTCAGTAGCAGGCGTCCTAGTAGCTCCATTTGGAACTACAGACAAAGACTGTTTTCCATGGTTCTCTTTTCAAAGTGCCAAAAATGAAGTTCTCTGCTGACTGATAATGGACATTCCATCATGGACATTCCAATGAGCTCCAAGAAAAGTATTAGATGGAAGTTATTTTCTTCTTTTCCTACATGTTACAGACCGGGATAAACTTTTAAGTTTCCTTCAAATGTTTTATTCTTTCTCTTTTCACCTTTAATAAAAAGATATTTTAGCATAAAACACTGAAGTCAAGCAATTCAACACTGTAAAATTAAGGCTAAAAAAACCAAATTATTTTACTGTTGTTGATACTCTTACTCTGCCAGTAGTTCACATAAGGGAACATATCAAAGAATAATTGAGCTTGCTCCTATAAAAGATATATCTGTTTTTATGGACGAATCTAGGAATGAAAGTCGGAGATTTGATCTTGGCATGCTTTTGAACAGAAGCTAGGATTCTGGAGCAATGAATGAGATGTGGACAGGTGAGTAGAAATCCAAGAATTGGGCTAGTGAGATAGCTCAGGTGGTAAAAGCATTACAGTGTAAAGAAGGATCTTAGTTTAAATCCCTCAGAACCCATATAAGAGCATAGCCTGAACATCTGTAATTCCTGCACCACTATAGAGAGATGGGAGGTAGAGATAGGACAATCCCTGGAAGTCTGTAAGCTAGCTAGCTCGGTATATGCAGAAAGACAAACAAACAAAAACAAAAGAAACAAACAAAGTGAAACAAAACAAGGAGACGATCTTAAATAAGAAGGAAAGGCAACTGATACCCAGCTTTGTCCTGTGAACTCTATATGTGTATGTTTGTGCATGGATGCATATGTACATAGACACATAAAACTACAGACAGGAAAAAATGTAAGGGAAGGGAAGGGGAGAGGAGGGGAGCAGAAGGGAATAGAAGGGGAGGGAAGTGAAGGACAGAGAAAACTTGGGAAATGATCTCCAGACCTTTATTTAAAGCTAACTCTATGAACTAAGAAGCTCTGTGATTTAATTGCTTCACTAGACATGAATAAGATTTAATAACCTGATATGTGCTAATTGAGGTATAGACAAGTTTGACACTAAAAAGACAGAAGTCACTAATTCTGCTCCTTGTTTTCTCTCATGGATATAGTGATTTTTGACACTTTAGCTCTTTAGTAGTAAGAACAGTCTTTGACTTGAGATTGTGCGCACCACATGGACAGCAGCACACTTTGTGTGTGTCAGCATACTGTTTGTGTCAGTCTTTAAAATGTTCTTTTACCCCATCATCTAAAAATGTTCTTTTACCCCAAAACAGTATGTAGGTGTGAAAATTTCTGTTCTATTGTGTATGATATCACTTGAAGAAATTTAAAGTGCAAGTAGGTAAAAGAAAATGGAGCTTTTATAATGAAATATGAAGGTACCCAGAAAGGATTAAGAATTATAATTTTGTGTCTCTGATGATTTTAAATGATAGTAGCAATAACTACTATTTACTTAGACTTATGTTCAAAACCCCCATATTGGATTTTTCTTACATATGATCAAATTTCATTCTCAAAAGCATTTCATACTACTGAGCAGTACTAGCCCAGTTCTTCAGATTAAAAAAAATTCAATTAGAGAGATTTACTTGTCCAAAGTCACAGTGCTAATAAGGGGTAGAGCCAGTACTCAAAGCCACGGCTGTCTTAGTGGCCTCTCAAGTTCCTAGTTTCAGTCCCCTTTTCAGAAAATGCTATGTCAGTAAATGATAGCACAGTCCTGTAATTCCAGCTGGAGGATAAGATAGATTAGGCATTCTTGGCCATTTTCAGCTACACCATGGGTGTAGCTACATGATATCCAGTCTCAAAAAAAACCATCTAGTCTCACATCCTTTCTAATTACCTTCCATGTTCCTGAAATAATTACTGTAAACTTGTGCCTATGCACTCAAGCAAAGGACCAAACTCTGCAATGGTTTGGATGTCAGTATATGCTCCCCCAGCCCAAATCCATATGTTGCAATCCTAAAGACCACTGTAATGATATTAGGCATTTGTAGCATTGAGATTCAATTAACTAAACCACCAGGATAAAGTTCATGAATGAAATCAGAGCTTTCACTAAAGGGAGAACCCAGAGGGTCAACACCAGAGAGCAATGATGCTGCATGCTGACCTGAGTCCCAGCCTCTAGAGCATTGAGAACCAATTTCTGTTGCTTAATGGCACCTTGTCATGGCAGTTCAAACTAGAATAGATTATAGGTGTATACCACCGTCCCTACCACCATGGCTACTCAGAAAACACTTCTTTGGATCAGATGAGTTGAAAGCATCTACATTTGACATGGTTGAATAAAATTAACAAAAATTTATTGAGAGGTGAAAAAAATCAATACTCCAAATATAAAGAAGACAGACACGTTGCTATTTTCATTTCACTGTCAGGTAAGTTTATAGCGACCACAAGCAGGTGCTCATTATTTTATCATTTACGATAGAGAAAAGGGTCAAAAAGTCACCGAAGCCTGATAAAACCACAAAGATTACTTTCCGGAGATGTGCCAAGAGGTATTTGAAATCAATAAAAAAAAATAGAGCTTTATTGAGGGGGGAAGTTTTGAAAATAATGGGAAACAGCACAATAGATAAACATTTTCAGGCACAAATGGATCAGTCAGAGGTGATGTGTGTCAGAAAAAAGTCCTTTTTACTTTTCAATTGCCGTCCTTTAATGAAACATCTCACTCATTTTAAGTTGTTTGCTCAATTAAGTATATTCACGTAAAACTCATTAAGAAAAATAATTCACCAAAGCATGTTTTCACAACTTTTAAGTAAATATGGCATCCATATGTGGATTGGACTGTATCAAAGCTTAGCCATTTTCACCCTTGAGAAAACAGAAATCTGGTATGCCTCAACTACCTCGTTTAAGAGAAAAGCTGTGTTTTATCTATGACTGAATATGACGTATGTGTATGTGTGTGTGTGTGTGTGTGTGTGTGTGTTGATTGCCTACAGAACAAATATACTACAATGTTTTAAATAGAAAAGAACCCGAAAAGCCTTTAGATAATTTATGGCTTTTCTAAAATAACATAAAGAATATTACAAAGACAGTAATATCTGCCCTTCACACATGTTGCTGTTTTCACTATCCCAATTCATTAGGGTAAATGTGAATATCATGGCTACAGTATTGTTGCCTCTGAAGATGTGTTTGCATGAATTGGGGTTTGGGTTTTTATTTGTCTATTTCTCCTTCTGGAAAGTGTGACATTTCATTTCACCTTTATTAGAACAGCAGGTGTCCTTCAAGTAGTACTAAAAATATGAACAAGACACTTTGTATGTTACCAAAGTAAAATAGTTTTCTACTTCTTGAGTTTATCATAAAGGGGGCAATATGGGAAGCTGTTTTGAGGGTCTATGTACAGACAGACATGAGGCTATTTTATAGTTTCATAACATACTTGATATAGTTTGTGATCTGGACTACGATATGAACTTACTGACCATTATGAGTTACAACACAACACTTTGGATTCATGGCTCATAGAATGTACTGAAACCACACCTGAACTAGCCACTAAAGATAGTACTTTATTGGAAGATATGAAAATGAGGCCTACATGGTTCCAATAGGAGAGGCAAAATGAAGAAACACAGCCAACAACTCTTACCCCATCCTGCAGTTCCATATCCAATCTTCCATGAGAGCAGCACTCTGCTGCCCATGGTAGAGCACCTTCCCATAACCCACATCTGCTACTAAAATGATGTCTTCCTATGACCAATCCCATTTCTCACCTTGAACATCCAAGCAGGAATGAATGCTTTATACAAAAATGAAGTTTCCTTAAAGTCTCTACTGATGTCACAAAAAGGAATTGAAAAAGCCTCACACTAAAGTAAGCCTGTCTCATTATCTAGCTAGGATTTTCATTATAGAATATTTCTTTAAGAGAGAAGCATCTCATATCCTGAAGACTCACCAGAAATAAAAGCTTACACAACTCTGGTCTTAGTATCCCTAAATTTGGAATAAATTTCCTTTAAATAAGTATAGAGACCTAATCTCTCTGAGTCACAAAAGAAAAAGGTTTAGATTGGCTGTTAATGTGAGGTATGATAGTAAAACTGCAAGGAAAGGGAGATTGGAAACTGAGTTGCTGGTGTTGAAACAGAGGGTCCTCCCACTTCAGGCACATGATGTTGTCTTCGACTGATAATGTAATGACACTGAGGAAATGCTGCAAAAAAAATGTTTGCAAAGACTTCCAAGAACAAAACATATAAACCGTATTTGCATCATAACTATTTCAACATCAAAACGTTTTAAAATCAATCTTTTGTAAATTATGTTTCCAATGGAAACAAACTTTAAATGGAAACTTAATAAAACACAGATTCATATTTCTGATATCTGTTGTGCATTCTAGGAACCCCACTTCTTTACCATTGCAATTGCTTCCAAAATATATTAAGATAATGCTAAATAATATTAATTATTTATTAAAATATTAGAGATGGTAGTGGAAGTCCTCTGAGTATATGTCTCACTATAAATAGTCAAACATCTTGATTATTTTAAATTGTGATTTAGAATGCTGTGTTTATTTTTGACTGTCTTGAAAACACACTACTTGAAAGCTGTTATTTAGATGACACCACACTATTTCCATAGGAACAACTACTTGCAGTAGCTACAGGATTTTTCTTGTTAAGTAGGTTACAAAAAGTATCAAATAATTGACCAATTAATTTTTCAAACATCAATCTAATTAAGGAAGGTAATCCAAAAAGCATTTGTTTGGAGTAGGAAAGGTTATTGTTCATGTATCCCCAAAATATATACATAGCTCTATTCCACCGAGTCAGAAAGCCTAGTAGTAATTATATGGAAATAATTGTATGTAAACTTTACTGCTGTCCTCTTTTAGAGAAAACATTGACATATCTTATAATCTACAAGTTATTGAGTTCTAGAAACCTCCTACCAGTCGTCAAACTTAGAAGGAAAACATGAAAACAGTTAAGATTCTCTGAAAATTTTACACTTCAGGATGCTAAATAATGAAATAAATTTAAAAAGGCCATGCTTATTTTAGCTTTGGAGAAAACATTAACAGTTATATTGTATCATAACGGGTAAACTAATTAAAATTGAAAACCCACTGGTACAGAGGCACTCCTGTGCATTTAATAATATTATTAATTGAGTAAATACAGTTTTCTTGGCCTTTGTGGAACTTTAATGTTTCAGAATGAGTATCTCTTTAGTACTTGAGTTCATAGCCTTATGAATGTACGTGATCATTTTTTTCAAAGACATTTTCCTCATATGTAACAACTATAAGGACTGAACATTTATTTATAATGAAGGGAGCTTTATGTGAATAATAAAAGACTAATATAGTTCACATTTCTATTTATTAAAAGTCAAACCTTCCTAAACAAAATATTGAAAATACGCTTATTTAAACAGCCTGTTTGTTTTAAAAGTCAAATCTTCCAAAACAAAGTATTGAAAATGTATTTATTTAAACATCCTGTTTGGCTTTTAAACCCCAGACATTAGAACTTCAATTCTAGGCTTACATTTCTGGAATTTTTTGTTATTTATTTTAAGAAACAGCTCATATCTTTAAAGCTCTGGAATGGTGTAAATCATTACAGTGGTTTCACATTTTCATGGGATCAAGGAAACAACAGTAAGCCCATAAAACAGATACTACTAATTATGCAGAGGAGAAGTCATAAAGTCACTAGGAGAAGCATGTTTTATATTCATGAACACATCATTAAAAGTTTAAGACATGCTATCAAATTCTACATTTTAATACTATACCCAACAGCATTAAACTCTCCCAACAAGAAAATCAGATTGCTTAATGATCCTTCCTTGTCACACTGGTTTTTATATGTCTGCAGTTGAAGCACATGTGGAATTTGTATTGCTGAGCACTTGTATAAACCACTGGACAATTAAAAAAATCATTTATCCTTTATATCTAGATTATTTTTCAGGAAGTTCTGAATCATCTCCCAGAATATAGCTGTAGATTGAGTATATTGGAATCATAAGCCTTGACTCCATATTGTGTAAGTGAGATTTTACAAACAACAGATAGGCTTTTCTTTGGCACATTAAAAAAATAGACACAGGGGTGCTTAATAATTGCTTCCATTTAAATCAATTTGTAGGATTAATTTTAATTTGAAAATTAAAACTGAGAAATAAGATAGGCTTAACGTAGGAGGTTGCAGGAGCAGAAACAAGAAATAAGTCTATCTTGCAGAAATCCAGGAATCATGCATAATGTTAATAACACTGACAGCAATCTTGAAAGATGCCACAGCCATAGCAAGCATTTGCAAGTGTAAGCATACATTAAAACCTTAGCCTTTCTTTACTTGCTTCAAAAAGATTGCAGATGCTCTGGTATCTTAATTTGTGTACAATTCCAAACTGTTTCCATTTGTACACAATAAATGCCTTACATTCCACTAGTTAAGCACATCTTGTAGTCGGCTCTAGGATATATACTACATGGGCATTTTAATGGGAATTTTACATACAGATAAGCTTCCAGCTTAATCTCAAAGTGAAAGTAAAATATAGACATGGAAGCTTCAGAGAGGAGACCAAAAAATGTTGCAGATGGAAGAACAGAGCTTACTGAGTTGTTATGGATAAGAAATAAAGCATGGGAAAAATAAAGTCATTGAAAATATTTCAAGTCTATTGGAGAGATTTATGCACCCGGCCAGAGTCTGAACTGAAGGAACCAGTGACTTCAAGAAATTTAGTGAGGGTTTATTATTGGAAGCTGGTGAAGACGGCTGGCTGTGGCGATGGATGACCACGGGAAGACAGGAAGCCTGGGGCTGCTCTCCCGCTGCCTGGTTTGGCAGTTTTATTTTGCTATAATTTCAGCTTCATTCAATAGTGTCCTTTTTTTAAAACATTTTATCATGCATTTTTGTGAACTTCAAATAATGAGAATGTATGGGTAAAATAAGAAATTCAAACCTTGATTTTATTTTATTTTTTTAGTCACCAAGTTAGGAAGACACCAACCACTTTAAAGTTTAAAAGCCAGTACATATGCTAGCAAAATCCACACTAGCATGCTACAAAAACACAGATTAACAAACACTGGGAACTACAGTATCAAGAGCAGGTCCCCCAAAGTATAATTTTACTACATTAAAATATGAAAAAAGGATAGGTAAGTAGAATGATGGGAACATAGATAGTCAGAGATTTATTACACTCAAGTTCAGCTTTGATAAAACTATACTCAGTTCATGCACTCGAGTGTCACACATTATTCAATGTATTTTACATGTATTTAATCTTCTCAGCTATTTATAAGGAATGCATCATTTAGTCCTCATTTTGTAGTTCTGAGACTGAGATGATTACCCATCCAAGGTCCTAAAACTTACAAATGTAGGAAATTTGATTACAAACCAAGTAGTTATGAAAAGTTCCCAGGGGCCTGTTGATGGAGGACAATTGAGGAACACTTGTGCAACAGGTTCAGTGTTCAATCTCTAGCACTATGGGAAAAAAGAAAGAAAGAAAGAAAAGTAATGTTCTCAAAATTCTATGTAATGCTGGCCATTTCATAAGTCAGGTAATATATGTTCACGTTGCATATGTTTCCATTGCCTGAAGATATCCTTGCAATACATAAATTAATTTTATTAACACCTAAAATCTTGTATGTTCAATACTATCTGAATCTCCACTTGAGAGTGAATAGTCAATGTGTAGCAGCCAGAGACTACAACTTAAACTAAATACATTTAACCTTCTTCAACATGAAGAAATGCAGGTTTAGTCCCCGAGGTTAACTGGTACATAAATACTTTTGGTGAAACTACTGGTGTAATGACAAACCTAGAACCTCTCTAAGCCATCAGGAATCTACTTTTACCAGTGCTGAGCTGATTCTAATTTCAGCTCTACACGGGAAATACAACAACTTGGAAGAAAGTGCAGTCGCTCATTTGCATCTCTAACTAATGACATCTATAATTACAGAGTTACCAAAGTTAGAACTAAATGCTTTCTCTCTGCCAAATGCAGCTGCTCCACAAAATGAACACTGATTTGATTTTTCTGCCCAGTACGTGTTCATTCGCTGCTCTCATGATGAATAAATAATGCCACGATGTGGATCTTGCCCTTCTGTGAAAAGGGCCGCATCTGCTTATTGTCAGACATTCACGATCCTAAAGGGATCAGACACCAGAGGTCTGTGAATGAGAAGGCCTTTTCAGGCTTACAAAGCCTCCGCTCCCGAATCCACCTTAACCAGCTTGGAGCAAAGAGCTTTTGGCACCAAGTCATTCTTCAGGGAGAGACTGATAATGATCACTAAAGACATTGTAGGGGCCTCTGTGGCACTCACTTCAAAGGCCTTCTCTCCTAATCAACATTAAATTGTCATTTTGCCAGGGATATCAGGACAGCTGTACACAATCTATTTATTTGAAAACAGATTACAGCAGGTCCTGATGCCAAAGTATAAACTTCGTAATGCAGCTTGTGCTTTCATGTGTTTTAAGTCGGAACTTATATTTCTAATTTAGTGGCCCACTTTATCATGACTCTCTCACCCTATGTATTCCATCTTCCCATAAAAGCTCATAATTTTATCCATTATCCAGATAAGCTTACCAACAAGACAACACAAGCGAAAAGGAAACATTTTTACATACGTCAAATGATTCAGCCTAAAAATCATGAAGGTTCAATACACTAGATTTTGTGCGATGTGTGCAGGCAATGAGTTTATGTCTTTTTCAGCTTCTTTTAGTGTTGATAGTTTCACTCATTTATGCAGTGAACCCTAGTCATCTCACCCACCTCCCTTCTCACCCTTGTTGGAATCCTGTTTCCCAACAAGTTCCCTCCTACTTTCACTTGTTCTGTTTGTGTATGTGATCCACTGAGTTTAACTAAAGTTTCTTGCCTTAGGTAGGGGGAAAGGGACTGGAGGGATAATTTACTGGAACAAAAGTAACTTACCAGTGGCTACATCACAGAAGAAATTGAAACGCCCTCCCAATTACCATTAACTGCCAATAGTATCTCAGGGAGGGAGGGGCTTCATAAGCCCCTCCCCGACGCATGATGATACTCAAATCTAGTCCCCCTTTTCTTCCTTCTTTAAAGTTTAATACCATGATCTCACATTTTCCCCATTTTTTGATACCATGACATTGATGGCCCTCATCTTTCTAATCCCCTGGAAATCCTAGTAAGTCTGGGAAAATAGCAGAGTATTTTTATTACCCACTTAAAGAAAAAAAATGATAATTTTTGTAAAACGTACTGGTATGAGGCTATAAATTCCACTCCCTAGTCAATCACTATAGTTTAACAGCAAAGAACATTAAGCTATAATAATATTCAAGGTTAATTAATGGTCATCACTTCAAAATTATATACACATAATAGGTACCGTTAAATAGATACAATGTACAGTAGCAAATACAATTGACTAGTACAATGTCCTTCCTTAATTACATTTAGTTCAAAACAATATTATTAGCGAGATGGAGTGGTACCAGACTGTTATCCCAGCATTCAGAAGCTAAAGCAAGAGAGCCATGAGATCAAGGGCAGACTAAAGTAAACAGTGAGCGCCTCTCTCAAAACATCAATAACAAAAAATATGTAAATGGATAATTAGGTTATATTCATGTTGTATAGTAGTTTGTTGGCTCAAGAAGTTCATATTTATTGATGATTTATTATGACTTATTGCTGGTTTCTGTGGATTGCCCAACACAGAGAATAATTTATATTGCTATTGTAATAGACAGAAACTAATGAATATTTCTTTTGATCTCATAATTATAGCATCTTTGCTATCAACATTTTTCATTTATTTGTTCTGTTATTGTTTTTGTCTTGAGTTGGAGTCTTACTTTGTAGTACAAACTGGTCTGAAACTCACTGTAGTCTAGGCTAGCCTCAAATTCATGGTGATTCACCTGTCTCAAGTTCTCAAATACTGAGATTCAAGTGTAAGCCATCACATCTAACTTAGTAACATTAAAAATAAAAATAATAATAATAAAATGTAAAAAAAAAATTCTTACATTTGTTGTCAAGAAAATGGAAGGGAAAATTATGTGGATTAACCTATTTTTCCTAAAATAAAAAGCAGAATTTTCCATCTTATAACCCTACGGAATCATAGGTTGAAAAAGTACTCTGTAGTAGGTTAATTTTTTTCTATCCGAATTCATTTAGGCACTATCCGAGTCATTCCAGATTTACTGGAGGAGTTCATTTAAACTCTTTTCTTTTCCAGCATCCATAGGAGTTCTTAAATGAAAAGCTAAAGATGAAGAAATGAAAATTCACAAGAGAAACTGAAGAAGATGAAGGAGTGCCTCTGTACTTTGTTTACATTAGTAAGAGGTCCTCCTGCCAGTTCAGGGAGTGCTACTGAATGACTCTCTCTGCAAAGCAAACAGAATCTAGACCCAGTGTCTCATCCAACCACACCTACAGCATGGAGAGATTCGGGAATGGAAATTACAAATCATATCCTGTCGCCTTCTTCAGAGTAGAAGAAACCCCTGTCTCTGTCCATACTTCAAGTGCTGACACAGTTCTGAAGTGTTTTAGGGGAAATCCAAAAGAATAAAAGTATCGAGTCCATTCCAGCTGGACATGGTGGCTCATGGCTAAGACCCCAGAACTTGATAAGCTGAGACAGAAGGATTTCTCTGAGTTAGTGTCCAGTGTAGATTCTATAAATAGAACTTTGTTTTTAAAGAAAAGAAGAAAAGAAAATGAGGGCCACTCTAGTACAGCTCCTAGTTGTATGAATGGGCATTTCTAACATTATTAAGATGATCCAGAAGCATCTCTTCTGTGGTTTTCCATTTCCTTGTTTCCCAAGCTATAAGACATCTTGCTAAAATTCCTAATCCTTTTCATTTGATTGCAGGGCCCTTAAACAACCGTAAATCACACCCTAAGGAGGATATGTAACCTAGAAATCAAAGACTCTGCTAGCATCACATACACTGCACAAGTTCCAGTCCTGATTCTAGTGATGCTGACTCATCCTGTGTACCACCATGTGAGCTCCTGTTGGTAATGTAAAAACTACCTGGATGATTGCTGTGCTGTGAAAATGAACTAAGGAGGCATGGAGGAATTGTTCAATATACTCCTGAGTGAATAACAAGTGTTCTGTTAACATGATATATTACATTCATCACCTCATCAGAAAGAGCATTCAGATCTGTGAGATCATGGCACAGATGGCACAGCATCAGCCTTGCTACCAAGTGCATGGCAACATTGTGATGCCAGCCTTGCCAGTTACAACATACCATAAAAGGACTGTTCTTGCTGCTTCTCTGAACAAAACTGATTCAAAAATAACAGATGACCATTTACAGCCACAATTGGGAAAGAGAAGGAATTTACTTTTAAGGTTGATTTATAGGATGATTAGGAGGCTGCCTGAAGAATTCCTAAAGAGACACCCAGCTCCTAAGCAAAGCAATGAAATGCTTTGGTTGCTGCATTCCACCAACCATCACCAATGTGTTTATTTGACCTCAAGGCCTAACCAATTTGTCCTCTCTAGAGGTTTTACAACAAACACTCTAGCTTTAAAATCAAGAATCCATATCACAAGTAGAGTAATTTTTTTTTTCTGATCAGAGTGAGGTATTTGAATTTCATTACTAAGGAAATATACTCAAGCAGTTTATGACTTGATACCTCATGGCTGAGCAAGAATCTGGTTTTAAATGTGTACAAACATTTATTCTTTATCTTTTCTCCAGATCATTGAGCAAAACATTTCTCAACTATTTGTCCTTGCAATAATCTTTTATTATCATGGTATACTTTTTGTTTTTAGAAATAAAGTTCTATCATTAATTATGTTTGTGTAACCAAAGTTAGGCAAGATTGAAGGCCATGACTTGAAATATTGAGAAACTGGAATTCTGGATATTGGATGAGGAAAATTATGGACAACTGAAATGTTAACAAAGGATTGCTTAAAACTTCTGGAGCTCAAAATCGTCATATATACTACTAGGGCATAAAAATAAGTGACAAAATACACTTAAGGGAAATATATAGTAAAAAATCACCTTTAAAAACGAGCATGCATGCTAAGGCTAACATGAAATTAAAAAACTAAAAGACATGAAGCACATTGCATGCCTTTAAAATGAAGGTTTTGAATTAAAGGGAATAGAAAAGAAGTATCAATAATGATTATGTAACATCCTCAAGGTACAAAGATAATCAATATGAACTAAAAACATATTAAAGTCGTGCAAGGGCAGTTTCACTGGAATAACTTTATTTTTGATGACTGAACTTCTTCCAGTAAGGCTGTTTCTACTCTTTGAGACAGAGCAAGCTAAGAAGTTGGCAGTTCAATAGCTAGCACTCCTTCTGATCCTTCTCCTCTTATGTTCTAGTGATGTTCTGTGACCTTCCTTATTGTTCCTTACCATCCTGCTATACTCTGGCCACCTTTGAGGAAAACCTGCCTTCCCCAAACAGAACACTATCTATTAGAGTCCATTCCTCTGTATCTGTCTATCACAAACTGCTCCAAAATGCCTGAGAAAATATCTGACAGTCCCATTTACTGTAAATGTTACTAGCTGAAAAAATTAGCCAAGATATCTAGTGAAAGTTTTTGAAGTCTGTATTTTCAGAAAAGTTCCCAAGGATTAAGTGTGATTCCTTCATAACTTATAATTATGCATTAATAATAAATGATTGAATTTCTTGCTACTTCATTTTTATACAGTTCTTTTGAGTTCCTCGTCTAACATATCTTTACTGTAAAACACTCTTTTTATCTACACCATATAGTTTATTCCTTAGAATATTCTTGTTCTATGTAAAAGAAGCTACTGAAAATAAAGAATAAAACTAAAGGCAGCTTATTGTCTCAAAAATTTCAATACTATCCAATGAAGGAATTTAAATAAAAGAATAATTAATTGCTTGAGATTTTTAATTTTTATTTTAATTTTATGTACATGAATGTTGTGCATACATGTATTCATATGCACCACATGCATGCCTGGTATCAGTAGAGGTAAGAAGATGGAAACAAATTCTCTGGAACTGGAGTTAGAATAGTTGAGAACCACCATGTGGATGCTGGGAATCAAATCCAGATCCCCTGTAAGAGCAACAAGTGCGCTAACCACTGAGTGATCTCTCAAGCCCATTTCTGGAGATATTTGAAGATTTTAAAAAAAAATATTTTTATCCATATGTGAGAAAATATAATTAAATCTGAATTCAATAATTGTATTAACAAAGCTGTTTCATGCAATGTGAACAATTTGAGAAATTACTAAGCATTCTCTCCATATTCTCAATTTCATGAAACATATATATAATTAAGACAAAATGCCATTCCAGCTTAAAATATGTGGATAATTGGCTCAATATCCCCAGCTTATTTTGTAAATATAGTTTCCATCAGAATGATAAAATTATATATTTTATAAGATCTCTCAAAAGGCTGAGGCACCCAGGTCACAAAATTGAAAGCAAAGCCAAATGTTTACTCAAAATCAAACCCAGAACTTCTTTTGAAATCCACAAAAGAGCAATCATTCCCAATGTCTTTTCACTCTTTGGAGTAAGATAGAAGTCAAACTAGAAATACTGAAACACTTTAGGAAAGGCAGTAAAACCAAAGCAAGTCTTCTTGTAAGGCTTCCAGATGAAAGAGTTTTGAACAAGCATTTAATCATGTGAATCCAGCTTCAAGCCAAGCCGAACCTCAAAGGTTTACCTGTGCTCATTATTTAGAATTAACAATGAACTGGAAATTCGTTGCATCCATTGGGAATACTGATGGGTGATGTTTTGTAGGGAAACTGCATGTTTATATTAAGTCCTTGTTTGACCATCTGGTAGCAAATCCCTCATTTCTGCCCTGCTATTTGGAGGTAGTTTTGTTTTCAACTTCTGTGCCCCCACAATTCAAGTGGTTTTGTACTAGGACAGGATTTGATGCCTAAATCAATTTTTATCAAATTTATCAATTTCTTAGATGGTTTTAAATTTTTGTCATGGGAGATTATCTAGAAGAAATGTCTTTAGAGAGACAGCTGTTTAGAATATGTTAAGAATTATTAATAAAATTGAATATTGTTAACTGTACATTGATTACATCGTGTAAGTTTCGTAAATCAGAATTTAATTACAATTAAGAATTCCGTAACTGCTGCTGCAGAGATAGCTCAGGGATTAAGAGTACTTGATATTCTTGCTGAGGACCCAGGTTCATTTGTAACTCCAGTTCTTCTTCTGGCCTCTGAAGCCACCAGGCATGCACATGGTACACATATACATAAAATATAAATAAAAAGTCTTAGGAAGAGGAGAAGGAGGGGGGAGGAGGAGGAGAGGAAGAGGAGGAAGAAGAAGAAGAAGAAGAAGAAGAAGAAGAAGAAGAAGAAGAAGAAGAAGAAGAAGAAGAAGAAGAAGAAGAAGAAGAAGAGCATTCTCCAAAGAAGAATTTGAACTTGGGGTCTTTTATAATTGATTATGTTTGGCTACCGCAGTAGCACATTGACCTGTATATCTTGCATTTTCTGCTGTGCCAAGAGATGTAAGTAATAATCCAAGGGCTGGAGGAATCAAGGTTCTTCTGTAAGTTTGTTTATCTTTCAGAATACCGGGATCAACTTTCCTGAAACTTTGGCTTAAGAACCGCTGGAGATTAGAAGCTAAGCAAATTGGCACTGCCAAGAGGTGGCCCTCATGGGATTTGGCCCAATTCCAGAGCTGGTTTTATTTCTTCTTCCTTTTGAAAAGTGACAGTGCCTCTTCCCCAGGACAGGATATCCAAGCACACTGTATATACACTCTGGAAAGTCATGCTTACAACTGTCACATGAAAGAATTTGCAAAGTTACATTTCCACACTGTTTTGGCTCCCTCCATATCCTGACAATAACCAGACTATATGTTTCACTTGTCCTGAAGCCATATATAAATAATAGAATGATATAAAGAATAAAACAAACTGCTTTCCAAAAACCTGACCTGTAAATCACACAGTACAGCGGAGTTTGCTTCCAAAACATCTAAACTCTTTCTGGGTGCCAATATGATCTGCAGTAAGATGTACCACAGGAGACTCACTAAATCATCTTCGATAAGGGCTGATTAATCTTCTACAGGAGGGGCTGAGAGACTATCTCAGTGGTGGAACATGAGCCTATATCCTTGGTTCAATACACACCATGCCTCCTAAAAAAACATTTTACTACAAATTATTGCACAAGAAGAAAAAAATAGATGTCTTGGAAATATTACCTGAAGTAGTTTATCATATAGACATTGATGTCACCCAACAGAGGGAAGTTTTTAGCAATACAGAAGACAGGCTTTCTTAATTTATTCCTGAGAGTCTAAACAATTAGAAGAGTGAAATCAATATTGATGCTGGCCATTGGTATTGCTCTCTTATTTGTGACTTGGCCTGGTAAAATTGGAAAGTAAGTAGGATGTTTCATGTTTTAATATATTTTAGATAAAACTGCTTAGTAGGAATATAATACACAGGCAGAAATTACACAAGCCAAAATGTGTAGCTTCATTCCTACAAGGTAAATGCAGCTAAGTTGTGCTCGGATCAATATACTACCTACTATCTGCATGTTAGAAAACACTTTCATATGCCTTCTGGTCACAATCTCATTCTCATTTCCCAGGATAACTATAGCCTAACAGCAAAGACTATAAATTGGCCACTTTGGAAGCTTTACAAGTGGAATCATACAACACAATTCTTGTATGATGGTATTCTTCTGTTTAACATTACATTTGTGATGTTTGTTTTGGCTAGTACAGGTCAAAGATCATCATTCTTTTTCATTGCTGTAGAGTATTCAGTCATATGAATGTACTATAACTTGTCTACTGCTGAGACATGGCTATTACTGACTTTTATGCCATTGCAAAAAAAAAGAAGCATTGTTCTTAATATAACTGTGCATATTTTGGTGCACATTTCTATGCAGATCAATTACACGTAAGCCTAGAAGTAGAGTTTGTGAGTCTCTTAGTAAATTGCAAACACAGAAGACATTCCTTCAAAGTATATGATGTTCAAATTGCAAAGGAAAGAAAAGGCTGTAGGGACATCTGCCAGGCCGTATGAGTGGGAACAGCTGACAGCCCAAACATGATGATCTGTCAAGAGATTACCTGGTTACAGAAGTATTGCCATGCACATTATTGCAATTATCATGCTATCTGTCTACTTGGAACATGGTTTCAGCAGGCCTTCTAGCTTACTGTCAAGACAGATCAAAATGGCTCTATTGGTGAAGTGTTCTGAACTTGGCAAAATGCAGAGACCTGCTCTGTACTCTAGAGACTAATTATAAAACTGGAGACGAGAATTTTAAGTAACTTAATGGGCTTTCTGGCTTTGAAAAATATGGCTTCTATATATTCAAACAATAAACACTCTGTGGTGCTTAGAGCATGCCATGCAACATTTCCTACTTATTTTAATATACATTAATTGAATGCTCCCAACAATGTGGAACTGATTTTCCTGAACCTGGAATGGAGACATTACTTACCTCCCTTATTTCCATTCTTTCCCATAAAGGAAGATAGATCTTGTGTGTCTAATGTCCCTTCCTTCTGAAAACCTACTTTCTTTGCATCCTCTTGCCTCTAAAACAGAGATGCTTGTGACAGGATGTACCTGGGGCTGAGGTGAGCTTAAAGTGAAAGACTAAGTACAACAGCGGACAGGGAGTGCCTGTATGTATTGTGTATTTCACAGTCCTGCTCTGCCCGTTTATTCCTGAGACTATGACAATTATTCCTCCAATAAAGGGCCTTGGTCAAAGGAAGAATGATTGTGGGGACTAGGAGAAAGTATGAATAAAAATGAAAAAGAAAAAATTGGAAGGGCAAAAGAGAATGCTTCCCAATTTTTCTCAAGTAGCAAACCTTGGCAAACCAGGACAGATGATATATGAAATAATATGTAAAACTACTATGTGCATGTTAAAGACATGTATGTGGGTGGATACACATACATGCACATGTGCACACATACAAATACACAGCATGCTCTCAGGTATTTCAATATCCTAATGTCCTTCTTTCAATAAACATATTTAAGGACAAAGATTATTTATAGCTTGATTCCCATGTTAATATTTTAAGCAATATACATGATCTTGCTTTTGTCAGCTTTGCTGTATGATCACCATGCATCTGTTGTATAGTCTCAGGTAAATTATGCTGGTTTACTCATTGGTAAAATGGGCATAATAATTTTACCTTATTTACATGGTTATTTCAGGAGTAAATTCTAAAATTCTCAGATCAGTACCTACCGCACAAGAAGCACAATTTATAAGCTTGTTGAACAAAAATAAATCTATTTTGGTGTGATCTTTCTTTCATATTTTGGCTTATTTTCCTCCAAATATTGCCTTGGGACAAACAACTGCCAAAGGTTTTTGATGTCTTCTAACAGAAAGAGAGAGAGAGAGACAGACAGACAGACAGACAGACAGAGACAGAGAGAAAGACAGAGAGAGAGACAAAGAGAGAGACAGAGAGAGAGAGAGAAGAAAGAAATAAAGAAAGGAAGGAAGGCAGGAAGGAAGGCAGGAACGAAGGAAGGAACGAAGGAAGGAAGGAAGAAGGTGATTTTTATTGACTAGTTCCAATCACCTCAGCAGTGTGCTATATGTTTTTTTAACATAAAATATTCTAGGCCAGTAGCCAGATCAGCAGACAATGGCACTTCCTGTCATGCTTGACAACCTGACTTCAATCTCTGGAACCCACCTGATAGGAGAAAACTGACTACCATCTCCTCTGGCCTCCACGTGCATAGCTCCTATACACAAATAAATGAATGTAATGTAAAGTCTTAAACAAAGCATTTACATCAGTTCCTCTGAGGCTCAGAGAATATTTTGGAAGAAGGGGTGAAAAGATCGTAACAGACAGAAGATAGGAAGAGGGACTGCAAAGTATCATCTGCTAGACAAGACATAGTCATTACTGTCAAGAACTCAGATCATTGCAGATGCCTGCATGGGGTACACAATAACAGGCCCATCCACTCAGCATGAATGGAGACGATGCCCATTGGCCTAGCACTCATAGTGTTTAGCTGACCAGTGAGCTTAAGGGTTCTGACATGAAACTCATGTCTTCACTTGCAACAAAAGTACCTCATTAACTGAGCTATCACCTCAGCCCTTTCACAGATTTTGTTGTTATTAAATATGGATTTTCAATTTTTAAGCCAAAACGAGATTAAGCTATGGGTCATCCTCAACTTAGTGCACAGTGCCCATAATTACATAGCCCCTATATAGCGCTCATGTTCCTATCCACTGACCTACCTATCCACTTTCTTTCTAAGGACATCTTACCATAACTCTCATACATAATTTCTTTTTAAATTAAACTTTATTTTAAAAAGTTTGTTCAATTTTTTTTCTGTTTTTGTTTTTTACAAAGTCTTGTGTATCTCAGGCTAGCCTGGAACTTTGCATGTAATTGAGGATGACTTTGAACATCTAATCCTCCTGCCTTTAAACCCCAAATGCTACTATTAGACATGTCATTTTTATGTCCCATTTTTGTTGTAAATATCCTCTGAGTGATGCAACTTAAAAGACCTATGTATATGAGGCTGTTAAGACATTTGCGCATGTCTCTGAAGGTCTGTGCTCAAATGTAAAGCCTGTACTAGCTTTTTCCTTTATCTTTCCCTAATAAGCCAGATTCTGGTTTAGTCTAACTCACACTGAAATTACTTCAGCAGCAAAAGTCAAGGTCGTGCCATGGCTAAGGAGAGTTTCCTGTGTTAAGAAACTCCTCTGGCTAAAGCCAGCAGCATCTGGTTGTATTCTCCACTGCTGTTAACAGGATAGTCATGGTCTCCCTCACTTTCAGGCAGACTTTCTGTAACCTATATGAATGACAAGCACATCTCCAATCCAAGGTTTGGGTGGTGTGATGTGTGTATGTGCGTATGTGTGCGTGTTTGTGTGTGAATGAATCAGAGAGACAGACAGACAGAGATGGTGACCTTGAGAAAGAAATAGTATGTGGGCCTACATTTTCATAGAGAGAGATTGTTTCCATCCTAGATCAGGTACAAGGTCATTCATGCTGAGCTGAGCTGTGCCAGAAGGAAAATGACTCTGAAATGGACATCCTTGTATCTGCACAGATATCACCCATACTCCCTAAACCTGGGCTTGCCTTACCTTCCTCCTGTGCTACTCCATGGCTCAGAAAGGAGATAATGTGATCATAGCGCTGATGGGCATGAATTGCCCATGTTTGACAAACATCAGGCTGTGTGACCTTAGAGAGCCTTCTGTGGTCCATAGATCCAGGGTGAGACAAGGAAGCTGACTTGTCCACGTGTGAATCCACATCAAATTCTTTGAGAGGACATTTAGACACCAGTGCTCTGGTTTGAGCTAATAGTTTCTACAAGTTGCTGCATTGTGAATGGAAGGAATTTCTCCCTTCCAATGTAGCGTTTGGGTAAGAGGTGGTCTACTGATTGGCAGGAGGCAGGTGTAGAACAAGAGATGAATAAGTCTAGCCCATGATAAGCATTTGGCACTATGCATGGCACATGATGAATGTTCTACAAGCACCACTTCATTTCCTTCCATCTTCTTTTCTCTATCATAATAGACTGTATTTATCTATCCCATGTCATTGGTGATTAGAAGTGAGGATTGATTTCTAATCTTGAACATAGCCCTTATATTTACATATTTCAGATAGCCAAGACAGATCACAAACAGAAGGTATTAATACCAACAGCCATGGGATGGACCAAGATCTAAAGCTCCAGCCAAGAACAGGTCAGCCTTTTAGATCCTTTGGAATTGGTACTGTGATGATGATAAGGTCCTTATGTCAGTGGTTTGAAAACCCAGATTTCCTGT
This sequence comes from Cricetomys ansorgei, assembly GCA_026225945.1. Taxonomy (NCBI): domain Eukaryota; kingdom Metazoa; phylum Chordata; class Mammalia; order Rodentia; family Nesomyidae; genus Cricetomys; species Cricetomys ansorgei. Next base: position 34,867,929 of record JAMJFZ010000107.1, read on the forward strand.
ACTTTCTGATTGAGAGGAGATGGTTATCCATTTTTCCCAAAGTTTATGGCATCGAAATTCCAAAGAGAGAGAACTTCTTCAAAATGTCATCATTAGCTCCTCCTGTTGAACAAACAGAAAATAAAGATCTGGAATGACTCAAAAAGTTTCCTAAATTCTTTGTACAAATGCCTTAGTGAAAGAAGGGAGAAAATCACTCCATTTACAATGCAGCAACTTGTAGAAACCCTCCTAGGAGACCCAAGTACAAGCATATAAAGTCCACATAAAAATCTGAGTTCAGAGGCGTCATTTCCATGTCTGAGAAAGTGAGCTGAGTGCCAGGACTCACCCTCTGTCTGTACTAAAAAAAAAAAGTCAGGTTCTCTAGAATTTGGCAGTTAGAAGGAAGTGAAACGTGGCCACCTTCTCAACCGGGACTCAAAGACTCACAGATCATGGTATCCTGGCCTCATCAAGCATGGACATCTAAGGAGTGGTGGAGAGAGGGCAGGGGAGCTGGAATAGTAGGGAAGAGCAGCTGCCCTGTGGTACAAAATTTAGAAAACGTAACCTTGGTTGTCCAGAGCACAGAAGACCCTGTTACCACCTGATGTGCAGCCTACAGATCTTCAAAATGGTTTGGACAGGTGATTTGTAAGACATAACCTACTGAGCCATGGCTTAGACACAATCAGACTTAACAATGATGAAACGGACTTGGAATTACTCAAGAAGGAATATGCAGAACTTGAAAACGGCACACAGCATTGATATCCACAGAGTGGAAAGTTATAGGAAAACATGTTTTTGCCACAATAAATTAAATAAAGAAAATCTGCAATCAAACCCAAATTTTCTTCAGTTCACTGTGAAGATACCTCCAAGAAACAGTATAAAACACTTTGGAAATTTAAAAAATAACCAGTGAAGATCAGCATGTTAAAGTATACTTTTAGAAGATGAGTTTGTGTGAATTGTGCTGCCTAGAAGTCACTGTGGGTGCTCAAAGCTAGAAAGTAACTCAGCTTTTCCCAGTCAGTGCTTTCCTTCACTTGTTCCTCACCTTTTATATAATGGAAAAGGGTTACTTTGGATTAATCTTGTGGTGCCAGTTTAGGTCTTGAAGGAAATAGGCTTTTTGTCTGTTATCTCCCTAAGAGATTACTAGCTACTGGCACATATATTTGTCAAAAACAAAACCTCCTTATTTAAAAAAAAATGATTATGTCTGTATACATCGTGAATGTGGTGATAGTGAACATCTGTTACCCTAGCCCTCAGGAGGCTGAAGCAGGAGGATCAGGAATAAATAGAGCCATCAGAGCAAAGGAATGAATAGAACCATCAGAGCAACACAGCAAAACCATGTCTGAAAATCAAACAAAACAGAAGTTGAAAGTGTAAAGTGCAGCTATCTAGGAGACACTGTAAATGTTTCAAGCTGGGATCAAAGTTTCTCCAATTCTATGACAAGTCTGTTTTTCTCCACAAGAGTCCTCTCACCTTCTGTCCAGTGGGAGGGCTATCTTGGATTAACCCAGAGATCTGGTATTGACCTTAGTCACTTTGAGTCACCTTCATCAGGTTCTCTCCTTTGTACTCCATCAACGTTACTTTTTAGGTGCACCATCATCCTGCCTGGGGCAGATACTCATCCAATTGAAAGGCAGCCAATGCTCTACTTTTCAGTCATCCCTTTCTGTGTGACTTTCCTGCCTAAGAACATTGGTGGCTGCAAGGGACAGGGCATCTAGGACAAACTTAGGATGACCATGATTGTGAGGGGCTATGTACCCATGGCAGAGCCCGACCCAAGGCTCACAAGCCTGTACTGCTCATATTCCAGGTTAAGGTGAATTATGTGAACCCAGCAGCACCACAAGGCTCTGGAATGATATTAGCAAATGTTCTCTAAAAGCAATTTCGCTATTTTTTAAAACGTGAAATACTAGAATAAAGACAATGAATTGGTTGCATGACTGAATGTCTCAGAACTTTTAATATTTTAATATTGCCATATATTTCCTAAGCAGTTACAGTTTACATAACCATATCAAATATATTTAGGATTGTTTTACTCATTAACAGTTCCCAGGCTTCTGCTGATCAACAGATATGGTAGAAATTTCTTCCTTTAAAAAATACTGAACACAATGTGAAATTACATAAAAGCTGAGAACAAGTTTACATAACCATCAGAAAACCAAGAGGTATCTAGAAAGCTAAAACATCATTCTAACAGAGATACTTAAAATGCAGCTTTCATGTGTCAATGACAAAATCCATACCCAGTTCCCAACAGAAATTCAACAAATATATGCAAAGTAATGAATGAATGGATAGTTACAAACTAGCTCTTCTGTTTCTAAAAAATTATATGCTATATTTTTCTCATCTCATGTCAAATCAAAGTTAGAGAAAAATAACTGACATAATCTTCTGTCTCTATTGGAGTTAAATTATATGTACAACAGTCTTTTAGATTGGAATGTAGATCAGTGTTAGAATACTTTCCTCGCATGTGTGAAGTCCTAGGATTGATCCCCACAACTGCAAAGAAAATGAATTAGTTTTATGCTCTTTTATTTAATAAATGATGAAAGAATAAATACAAATAATCTCATAGCAAGAAGAAGGAAGTATCAGTGGTTAAGGGACACTAGGATAGAGTCAACGAGGCAATCTGAAAAATAACCACACACACACATACACACACACAAACACACAGAAATGCACACACACCCCCATACACACACACACACAAATACACACACACACACACACACACACACACACAGACACTAAACTCAGACATCTTCCAGAAAGTTTACTTAGTAAATCAAAACAAATACTAGAGTATTTTAACCATCCATCTCCTTTACAGAGAATTGCTAAGGGCATAAAAATATATTTCATAGTGGGAATCTTTGGACATGGTTTTGAATTATCCAATCACAGATATGCCAAAAGACAATTGATCATGTGCATTGAAAATTTTTTGTCCTAATATTCCTGTCCTCATTCTTACATAAAATTTTGTTTACTTTTGGTATTCACTGTGCTCTATGCTGATTATTTTTTTCAAATTGGCCCTCTTTTTATTAAGATGTCCTTAAATGTCGTGGTTAGCGGGAGGCAGAGAGAGAGAAGGGAAAAGAGGAGGAGGAGGGGACAAACCAGAAAATCAAGGAAATTGATCAAAGTTAATTCTTGTGATAGAATTTCAGTTGCACATAGAAATAAAAATCTATTTGGGAAACATATACTGACCTTAATATCTTTAGGCAGTGAAGCTTTCTGCACCAAAAGCTGTAATGCTATCTTCTTCCTAATTTCAGAGGCCCAGGCATCTGCATGTAGTCCCAACTATTTTTGGTGAAGTATAAAAATTAAAACAATTTGTCCATATTCCTTAAGCATATTTTCTCTTTCTGCTTCTACAGAAAGAACCCATTATTCTAACGTGGTATCTCTTGAACAAGTCCTTGTGCTTTGTCCAAACAGAGTACAGGCACTGCATACAACCATTGCAAAGAGGAGAAAGGTTAAGAGGGAGCAAAAATGTGAAAGTAAATGCATGGGCAAAATATAAAAGAATTTCAACTGCCTTGAGTTGCTCCATATGTTCCTGTTGTCCAGCGGCAGCCCTCAGTAGGAACACCATATCTTTTAGTCCCGTGTATAAATTTGTTCTGTAAATTAAAATGTTGGCTTGTGATCCTCCGGTGTTTAAGGTGAGTGATGGGCTTGGTGGGAGTATGTTTGTGTAGAAATGTGTCATAAAAGATGATGTCTTGGCCCAAGAAATGCAGGGTCCAGGTTTAGTCATTTATTTAAAAAAGAAAAAAAAAAGTACCAGAGTTAAACATAGCTGTACATCATGAAAGTGAGGCTTTTGCCAAGTGTCACTTTCTTTTGAAAATGTCAGCTTTTATTCTCTGTTTTTAAGGAATATTTTTAGCATTTTCTTTTAAAGAGTTTCCTTGCTAACTCTGGTCATTTTGCATTTAAGTTATAACACACAGCAACGAGTAGTAGGGTTTTTTTCTGATGAAAACATTAAAATGACATCAACTGATTATTCCCTTCATTCATATTTAGTGGATAGCTATGGATTTACCTCAGTGTGACATTTATTTTTGGAAATTATTAGGCACAGATAGGTCAGTCCAGGTAGACTCTAATCTTGAGGCTGTAACAGTATCATATTGATAATGGATTAGAATGAGAATTTCTCAAACCATCTTTGAGATGTGCTGCTGTTTTTTCATCTTGCATGTTAACTAAAATAAGCATATTTCTGCCACTCATCCACAGAGCTTTTGAGCAAATCGTATTTGAGGAAAATGCCTCCAAATGCAAATATCAAAAACAGGTTGGCTTCATCAAAATACTGCTCTTTCCTTAAAATAGTTACTCTGATGTTCTGATATTCCCACATGAGTTAGTTTTTCTCTTTAAAGGAATAAGTAAAACTCATATTCTGAGTTGCCCCATTACCTCGTATGGAGATATTTAGCTCTTAGGAGTTGATACACGCTGACAATGTACCTTTTCAGGAGTACAGCAGCATGCTTTGGATGCAGATCTTTAAACCTAAGAGATTAAGTACTAATGGAAATTTGGAACACAGTCAGATGCATTGTAGATACCTGGGATTTTCTATACAAGTGTCTGGAAATCAATAAAGATTTCACAAGAATGAAAATGTTAGTGTTTTCTGTGTGGGCAGTAAATAATTCTGCTAAGTTATTGGCTAACTTCTAGTCAGTCTGTGCTTGAAAAGAATGAACATAATTGCTCATGATGGGAATTCTGCATGTTAATATTGTATGTCATCTTTGACCACAGGGAAATGAATCCCAAGCTAAAACTCATGCAATAAGTATGTTCTGTTCAGAAGCATGTTTGTAGTCCTTGTTTTCAGAGTGATGTCTGGAAGATTTACTTTGTTCAACTACAACAAGCTTGCTCCCAACTTCAGTAACAATGGGAACAATGCCTTTCTTCTCAATCCATTCCCTACCTGTGTATGGAGATGCTTTACTGCTAACATTTATGTAAAGTGTTTTAATTTTTTCTTTTCTCTGTTTATCAACTGAAGCACAGTCTGCCCCATTCAGTCACAATGCATCTCTAATCAATAGCTAGGAAGAAAAGTCACAATCTAAGTGACATGACATGCTTCCTTGGAAGAATGTTTTATTTATTTTTTTAATTTTACAGTAAACTTCCACTAAAATATGTCCAAGTCATTATTTCTATTCAGTGTCACCATTTATATTCTCCCTCATTTCATGATGTAAACCTTTTATATAACTTGCTTGTTTTTAATGCTCTCAGAATACTTTATCCAATGGTTAAATCCAAGCTCTTCAAACGAATCAAAAGGGAAACCATATTCCTCAGGCACTCAGCAGCCAAGTTGCAATCAAGGTAACCCTCTCATGCTCACCAGAGAGCAAATCCTTGACCACTCTCTGCAACTGTTTCCAAAAGCCATTTTTTGTTTGCACACTGTGGAAATAAGCACCATGTGCATGCTTGCATTTCTTGCTCAGGGATGCTGAAGATGCCATTGGCTGCTAGTCTCTGAACCCAAAACATATGCAGCAGTCTCAATTACAGTGAAGGAAATTCTTAGAGGGACACAAGACAAATCAAGCAGCCACATCTCCTTGCTATAAAGAACAGACCAGAATATTGTTAATTAAGAGAATTTATTTTATTTTCTCTCTTTTCCTCCTTCCCTCCTCTGTCTCCCCCTACTCCCTCTCTCATACAAAACCAAAATTTAAAATTTATGAAAGTCAATTTTTAGAATGGACAATTTTATTTGAATGTTATTAGTTAGACTATAATCAGAAAAGATGAATTCAAAACACAATATTTGTAAAATCAAAAAACACTGTAAAAAGAGAAAATTAAGTAAAATAAGATAGGAATTTAGGCTTAAAAGTATAGAAGAAGTAAATTTGTGTTTAGCCAAGATTTGTATTAGATTTCCCTCTTTTATTTTAATTGCATTTCACTTAAAATTAGATATTGGGTTTGTTTTTATTATAAATGTTTCCAACATGAAACCACAGAAGGTTCCCGGTTAAACAGAGGAAGAAAGCATGGCAGAAATACTATAGTCTTCTCTCACTTTCAAGTGCTGACATAATGATAGTAATAAAGAAAGCAGAAAAATACATTAAAATGAAATTATTTCTCTTGACTACTTCTTCTCTCATCCTATAATCTTGATCATGCTTCTTTTATTAACCTGTAAAGCTCAGGTTTTTAAACTCCTTAATTCTTATTTTTTTTTTAAATTTTGTCAGAACTCACTGCTCTGGCAACAGCTGGCTACCTTTGAAAGGAACTTCTGCCAATGGGCAAGGGATAGTTTTGCATTTCATCTGAAGCATAGACTGCTCCCAATGCATTCAATGCTTCCTGAACAGAAGGCAAAACCTGGACATTGAATTTAAATCTCCACCGTCAAAAATGTTAGGATTTTATTTCCATTTACTAAAATTCTCATTTTTGTCCCCTGTGAAAGATAAAAATGCTCATTGGCTATAAGACAAAGGAACCTAATGTCAGACATGCAGATAACTAGAAGTTACACACTGACAGATTTTTAAGTGTATTAACTGGAGGTACAGGAGGAAGAATAGTATGGGTTACAGGGATAAAACTGAGAAATTTTGCAAAAGGAAATGCAAAATAAATGCCTAAATAGGCTGGAGAAGTTAAATGATAACAAAAGAAAAATTATGAGAATTATCCTACTTTGTTTCTTTTTTAATTTACATGGGGCATAAGAGTTGTGAATAAAGCAGTCCAATGATTTTAAAAGATTGAAAGTAAAAGAACGGATGAAATGTCGTAAGGAAGTGAATTGCTGACTTCTTCAAGTCGGGTGAGGGGGTGTTTAAAAACAGCAATGTACAGAAAGTCAAACCCAAGCTTCATTCAGCCAGCACGGAGCCTTCATCCCAACAGCAGCTTTCCCAGTTCCCAACACCCAGCCAGTGAAGGGAAAGTCCCTGCCAGACACTGGCATCCCAAGGGTGGCTCCAGTGTCCTATTGGGAAAACAACTGCTAGTCTTTTCCATTTCTAGCAAAAGCTATTTTGTCTATGGGTAAATATTTTCTATTTTTTAGTTTTACTAATATATAGATATCTTTTCTTAAACTTGTGGAACACGCAACTTTCTATTGTTCTATTGTTACCAGAAGGTCACAATGAAACCACAGCATAAAATTATCAACCCGATAACTAAGTATGGTTGTTGTTTCTGTTGAGTCCCAAGCTTGCAGTTTTGCTGTGTTTTCCGATTTCATCTAAGGAAAAGGTAATGTACTCTGCATGGTCTGATGTGTTCTGTAAAGAGCAGCAAACTAGGGTAGATTTTCATCTTGGTGAATTGGAGAAGTGCTGGCAAGAGGATTCATTAAATTAATTTAAAGATATGTTACTTTAAAATTGTGCTTCCCTCTCTTCTGGTTGACAATAATGATGAAAGGGGAGAGAGTAACAAAGCAAGAAGAAGGCACACAGAGACCCATGAGCAGTTCAGGGATCTTTGGTTAGTTAACAAGTTGTACTTTCAGGTCACAGAGGTGACATGGGGAAAAAGTGACTTACTGCGCAAGTCTGATGACCCAAAGTCAAGCTATGTAACCCACATGGGAAGGTGAGAACTGACTCCCCAAAATTGTCTTCTTACTTCCACATGTATACTATGGCATGGATGTGCCCCTACTCACACACATCACATAGGCGCACACACACACACACACACACACACACACACACACAGACACCTAAGGAGTTCTAAGCCAACTAGGGGTACATGGAGAGATCCTGTCTAAAAATAAATAAATAGTCATCTCTCTCAATATTGTGGTATAATTCAGCTCTGTCTTTGAAATCTCTGCCTTGCTTTAAAGTACCATGGTTCTAAAAAAAAGAAAAAACTGGTTTCATTTGTAGAAATAGTTTTGTTCCTTGAGGAAGAGTTCGTAGTAAGAAGTTATTATGAAAATAAACTTTGGTACTGCAGAGGATTAGGAAAAATCAGATTGCTGCTTTACAAAGTTTGTGTCTAGCATGTCACATAACTCTTCAGATAATAAATGCACAATAAATGTTGACTGGCAAGAAAGATGATTCTGGAGACAAAGTGAGAGCTGAAATGAGAAAGCGTAATGCTAAAAATGGTGTAGTTAATTCCAAACTATACTTTTCAAACGGTACCCCAAGCTACAATTTCCCCCTTCTGTTCCCTTATCTATAATCACTATCTTTCATCTCCTCAAGCATTTCCAAATGGACAGTTTGCAAAGAGTTCTGACTTCTAATAAGCAAGCCAAACTCTTTTCAAAGTCTTCCTGTTTCTGTTTTGACCCCAAATATAGGAAAGTTTGCTTTTGCTCTGTAAGCAAGACAAACGTAACACATGGGTAGGGATTCTGTGGCCTATATGGAGAACCTTAGGTCAAAACTACAAAAGGAAACATTGAAATGGCATGTCTCAGCTTAGCATTTACAAGCTGCTTCTCAACAATCTACTGAGCTTCTGAAGTCCTGATAACAAAGTCATCAAAGCAGACGCTAGAACTAAGACTAGATTCCAGACTTTCCTGGATTGACAGTGTTCAGCAGGAGACTGCAGATCTCTCATAATAACAAGAGGCAGCACCACATGGAGGAGCAGCAAGAAACCCCACCAGTGTGTCACCCCAACCTGCCACGTACCGACGGAGAGGGCCAACATGTAGGTTGACGTCAAACTGGGCAGCAGGAAGCAGCCATTGGAGCACCGCGGTGTTGGCCGTGGCGATCATGCTAACAGCCGGACGCTGGTAACTACTGAAGACAGACATTATGGCCTGCTTAAAAGCAGAGGAGAAAACAAAAACAAGTATCACTTCAGCTCCTCTAACACATAGTTTCAGTCTCTAGAGGAAACAAAAAGTAAGCCTCTGTCCCTTGGAATTTTAGGTTTGCCTTTTCAGTGGGAAGGGGCAAATTACAACCTCCTCTCTGTGCAGGGCAAACCAAACCTTCCTCCCATCTTTAGAGAAAACATAACAGTTGCCCCCTCTCTCCTCCGTTCTTACTCGTAATGGAACCGTCTTGAAAAATAAGCATTCTGCCACGAGATCGGCTTGTGGTTTCTAAATATGGAAGTTTCTTTCTGGACAAATTTCAATATCAGCTGCTAAATATGATTGAAAGCATGCATTTAAAATCACTTAGAATTTGAACCTTAGGTTTCCTTGTCTTAATTTACTATTTGTGTCCAATTAGCATGATAATCTGCATTTCTGATATGTAAAACAGAGATACTGTTTTCAGCTCCTAAAAATTCTGCCCTCTGGTAGATCAAATCGCAATTTGGTAGACATTCCCTTCCTCTTTCGGAACCCGATTAATTAACAGTACTTTGAAAGAAGGGGAAACTTCTTCAATTTTTAAGAAAAGTAATGAAAAAAAATAATAATGTAGTCATTAAAGTGTAAAAATACCACTGTTTGAGATAGGCGGCTTAGTGGCTTTCCCCGGGAAGCTTGTTGCTTCTTTTAAAATAAAGCACCATAGTTTTCAAATGGCTCTGAATGTTGACTGACGTTTTTAGAAATCATTTTTTTCCAGTATGCTTACAAGCCAACGCTTAAATATTTTAAAATTTTAAAATGACTATACTTTTAGGTTTATGGAAAACAAATGTATAGTGAAATGCATTGTTATTAATGTATATACTATGAATTAAACAAAGTAAAGCTAAAATGTATTTTTACTTCGATGATTCCATCTAGAAGATAGATAAATGACACTGAATTTTTATTAATTCCTGAAAAGACTGAAACAGTTTTAGTTCTATTTTTACACTCTAACATGGTGATAATGTAACAACAGCAAAAAAAATACAGTTTTCTTTTTTTAAGTCATTCTTATCTTAAGTACTTTCTTTTACTGTGTGTGGCCTTCTTTTATTGAATGAAGTGAAATACTAAGAAGCAAACGGCATTTATGGCTGTTTTGCTTAATACAAATGTGACAGCGTTGGCGGCTTTTGTCACTTACGTGGTCTAGAAGACTTGAAATCGATGTTTCATGTTTCTAAAATAATTTTACTTTAATTGTTTATTGACATTTAAAGTGTTACAAAGATACATGTCTATGAGAAAACTCTTTAGCTTGATAACTCAAAAAAATAACATAACTCATAGGAGCCTGAAGATCTGTTTTGGATTAGAAAGTTCGATTTTAGAATCATAGTTTCGATTTGCAGTGAGAATGAATGACTCAGCCTGCAAGATTGTTCAGCTCAGCACAGTTGGGGTTTCAGTAGACGTGATTCGCTTTCTTAGAAAAATATAAGACGCTTCCCCAGTACACGACTACAATCTATTCAAGGAACAAGTATCATTCTTATCCATAAGACAACAATCATCATTCATAAGAAACCAAGTAAATACATTAAGAGAACAACAGAATGACAGAACATCTGCCACAGAAAGTGATAGAGTCATTTCAGGCAAGTAAGAAAGAAGAGCAACCATTTATTTTCTGTTGTGTATTTCTGGAGATGAAACGATTGCATTTTCCCTCCTATATTTTTAGTTTGAAAAGTACCAAAACTATATGCATATTAAAAGCACATATAAAGCATACCGACATACCTTGGGGTCACCTATTTTTAAATATTTTGCTTTATTTGTTTTCATGCTTCTCCCTCTCTATCTTTCAATCACTCTCTCTCCCCTTCAGTCTTTCTTACTTTTCTCTAAAAGAAAGAGAAGGGAAAGGAGGGAGGGAAAGAAGAAAAAAGAGACAGAGAGAGATCTTTTTATGTGGACATATTTGAAGCTTGCCTGCAGCAGACATAGCTCTCTGGTTCTGCACCCAAGAGTAAGAACTCAAACTCCTGCTATAAAACCATCACATTGTCTAATCCCCAAGAAATTCATTATCTAATTACAGTCCTTTCTCAGTGTTGTGTGGGTTTGTTTTTAAATTCGGGATCCAATGAAGAATTATACAATATACAGAATTATACCTTTAAGTGAGTCTTTAGACTATTTTAGTCTGAAATAAGTTTTCACCTTGATAAAATGTGAATGCATATTTTGAAACTTAGTATCAAGAGTCATTAATTAATACTGGCAGCAAATAATTATGAAAGAACTTTTAAAAACTGCTCTGATTACTAGCCAAAAATAAAAAACAACAACAACAAAAAAACTATTTTATCAATTCACCAGGAATATTTCTTCAAACTCAATTAACCTCAAAGGGATGTGAGGCAAAAAATAAAATAAAATAAAAAAAATAAAATAAAATAAAATAAGAACAGCATATTTGAAACTAACCAGGAGCTTAAGGCAAATGGACTCCACATTAGGACTTTTAATTCATTCCCAGAAATAATCAGTGGTCAGTTTCCTGTGTAAGGTCCAAGGTTAATATTAACACCATGGAAACAGAAGATGCAGCCACCGGAGTAATATTTATCTGATTGGCTCCTAACTACTCAAATACTCTGCCCTTTTTTCACCAGAAAAAGTCCTTTTATGCAACAGTTTGAACACATTCCAACAGAAGTTTTGCAGATATTATTAATGAATACTGTTATATTAAATTTCTACTCCTCAGAATACTTAAAGAAAAGTGTATGTTTGTTGAAAAGTAACTCGCTGCTAGCAAGAAAACCTTCACATTATTAGAAATGCAGTGCTAAAACACTACCAAACCATCACCTATGAATACTTCTAAATTTAATAGTTCATGTTCAGATGTGTACATTAAAGCACTATATCTCAACTTCTTATGATAAGTAAGATGAGAATGCATTTATTAGCTTTCTGAACAAACATGTCAATAACTACATACATGTATTACAAACATATATAATGAATCTACTGAAGTATTTTCTAAACCTTGTGACACATACATATTTTGTTTCACTTTAAATGTAATTCTTCCTCAAAAGGAAAACAATTATGATGAGAAAGGAGCCATAGAAATAGCACTATTTTCCTGCTTCTAATTTCTCTGTGAAGTTCATGAAGTCAATCAGAGATAAACTATTTCAAATGTAAGAGTATAGACAAAGACCAAAATATGTTCAGTTTGGGGGGTTTTCTATTGCCACCTAGTGTCTAATTTTATAAAGGACTGATTACTGAACATGACAACAGTTCTGCAATCCGGAACAGATTCTTTGAGAGGCAAAGATAATTACATCACTTTTCAACCAAATGATTTCTTAGCTCTTTCTTTTAAAACAACCATAATTTCTCTATAAACAGTAGGCATGTGGAAATATTTTTTTAAATCACATAGCGAAGAGGAAAATTTATGGCAACAGTGATTTGTGTACTAATTGGCATGCATTTGCATTCAAAATTAATTTAGGTGTGTGTGTGTGTGTGTGTGTCTGTGTGTGTGTGTGTCTGTGTTTGTGTCTGTGTGTGTGTGTGTTTGTATGTTTGTGAAAAAGAGAGAGGTGGGGAGCAAGAAAGAGACAGAGAGGAAGAGAAAAAGGAAAAAGGAAAGGGAGAGGGAGAGAGAGGAAGATGGAGAGCATGTGTATATATGTGTATGTGGAAGTCACAGAACAGTATAAGTGGTCATTCTCCAGATGGCATATACCTTTTTTTTTCTTTTATTTTTGAGAAAATGCCTGTCATTTCCCTGCAACTCAACAGTAGGTCGTGGGTCTGCCTCTCTCTGCCTCCTGCACACTTGGAATGTAAGCATTTGCCACCAAGCCTAGCATTTCAGTTTTTTAACATGGGTTCTGAGCATCAAACTCAGGCCCCTGTGCTTATACAGCATATATTTTATTGACTGAGATATCTTCATAGCGCCTCCAAATTAATGTTTTATTATTTTGAATTAGTATAAAGATTCCTAAGTTATAATATACCTGAGATAAGGAATTTTAGTATTTACCAAGTTTGTACTATGATTAACACTGGCTTTTTCTAAATTTATTTTAAATAAAAACAATTTAGTTTGGATAACACACTTCATGTACTAAAGATTTTCTTTGCTTGATAATTAGAGTCTAATTTTAGAAACTTTAATAGCTGTTCACTGCTGTGCAAACAACTCTGCTTTCTGCCCAGCAACCTAAATGCTCGACAACTCACTGGCGTGAGAAACCTTATATAACAGCTTCTAACAGCTCCAGGATGTTTCTGGAACTGTATCTCAACACTGTAACAGTCTGATCCAACGCACATTTGAATAGTCATGTATTTTTCTTGTCCTGAGCATAACATAGTAATGCATGATTGCAACTCTCTACAGTGGTATAACTTGGTGTTGTACTGGTCTACAATATGATGATCAAAGACAACTCTTTTCATTATGAATATATGTCAGCAGTTGGCACAGAAAAGTCATACTCTAATGTCCCCATAAAGATCAAGTTTTGTTTTAAGGTAAAACTGAACTAGTTTGCCTTTCATTTTGACTAGCATGCAGCAGGCTGGAAGGGCATGTAGAAGTGATAACCACTCCTTCTCTAAAAATAAACTGCCCACTTTGACTTGGCAAACCGTCAACAGTGAACAACTTATCTGCTTGTCAGTTCTCCACCACATTCATGGTTACTCCATCTAGTTTTGACATTTCATAGTGTAACAAATTCTGTGTAGAGGAAAATAGCAAGAGGCATGTGAATGTGAATAATTTTACATCTCCATAAACAAGGAAAACCTGTTTCTTGACTCTGCTCTGTAAGTTAATACCATATAAGAATCTGAGCCTCTAAGAACACAAAGGATGCTGCTAGTTACTTGTTTAAACTGACTTTGCAATTATAAAAAGCCATATATTATGTCATATGATATTTCCCCATGGAAGGCATGGTCTTAGGCTATGATCTTCTTAGTTAGTCAATATTCAGCAAATCCAACTTTGAATCATTATTGTCTTTGCCATGGGTGGTCATGTGACCAAATATATTGATTTAAAGATATGATGACTATAGTGTCAACAGTGTATTTTATACAAGTAAGAATGTTAATAAAAATTAAAATATATAACAATAGAATGGACTGGCTGATTTTTATAAATATAGTAGCAGAAAAATGAAACAGTATTACTGAATGATGAGGAAGAGAAAGAAAGAGACTCATGTAATTTTTCGTACAAAAGAAGGAAAAGAAAATGCTAGCCAGGCAAGATATAATTCCAATACTCCGGAAGCAAAGGCAGGAAGACCAGGAGCTCAAAGCCATCCTTGGCTATATAGCAAGTTTCAAGAAAGCCTGGACCCAAGAAACCCTGATTCAAAAAACAAAATACAAAAACAAAAGCAAAATGTGCAAGCACATATGACCTGAATAAGGATATTTTATTGATAATTAAACAACAAAATTATTCCTAATCTTGTGGGGTTTTTAGTTTCTTTTGGTAATAAACAGCTCATCTCCAAGCTTCTCAATCTTTGGCTAGCTACTGCACATATACACAGTCCCCTACAATAGCTACTTTAAAGCGCCACTTGGTATCTCCAGTATCCCAAACCATATAGGAAAAAAATATACTTATTTCATCATTTCTCTCAAAGTCATAATTTTTAAACCTTGAAATCCCTAAAGGGACAAAATATATCATCATCAGTTTGGGCTACTGTAGATACTAGAGTGAAGATTTAAGTGAAGACTATTTTCTTACAGTTTTGAGTGCTGGAAGCCTAAGACTGGGATGCCAGCACAGCTATACTCTGGTGAAGGCTATCTCCTATGTCCTTATATGGTGGAAAGAGAGAACGAGAGCTGACACCTCTCTTGTAAGACAGTAATACCATTCCTGAGAGTTATTCTCATGACTTAATTACTTCCTAAAGGTTCTTCTTCTGGTGTTATCCGTGGGGACTTGGGGATAGCAAAAATATTCAAACTACTACAAGCTTCTAGAATGAAACTTTCCAGGCCCAAATATCACAGGTAGGCATGAGGGTGATTAGGGAAAGCTGCTTTCTTCTTGATAATTTTCCCTAAACTAGCCACAGAAGAAGAAAGAACATAAAGGATATTTATAGCTAGGTAGAAAGGTATGTTTCAGTCATTTGTATATTAATTTTTCATCATTATTTTAAGCTTTATTTTTATGTGGGGATAGGGACTATGTATACTTGAGTGTAGTTGCTCACAGAGAACAGATGACATCGTTGAATCCTCTGGGACTGGAGTCACAGTTATTAGCTGCCCAATGTGGGTGCTGGGAACCGAACTCAAGTCTTCTTAATCATTGAGTCATCTTTCCAATCCCTCATTTTCCTTTATTCTTTAGCATTCTATACATTATTCAGTGAAACATATCTTACCAACACCTCATTATCCCTGGGATTCCCCAATCTTCCCCAGGCCTCCCAACAGGGTCCCAACTTCATGTCCTCTTTTTCCTTTTTATATCCCACTAACCCAAATTAGTGTCTGATATGCATATGTGTGTGAGTCCATCCACTGGAGCAAGGAAAATCTACCAGTGGCCACACATTTTAAAAATAATGACTCTTCCTCCCTAAGAAGCTATCAACCGCCTACAATTAATTCCTCAGTTAGGGAAGTTGCCTGGAGATCATCTCCCCATCTATAGCAGAATTTTTACTGGGTTGATCTTGTGCAAGTACTGTCAGGTAGCCACAGCTGGTATGAGCTCATGTGTGTGATTCCCATGTCAGTTCAGAAGTCCGAACGTTACAACACTCCTCTCTGCTATCCAGCTCATACATTATTTCTCTTTCCTCTTTTACAGTGTTACCTGAGAGTGCTCAGCCCTAAATAGTACACCTTTCTATTTCACGTATTATGTTATTTAGTGATGAATGATGATAGCCACACAATTCTCCATGATTTAATGAACAAAACTAGTCAGTCTACTGTCTACATTTCAAGGAAATCCCAATAAGCTATAACTATGAAAAAGCAATGAGATTAATTCCCCAGCCAGTTATGGTAGTGCATATCTGTGTCTCTCACTTGAAATTACATTCATGTCCCAGGTCTCTGAACTGTAACTAATACTTTCAGGGGTTCAATAAATATCAACCAGGCAGATGCGATTTTAAAAGAAACCAGGGAAATTTAATAACTATTTCAGGATACTAAAATCTTAAAAAATTATTTCAGAATAACTACACATGTCAGAGGCTGCAAACATGTTATTTAAATGTTCTTTGTTAACTAAGATTGATGCTCCATGTAAAAATGTGCTGAAAAGTACATGAAACATAATCAAAGCCTCAAGCTGAAAGGATTGGACAGATGAACATTTCATAGAAACAGAAGAAATATAGGGTTAGATGGTAATTTATAAAAAACTGACACAGAGTTGGGGGGAAGGTGGCATGGAACTAGTCATATGTGTGGCATGCAATCAGGATTGAAACTGACCCTGCATAGATATTAGGTCATGGACCAGTGAGATAAAGAGATCAGAATAGACAGGAGTAACAGCTGAAACAGAGGAAAGATTTGGAAATATTTCAGTTGTAGAAACTAACTACACCCACCCACTCTGAAAAATAACAAAAACACCTACTGAGTTCCTTCTGTCTGAAGGACATTTGGGGAAGAGGTGGAGAGGACGGGTTTGAGAAATGCAATTCATGTTTACTGTCTCCAAAGCACCAAGCCTTGTGATAATCACATTACTCTGAGATTCATATTCAAGAAGTCTTACTAGTGACAAAATAAAAGCAAAGTGATCCAAAGTGCAACTATAACCACAATGCAAGGTAAAGATGATACTTGTCATGTCAGAGTTTTGTTGATAAACAACTTCAGTGAAGTGGGTGGCTACAGGATCAACTCAAAAAAATACCCCTCCTATATACAAACAGCAAATGGACTGGGTAAGAAATCAGAGAAACAACACCCTTCACAATAGCCACAAATAACATAAAGTATCTTGGGGTGACTAAGCAATCAAGTGAAGCACTTGGAAGACAAAAACTTTAAGTCTTTGAAGAAAGAAATTGAAGAAGATCTCAGAAGATGGAAAGATCTCTCCTGCTCCTGGATTGGGAGGATTAGCATAGTAAAAATAGCTATCTTATCAAAAGCAATATAGAGATTCAATGCCATCCCTATAAATATCCTAATACAAATTCTTGCAGACCTTGAAAGGATAATACTCAACTTATGGAAAAACAAAAAACCCAGGGTGACTAAAATAATCCTTAAAAATAAAAGAACTTCTGGAGGTGTGACTATTCCTGATCTCAGGTGTACTACAAAGTTATAGTAATAAAAAACTGCATGGTATTGGCAAAAAACAGACATGTTGATCCATGAAACCAAATCAAAGATCCAGATATAAATCCACACACTTACGGACACCTGATCTTCGATAAAGAAGCCAGAAATATACAATAGAAAAAAGAAAGCATCTTTAACAAATGTGCTAGTCTAATTGGATGTATGCATGTAGAATAATGCAAATTGATCCATATTTATTTATCCTGCACAAAACTCAAATCCAAGTGGATCAAGGACCTCATCATAAAACCAGATACACTGAAACTGATAGAAGAGAAAGTAGGGAATAGCCTTGAACGCATTGGACAGGAGACAACTTCTTTAACAGAACACCAATAGCTCAGGCATTAAGATCAATAATTAATAAATGGGACCTCATGAAAGTAAAAAACTTCTGTAAGGCAAAGGGCACTGTCAATAAGACATAATGGCAGCCTACAGAATAGAAGAAGATTTTTGCCAACTCTGCTTCTAATAGAAGGCTAAAACTCGAAATATATAAAGAACTCAAGAAAGTAGACAACAGCTAATAACAAAAGGGGTTAAATTTAAAAATGGGGTATAAATCTAAACAAAGAATTCTCAAAAGAGGAATCTCAAATGGCAGAGGAACACTTAAGGAAATGTTTGACATCCTTAGCCATCCAGGAAATGCAGTGGGGACACAGGGATCTCCCTAGTAAAGTATAAATGGAACAGAAGGTGCAGGTGGGCTGAGGGAGGATGGGGATGGGAGCGGAGGGGACCAGGAGTGGGAGAGGAATAGAGGGAGAGTATATATGGAGAGATGATTGAAATTGGGGGACAACCAGGGGGTGATTGTGAGACTTAGTGCAGTGGAAACTCATTAGAATCTGAGGGAGACACCTAGCAAGGACCTCTAGTAATCTGGAATAGGAAGCTTGAACAGGCCATCTCCTGTGGCCAGGCAAGGCTCTCAGTGACAGGACTGGGCCACCATCCCAGCCACAAAACTTCAGACTTGTCCTTGCTGTAGGATCCGCAGGGACAATAGAAGGGCAGAATCTCATGCCAAAAGAGGGAACCTTCCATGCCTGATACTGAAGGTCAGGCCAGGAACCAGAGACCCAATAGCCCAGAGATGATGTCTAATCATGTCCTGCTTTGTTTATACATCAGTGGCTAGCCCAATCATCATCAGAGATGGCCCCTCCTGCAGCAGATGGGAGTATATACAGAGGCCCAGGGAAAACATTGTGAAGAGATCAGGGAACCACAAGGAAGAGGGAGACAAGGAATATCTCGAGGACACCAGTACTCTTTATTTGTCTCTAAGGTTTTTGATATCTTAAAATATATTAATATAAACAGATTTCTTTGACAGTAGATTGAGGAAAAAATATTGTGTGCAGATATAATCTACTAGTCAGTCTTCAAAATATTTAATTTAATTAGTATTTTGATAATCTGAATGAGTCTATCATAAAAGCTCAAAAAGATCTGAAAGATCATCTAATGCACCTCTGATTATAGATTCAGGAATCAAAACCTTCAACTATATGTCAATCTTGTAAATATAGATATCAACAAAGTGAAATTCAATTGAAGGTTCTTTGCTAGACAAACTGGCTCAGTTATCTGATTAAATACAAATAGTATTTAAAAAATAATAATTCAGGGCTAAAGAGATGAGTCAATGGTTAAGAGCGTTGTGTATTCCACCAGTGACCTGGGTTTATTTCCCAACATCCACATGGTAGCTTACAACCATGGATAACTCCATTCCTGGGAGATCCGGTATACTTTTCTGGCCTCTGTAGGAACAACCACACATACATGCAGGCAAAACAATCATGAATATAAAATAATAAAAATATTTTTCAGAGAATTAGTTCATTGTATAGAACTCTGAGAAGAGTTTGGACTTGGGTCTGTTGCTTGAATAAACTTGATGACTGAATTTGTATCCTGGCCTTGCCACATGCAACCATAAGCAAGTAACTTACACTCACTCCATTGAGCTCAGTTTACTTGTTGGCAAATAGTGAAAATAGTTCTTCTAAAGTTGCTGGAGGATTAAAAGAGGAAGTATAAAATGAAGTGCTTTGAATAAGAATAGCCCCCATAGGTGCATAAATTTGAATGCTTAGTCACAAGGGGGTAGAACTCTTTGATAGGGTTAGAAGGACTAGAAGGTGTGGCTTTGTTGGGAAAGAGTAAAGAGGCCAGTAGGCTTTGAGGTTTCTAAAGCCCATGCCAGGCCCAGTCTCTCTCCCCCTGACTCTGGACCAGGATGTAGCTCTCAACTACTTCTTCAGAACACTGCTTGCTTCCATGCTGCCTACCCTGATGATAATGGACTAGACCTATGGAACTGTAAGCAAGCCCCCAATTAAATGTTTTCTTATACAAGAGTTGCTTTTATCTTGATGTCTCTTCACAGCAACAGAACAGTGACTAAGACATATAGGTAAGTGATATAGGATGCAGTTCACTTGGCTTTCTCCCTTTCTTTCCATGTTATTTCCTGAGATGTGTTGGTATGTGTTGAGTTCTTCAAAATTGTAGCATCACATACTCTGACTTAACAGTAAATGCTTCTCACTAAATAAATGACATTTTTTTGTTCATACTATACTTTACTGCAATACTTTCCATGGTGGTCTAACTTGCAGAATAAATTAATGGATGAATAAATATGTAACTGTATGGAAGAAACAAGTAGATGATTATGTCTTAACTAAGAGAGAAGTTTCTTGGGATTCTGGATGTCTCAACATATTCTCAAAAACTCAAAATTAGACCTTGGATGGAGCAAAAATCCACAGCATTTTTTAAGGAAATATTTGTTCAGGATTTGTATGAATGTAGATCTTTCTAATATATCTGATTCATAGTAGGCATTATATACTTAAAAGGTTCTGTGATTCTCAAAGTATTAAGAGCCATGACCACAAACCTGGTCCAAGTCTCAAGTACATGACCTTCTCAGAAAATAGCACCACAGCTTTATTCTTCAATGAAGGCTGGTCTTACTTGCCAATGCCAATTCACAACTATTAATTGTCTATAAAAATAGCAGACAGATCAGGATCAGCTTGGGAAATGACATGTGGAACTTTTTTTCTTATTTTCTAAATGATTTTTCCACCCTAAACTTTTTCATAGTCATCTGTTTTTATATAAATGAAATCTTATTACTGTGGCAAACAGGCTTGTCAGTCTTGAATACAACACCATACTGATATATAGAATAAGGCTCTCAACTTAGGAAAACCTGTTTTCTCAACACATTTGACCCCCTGCTAAGTTTCAGTGAGTCACCATATGATCCTCTGGTCCTCAATGAATTCCTTAACATTTCTCAATGTATCTGTAGAACATGATTAATAGGTGACTTTGACCAAGCATTCAAATTGTAAGTAAGACTAATGAGTCTAAAAACTGCCGTGATTAGTTTTGCTGCTGCAGAATGATGCTGTGGATACCAAGGGTCCTCTGTGAAATGGAAACCCTTCTCGGTAGAGCTTGCATCCCTCTTTTCCAGTAAAGATCATCGTGCATTTCCCCAGGGATGTGTTGTTTTCAATGCCTCGATCTAAGTAGTTCTGATAAGGCTGATTCTTCTGCCTACTCCAAGAGTGGAGATGAGCCAACTTTGGTAAATTAGTGTCAAAATTTTTCTGTGAGTTATTCTTATGTTGTTTGCAACCAGAAGAACACACCCATTGCATTAGCCCAAGTTCATTTCCTTCCGTGTCCATTTGCCACTCTCATGCCAGCATTGCCATTGCCGATCCCATTATTTAACACCGGTGTCCTTTTTCATGATGTACAATTCCAAGCTGGGTTATTACCATGAATGTGGAACAAGGAAACATTCTCATTTTTATAATTTTCACATAGCGATTTGGGATTGACAAAGCGCTTTCACTTGAGAAACCTCTGTGTTGTCCTTTTCTCCTCTACATACCAGATTTTTCTTATAACCAGCTCACAATTATTGGAAACAGCACGAGAGTATATGAATAACAGAAGGATATGGTTATCATGGATTAAAAGCAGAAAAGTGGTCATTATGTTTAATAATTTTTGAGTGTTCACTAACCACCAAATTCTTTAGACTTATTAGTCTCATTCACACTTCAAGCATTTTCTCAAAGTCACTGTTATTAATCCCATTCTACAGATCCGAGTCAGAGGCGAGAAGGCGTTCACCCCAAATCAGCAGATCAACTAGCCTCTCTACCAAGATTATAATGGGGGTTTAGTTATTATAAAAACCCAATTTTACCTACATGCAGAACCGAATCATTTACCAGTGTGTGAAGCAGCTGGTCATTCACATAAAGAAACACTCTTTGCTCATGGAGTGCCTCAAAGCAGCCCCTTAAGGGCAGTCATTTTCAAACTGGATGAATGTTATGTGTTCTCACCACAGCGTGCTTAACCAACACTGACTTCCATCAAGTAGGGTTTGAAGTGCTGAGAACTGAAAATAAGAAAAATCATTGCTCTGTGACCTCAAGCTTTAAAAAAAAATGCATCTGTAGAGCGCATACACTTTGAGAAACATAATCCTGATCAAATGGATAAAGGCATTAGAGTGAAAAGGGAAATCATTAAACTGAAGTGATGGGAACTGAAAAGGGTCAGAGGCAGAGGGAAATGGGGATGAACTGGGACTGTCTGAAGCTCCTGTTTTGTTCACTGCAGGCTGCTGGTACACATTTGGAAGTCAAAGGTGAACCATGGATTCCATACAGACGACTCAGTCTCACATGTGGAAGTGAAATTCTGAGAGAGAGCATACGAAGAATTGCTTTGATAGATTTGCAAAGATATTAGCCAGTCACCCTAGCAAAAGAGAGAGAGACAGAGACAGAGACAGAGACAGAGACGGAGACGGAGAGACAGAGAAAGAGCCAGAGGTAGACACACACACACAAAGAGAGAGAGAGAGAGTTTAGGAATTGCTTACCTGGCACAGTCTATCAGGTCTCTCTGGTGGGAAGAAGAAAGCATCTTCTATCTGGCAAGATCTTGTCCTTCTTTTCCTATAAATACGTTATTCCTTGATCCACAAAAGATCATGATTATTCTTTACTCTAAAAGCACAAACTTTGCATTTTTAAAATATGGTTGAAATGCTCCTCTTTTGAATGTTACACAAAGCACCATCATAATTGCTCCCTGAAGTGAACACTCATCAATTCACTCTCTAAGAGATAGTCTGTGTCCGATCCATTAAGTTATCATCCCAAAGCAGAGAATTTATCATAATTTATTCTAGGATATTCTAAATTTACTCTGTTGATTGCCATTGTGTAAACAATGTCTGCAGTGAGCTGAAGCTGGGTGATTGAGTACTGGAATTGGTGCTGGTCTGCAGTCACCATTTGCTTAAGGGTTTTGTGGTTGCTCTATCAGTACAAACTCCAGGGATGTCTAACAAGGGGATCAGTAGTTACAGGAGGAAAAATGAGGCTAGTTTTCTACACAAGGTTAATGGGCCACTTACTGAAATGTATCTCTTAAGCAAAGAAGCAACACTAATGTATAAGGTTAAAGAATATTGAAGAGCAGTTTGTGTATGCTTAACAATATTAATCCCATGAAAATAAAACACACCTAAGACATTTGTAGAGGTCAGCATTGAAAACTTGATTTTCTTAAGTTGATTTTAAGTTTAAACTTTCCTGCATTTCAGGGTAATTGCATCAAAAATCTTATTTGAATACTTTTGTCTTTGTTACAAAAGTTTCTTGCTTTTTGGCTACCTGCTTTTCCCCTCAAGGATAAAATATATATAGTTTTTCTTTTGCATTTGTTTTTTTATAGAGAACTCTGAGCCAGACTAGATATCCAAAGCTATTTCTAGTTGACACCAACAAAAAGCTAGCAGAAAATATTATAAAACTAAGAGGGAAGTTTATCCATTATCTTCATCACCACCTCCTTTGGTCTCCTTGTTCAGATCAACTCCATTCTGCTGCCACCTCTGATGTAATTTCATTACTTTTTTCAATAGCACAGGTGACTCACTGAATGTATTTCAAACTAAGCTGATAGTGAACAGTAATATCTGAGTGATACTATAACAGTTCTGGAAAATTCATGAAAATCTAAAGGGTATATTATTGCTTCACATTTTAGATAATAGATATATAAAATGTCATTTATAGACAACCAAGATGGCACAATGGGTAAAAGTGATTGCTTTCAAGTCTGGCAAGTTTGATCTCAAGAAGGAGAGAACTAACTTTCACAGTTTGTCTTCTGACCTTGACAAACACACTGTGACACTCACATTTCTCCACACATGGACATATGCACATAGCAAACAAGGTAGAGAGAGAGAGAGAGAGAGAGAGAGAGAGAGAGAGAGAGAGAGAGAGAGAGAGAGTCCTGATGCTATGTTTATGTTTCCCTGTTACTCTGACAGAGGACTGACTGATTGAAACTGTAGTCTCTCCCAAAGCATCTGGAAAGAAACTCTCCTACCTTTGTGGTATCTTTATGAGATGTTCCTTCAATTTAAGAGTACAAGCTAACCCAACAGCACCATTTCATGGCACCTAACTATTCCTTTCTTTCAGACAGTCCATGTAACTCTTTTATCCTTCACCACTTTTCTTTTGCTTACCTTCTCTGTCACAGTATCATAGTAACCTAGTTGTCTCCAAATCTGAAAGCTTTGGTGTTGATTAGGACTTGATTTCCCTACATAAATGTACCCTTCGCTTTGTTTTTTCCTGTCAAATTTTCTTCTCAGTCTTTGCTCTTTCAGAGTGGGGATACATGCTGTAAAATATTGTTTTAATCTCATTGTCACTGCTAAAAAAAAGTCATTTGTTTCTTTTTCTCTCTGTTCCTTCCCAATGGAGACTATCATTATGAGGAAAGGTAAAGAGTCTTACATATCTACCTAAAAGCAGAGTAGTAGAACTCAAGAAGAAAATACAATCAAGTCACCAGAGATGCAGTTGAAAGCTAAATTAAGATTGTTCTAACTTTCCACAAGTCCTAATATCTAGAATTATCCCAAACTTCAGACAGCTTTCCATTCTCTTTAACCAAATATATCACATTTATGTACATTTCAAAAGAATCTCACAATTATCCTTAGTCTTAAATAAACAAAAAATCGTCCTAGATTACTTTTATCTTCTCTACTTCTTCCAATCTAAAAAATAAATAAATAAATTATAAATAAGTTCTTCCAGAAGATAGAAATACCTACTGCTCAAAGTAACTCCAGTAGACTCATACCAAACACGACATTTTTGTTTTGTAAATGAGGCATTCCACATGAGTGTGGCTCAATCGGGAATCTGCAAGCTGAGAAATGAGAATTTAGCAAATCATCTTGACATCATAAAGGAGCATTATGTGTCAGACAAACACTACATGCAAAGTCAAATACTTAAACAATAATACAGCTAAAATTAGGGCCAGTTGAGGTGTAGTCTAAAAACCTAATACAATAGAAGCTACCTAAATTACATGCATATATGAAGACACTCTAAGTGAAATCGCCAAATATCACAGCAGACAGAGCCCAAACTGGACATTTCTTGTTACCAAATGAGGCTTTCAGCACCAAGATTGGGTTACATTTAATTGAGTTGTTGTCCAAAAGGCTCCCAGTGGGAACTCCCAAATAACCCAGGCTGTTGCCAAGACCACAGATTGCTCTCCAGAAACTGACAGCAAGGCCCCATTGCTCACTGAACAAGGAGAAGTTGAGCTGGTGCCTACCTAGAGCCTTTACCCCTATATGCTAGAGTCTTTGGTATAGGAAGGTACTATACACACTACCAAAGGGGAAACACAAATGCTAACACAGCTACAAACCTTTCTATCTACAATGGTGTCTAGCCTGCAAGCTATGTTAGTACAATCTTGACACAAAGCTTGTAAGAGTAACAAATCAGTATCTAACTTGACTTAAGGGTCACTCCACAAAGCAGGACCCATACCCTATACTACTTGGGTGACCAAGTGAAACTAAATGGGACAGGGACCTAGGGGAAAACCAAATAGTACTCTTCTACTAAAGGAAAATAACAATATAATGACTCCTAATAGTGTTCTGTTATACTCATAGGTAAATACATTGCTCAGCCATCATCAAAGTAACTTCCTCCTTCATCATATGGGGAAAAAATACAGAGACCCACAGTCAGAATATGCAGAGAGTGAGAGACATAGAAACATTCAACCCTAAGTAGGATACTTCCATCAAATTCTTTCCCTCAGGGCTCAGGGAACTCAGTAGATGAGGTGGCAGAACGAATTTAAGAGACAGAAGGGATGGAGATCACCAAGGGAGCCTTTAGAAGGAGCCTTCTAAAGACAGCAGGACTGATGCACATACAAACGCACAGAGACTGCGGCAACATGGTCAGGGCCTGCACAGGTCTGACTACATGGGGTCCTAGAGCTGAAAGCAGGAGTGGAAACATGGCATGTGTTTATATGGGTTTCCTGAGTGTGTGAACGAGTGGTGATCTGCCTCTGTATCTGTTTCATGTAATTTTCTTAGGCTTTTTCCTTCTATTTGTTAGTTTTCTCCTATTCCAATTTGTTCATTCTTGTCTTATCTTCTTTTATTTTATGTCTATTATTGTATTATTATCCCTTAGATGCAAGAAAGCAAAAATCAAGATTTTAGAAGAAATCATAAGAGAATATTATTTTTTTCAAGACAGAGTTTTCCTGTTGTAACCCTGGCTGTCCTGGAACTCACTCTGGCTGACCTTGAGCTCACAGAAATCCTCCTACTTCTGCCTCCCGAGTGCTGGGATTAAAGGTGAACCCCACCACTAGCCGGAAAGAATATTTTTAAGACAGATCCAGATAGAGAAAATTTTTAGATATACAAAAAATAAGGATCAATATTTTCTTTTCATTGCCGTGTTCAAAAATTTTAATACTGAAAATGTTCTTAAGAAATCATCTATAATATACAATGACTACACACTAATAAGCAAATATAAGCATGTTTATTGTGATTAAACAATGTATATAAAGTGTCAATGCATTACATAGTACCTAATAATATGTACCATTCCTCAGTTTTATCTATTGTTAAAACATATATATATATATATATATATATATATATAATCAATTAAAATATAAATAAAAAATAAACTATAATTTTGGGTTAAAAAGTAAAATAAAGATATCCCAAATATTAAATGTTAAATGGATAAGCAACTATGGTATATCCTAGAATTGAATGATATTCACTGATTAAAAATGGATCATCTAATGATATATAAAATGTGAATGCATTTCAGAAACATTAGTCAAAGAAGCCAGCTGTAAAAAAATAAAATAAAATAAAAAACTGTATGCGTGATTTTGTTTATATGAAACAATAAACACAAAAGTATCAATATCAGTAGCTGAATAGGTTTAGGAAGGGCAGAATTTCTGAAGTGGTGTTAAAAGAACAGCATAGAATAAATGTTGGGAATAGAGAAGTTTGGTAACTGAACTATGATGACATTTGCATGTAAATGTACATGTAAATATATGTCTAAACCAATTGAGTTGAATACTTAAAGTTAGTAGGTTTTCAATGAAAATTTTGCCACACTAAAGCTTAATCTAATTAAGTAATTTCAAAAAGACTTAAAACACAGTACCTTCGCAAATTCTTTCCCTAATCAACTTCCCACAATTAAGTTTTTATGGTTTGCCACAGACATCTCCAAAAGTACTCATATCATCCTAAGATCATGTCCATTAAAGTTCTACTGCTGTAGCTTCGATGCAGTCATGGACCCATCCCTTGCAGTTAGCATACCCTAATGGTTTTGCAGAAGGAGTGCATCTGCTATAAAACATCAAAGATCGAGACAGAGAGGCAAGAAGAGAAAAGTGAATATGGGTGGAATAAAAACCATCAATACTATTTTTGGCTCTCTGTCTTTTTCCTTTTTTCCCCCCATGTCTGTGTTGTCTCTTTGAGAATCCCAGGATGAGATCACTCTTTCACATACGTTCCTACTTACTGGTTGGCCTTGGGTGGGTTTATCTGTCTCTAAGTAATTAGCTGGAATGCTGTGGTAATATTAAGGGATGTCAGACTTGTCAGTCTGAGCAGCCATGTGGGAGGTCTTAAAGGGACCTCTATAACATAGGGGCACTTTTTATTTCTTTTTATAAGGATTTTTTTTATCCTCTTCAAAAATCAGTCAACCTGCAGTCTGACTCCGCAATTTCTCTAGATTTGTCTGGAACTCTTACAAAGAAATTTTTACCCCACAAAGTATTTTGACTTTTTCCCCCCTAACATCATAGAGTAAGACAAACACATGGATGAAATATGGCACTTTGAGACAGACGACCTTAGTAACATACACAACTGAAGCAAATCTCTATCTATATTATTCATTTTAATACCTTTGTATTTCTGCCCTGGCTATCCAAGTCAGGGATACTGTTACCTGTTCAGTGAACAGTTTTGAGTGAGTGGCTTTAAGTCAGTTGAAACCATGGTGGTACTTCTGCTGTACACATTTATTCCATCATCTTTATTGAGTTATATTTTCCCACACCAAGGAACAAAACTCTGGCACACAGCATTCAAGCAGAGCCTTAAACATCAAAAGAATCCATGGCCTTTGCAGATTAAAGTATCTTTTTGTTGTAGGTTTTTAACTCTGACTCCCCCTGAGTTTATTGAGTAATTTTTATATATAACTACAACATTTCCCCCTTCCCTTTACTCACTCCAGCCCTCCCATACATTTCTCAATGCTCTCTTTCCAATTCATGGTCCTTTTTAAATTAATTGTATATATATATATATATATATATATATATATATATATATATATATATATATATTCCTAAATATAGCCTACTCTGTTGTAGGTTTTTGACCAAAAGATATCTGACTTCTCTGGGAATTTTTTTTCCTGGATTTTAAAAACAAAAAAAAAAAGTATAAATGAAACCTGGTTTGTTTGTTCATTCATTCTTTTTTTTTCCACTATTTCATTTTGTTTTTGTTTTTTTTTTAACAGAGCCTCTTATGTAGCCCAGGCTGGCCTTGAACTTCTCTTCCTCTTGTTTCTGCATCCCATGTGCTGGGAGTACAAACATGCCACAATGCCTAACTTTTTTTTAATTAAATAGTTTGGTTTTTTTTTAATTTTTTGAGACAAAGCCTGTCATGTTCCTAACAATCCTCTCAAAGTTCCTGGCAATGTGTTCCTGGAAATCCTGGAACTCACTGTGTAGACTAGGCTGACCTTCTAAGTGCTGAGATTAAAGGCCTGTGCCACCATGCCTGGCCATTTTTTAATTATGTTATTGAATTTTGTCAGTGACTGAGATTTATGCTTTATTTTATTTTATGAGACAAGATCACAGTATGAACCCCTGACTGGCCTAGAACTTGCCATGTAGACCAGGCTGGTCCTGAATTTAGAAGATGCCTTCTGCCTCTGTCTCTCAAGTTCTTGGATTAAGGACATAAAACACCACACACAGCCTCCTAGCATTTCTTCTTTATATATTGCAGCATAACTAAATAATACAGAAAAGACTGTTTCTAAAAGACTGTTTTCATTTTTAAGTTTATATATATATATTTTACCCAAGTACTTGTTCCCATCATTTCCTTTAAAAAATGTTTGTCTTTTATCACCTTTATGAAAATAATAATCTAAGTAAAATAAGTTTAACTTTGGACAAGAAACAGCACATACATTGTAAATCAATTCCATAGCAACCTCTCAGGTATTTTAATTTAAAATTAATTCCATCATAATTTTAAGGAGAAAATTCACAGTTATACTTTCATGCACATGCTGTGATGAAAAGAAGCCATTCAAGTTGCTCATATAATCAAGTCAATGTCATTATTAAGCTCTTGCATTTGTTATTCAGTGCATTGTTAATATTTGACATGTTTCCTCATCACATTTTAGTAGCAGTATAAATAAGAAATCAGATTTCAATGCATGCTATTAAATATATAAATAAATATTACAATATAAATAGATGTATGCCCCTTTATTATCCAAATAAAGGATATTGATATCAATCAATGAAGAATAAAATCACAAAATGTTATGTCATATATGCATCTTAACAGAAAAACTCGTTATTTTCTTCATTAATGACGACCAAAAACATAGTGTTTGGTTCAAAACACAGAAGACACATGCTTACTTAGAAGTATAAACTTTGGGGATGGAAAGATATCTTAGGGGTTAGGGGCACTTCTTGCTCTTGTAAAGGACTTGAATTCAGATCCCATCACCCATATTTGATGGCGCACAACCATCTATACCACCAACTCCAGAATTTTCAAACCTTCCATGGACACTTGCATGAATACACGTATACACGCACACAGAAATGGGGGGATAAACTGAATTTGTCACATAATAGAAAATATTTTCAGTATCAGTATCCATTGACTGCTCAATAATGGTTTTGATCATTTTAATTCTCTTTTGTTTAACAAAGATTTCACTAAATTATGAAAGATCCTTAAATAAAATAGAGAACAAGTGCCAGATACATAGCTTAGTAGAAAATATTCCCAGTGACTATAAAAATGTGCAACTAAAATTCTGCAGTCACATAATAATTTAATCAAAAAGCACCTAGTGGATTCTTTTAATACTGATGGAAATCTAGAATCAGGTAGCTTCTTTTTGGTTGGGGATAAGGCCAGAAGAGATGGACACGTGTAGTATGTAATGCTGTAATTTACATTTGGTGACAAAATGTTTGGTACATTAACAAAAACATCTTAAGGAAAGCTATCGTTTGAACTCAAAGCATTCTTTTCTTCCTTAAATTGCTTTCACTTAATGTTAAGATTTTCTTCTTTTAAGGAGTCAAATGAGGAGCTATTGCAGCTGTGTTTTCTTTGAACATGAGAATGGCTTTTACAGTAGTTATAAGTTTGATTCTATCCAGAGGCAGACTCTCCCAAGGGAAGATTTATCAACCAAGTCAATGTCAAGCACAAATATTCAAAAATATTTGCTGAAGTAGCTTTTTTATCAATAGTACAAAATGACATCTTCTCTGCCCTTTACCATAAGGAGAGAGAGAATGGAAGATTTTAAACCTCATTTCTTGTCCTATATGCATCTCTTTTTTATTTTTAATTATGTGTATATGTGATGGGATACATGCATGTATGTGCAGGTGCTTGTGGAATACAGAAGAGGGTGTGAGATGCCCTGAGCTGGACTTCCAATCCACTGTAGGCTTCCCAACATGAATATTGTGAATCAAACTCTGCCCTCCACAAGATCATTTCATGTGCTTAATCACCGTCTCACCAGCTCCTGAATCAATGTCCTATGCTATCAGGAAAGATGTTGGGAAGAGATATTACATTGATTATATGGTAAAATGTTACCCAGTGAAGAAAACAAGTCATTGGCATCCGAAAAGAAAGTGAGAGAAAATAGAAATAGTATTGGTATCCACATACTTATTATATTACAGTAATAGGAATATATTATAGGATCTGTAATTAGTATGTACAATTAGCATACTGTAGTAAAAATATTGACTTTTCTTTCTGCCACAGAGATCTATAACATAGCACAATATAGAGAATAAAGAACTGTGGGGTGCTCAACCCCCATATGATACATTTGCAACCCTACACCTAAGGCTCAGAGAAAATTGCGGGAGAGGAGAAGCAAAAATTATAAGAACCAGAGGCCCAGGATCTGTTTCGACATAATGTCCTCTAGATATAACAGGGAAAATACTCCATGAAATCTCAACAATATGGTTGCCTAAATAAGACCTGATTAGTGACAAACCCAGTTGATATGCCAACATAGATAGGGAAAATTCCACATGATCCCTGTGATGGCTATTTTTGGTTGTCAACTAGACTATGTCTGGAATTTACTAAAAAACAAAACTGGAGGGGCACACCTGTGAGGGATTTTTGCTTAATTTGATGTGAGAAATGGAAGGAAGCTGTTGCTCTTTACCTGCTTGCTCTAGCCTTGTTAGCAAGTCAATTCTTCGCTAGCATTAGAGCCTACTTCTTCAGGATTCTGAGACATCCAACCTCGCGGACCGATCAGCGACTGGATTCTGAGACCATCTATTCATAGGCAGCCATTGTTCGAGTAGCTGAACTGCAGCCTGGTCCCCTTTTTATATAGAGAGATACATTCTATAAATTTGCTTACTCTAGAGATCCCTGACTCGTACAGCCCCATCCATAAATGAAGAGCTGCAGGTGGTCAGTGGCTGCTGAAAGAGCCAACAGTTTCCTTCAGGAGCAAGCTCCCACATATGATCTTGTCGCAAGTGTTCAGCCTTGGATACATATATCTACAAGCAACATTGAATGGCCTCAGTAGTTTCTATGTACATGTAGCAATAACTAAAGATCATGCATTTTGGAGGAGGAGGACGTAGGAGAATCTTGAGGAGGATGGGGGTGTGGGGGTGATATGGACAGTACTCAGGTGCAACTTTCTCCACAAAAAAGAAATATTAAGTTAAATGCAAATATTTAAATTGTTATAAGTACTTAAATAATAACAACATAAAACCTATTACAAATAGAACTTTTGCAGCCTCCAAGATTTCTTGATATACCTTTAAACTATTCATACTCATTATTCATAGGATCGTCAACAAATAATAATTTCAATAACAAAGTAGCAGCTATACCTGTACCTATTTATATACCAGATGCATTGACTATTCAAAGATTTTTTTAAGTGCTACTTATGATGGAGCATGGTTTGGGGGAATTAAAAAAAAAAAATCACTTTTCATGCAGGCAGTTAAGCAGTTAAGGAGGGACCGAAGTTTAAAATATGTTGTGAAGATGGAGCCCTGGAAATTTCTCAAGAAGCTTTAACTTTTCCCTTATTTTGCCTGCTAGACTTTCGTTTCTCCTGCTGGTACAACCTTCTAAGACTGTCCTCACATTAAGTTTGGTTGACTAGCCTTTAACTAGAGGCTACTGACTAGGTCCTTTTGTATTCACTATTTCATTCCCTCAGTAGGTTGAATTATGTCTCTCTTAAACTCATGTGTTGAAACCCTAACACCTGATACCTTGACATGAAACTGTACTGAGAGATAGACTTTCCTGATTGATAGGCTCTTCAAAGTGCTAATTGGGTTAAATGAAGTGAGCACTAATTCAATATAACTTATGTTCTACAAGAAGATGAGATTGGGACTGAAATAAAGAGAAAAGACCATGTGAAGACACAAAAAGAGAACAGCCATCTACAGCCAAGGAGAGAGGGCTGAATGTCTTAAACTTGCACTTCTAGCCTATAGAACTGTAAAAAGATACATTTCCATTGCATGAGCCACCCAGCCTAAGGCGATTCCTTGTAGCATGCTTGGCAAGGGATTCCATCCCTTTAACATTTGATGTCTTCAATTGCCCAAGGTAGCCAAGTTTTGCTGTGCCAGTGAATCTCACAAGTAGCCCCTCAGATTTCCCCTATACCTGAATGAGGACTAGTTGCTAAGTTAAGGCAGAAAGTGACCCAAGACTATGAAACTATCATGTGAGAGATAAAGGATGAAATAAGCATAGGAAACAAGTGTTAGAAATCAATCCTAAACCAGAGGGGACAGTAAGATACTTAGTTTTTGAGAGATGAAAAGATGTTCTGTTTCTTAATGAAAAGTATAAAAAATTCCTTAATGCACCATTTTCCTTGTATTAGATACTCTATTAAGTTGACTGTTCTGTATGATTTATGACATATAATCCCTTTAATGACGCTACAGGAGAAGCATTAGTATTATCTGAAATATACTGATATAACTGAAGTTCATAAAAGTTAGATAACTTGTGCCAAGTCTTTCCACTCTGGAGTGATATCAGCCCCAATTTGCTTTCTTCAAGATGCTAAACTTACTAACATGATATTTGATTTCAAGTTTCAGTTCAAAGAGTTCATTTCAAAGTTCAGTTCACTAAATGAAGTATAATGCCTGGCTAATAAGATATACTATCAGCCTTATGGAGGTACATCTGTCTATTCATTTATAATGGAGGTCAGAAACAGAAATAAAAGTAAAATTCAAACAAAAGACTAAACAAAGTTCAGATAAGAAAAAGACAGTAAGTCACACTTCACACTGTTTTTCAGCTCTGAGCATTCGTGCCCTAATTATTCAATAATTGCTTTTGCTATCCTCTGTTTCTTTCAAACCAATGTTGATTAAGTACATTTTGTGTGTATGAGAATTCGATTTTAGAAGATGTTTATGAAATCAAAGACTTTACTGGGGACTAAAAGTCCCTTCCCTAGACACTCCACTTGTAGAATTCATAAATCAAATGGCTGAATGTTTCTTACATCTTCCAGATGCAGCTAGGAATATTGTCAGTTGGCACAATAACAAAAATGAAGAAGAGTCTTTAAAGATATATCCAAGTTTTAAATGACATCTCGATTAATATTGAGCACGTACATTTGGAGTAGGTTTTAGAAACTTGAGCTTTAGTAGAGTCTGGTAGGACTGTCAGAAAACAACAAAACAAAACAAACAAACAATTAAACAAAAATCAGAAACAGACCTAGAATCTTAGTATCTCATTCTAATTTCTCTTTCCTGAAATATAATTTGAAATTATAGTGGCTTTAAGTATTTTCAAGAGTATCACACTATAACTTCTTTCAATTTTAAAGGAATGCTGTTGGGAATAATCGTTAGCCATGCATTTAAAGTAACAGTGACTGTTACTCTCTGCTGATTAAAAAGTGTTGCCACAAAGAAATTTGTATGTGTTGTGCTGATTCAAATTGTGAATAAATATTGTATCCTTGACATTCTTTTTAAGATTTATTTTCTTATTTATGTGTATTTGTCTGTGTCTATATGTGGGATTGTGGATGTGAGTACAGGTGCTTGCAGAAACCAAAAGGCAAACCACAGAACTAGGGAGAAATGTGCTTGTTGAGCTGCCCAACATGGGTACTGAGAACTCAGTCTCTCTGCAAGAGTGACAAGTGGTGATCTGCTGTGGGACCAGACCCAGCCAGGGTTCAGTAACTCATCATGGAGAGGCAGAGTCCGCAAAATAATAAGAATGAAACCGCACCTCTTATGGATGGGACAGACTTCTCTGTTTATTTATACTATTCCTTCTCACTGTGCCTTTCTCCACTTCTACTTTTTCTACTCCTTCCCATCTGCTTTCCCATTTATCATATATATATTTAAATATATATATATATATATGTGTGTGTATATATATATATATTTAAAGCCCCTTATGGGGAAAGGTCCCATTACAATCACATCTTAATCATAAACTTAAACTTCAGAAATAATGATTACAGGTTTTACATTTCAGTGATTACAAGTTCCATATTTTTTTAAAAAACAAGTTATCTTAAAATTCACACCTGAACATATAGTTTCCCATATATTTTCTCCCCACAATACATTTATATCCTATAAGCAAAAGTTTTTCTATTATAGATTGAGTTTAAGGAAGCCAAATATTTTCACAGCCAGATTCTTGTGTCGATGACAGGTTGCCAGGGAACATAATATCCTAATTACAGAATCCTTGTTAAGTTAACACAGTGAAACAAGTTTATCATAATTAGAAAACTCTAAGTCAGGAAAATCTACTACATAGCTCTATATCCTTATGGTGCATTCCAAACTTATCAGTAAGCTTTTGCTTATAGAGACCAAGAAAGAATCAATTTTATTTGTGGTCAAGGAAGTTCAGACCTAACAATGGGCACTGAAACTCATTTGTTATTTCTTGATCATGGGTATGTATTTCATAGGTGAAACTCTTGGGCCCTAGCTTTAAGCTTTCTTTTTTCTAGTTTTCCTAATCCTGACCAAACAAGTCCCTAGCAATTTTTCCCCTAAATTAATGATTCTAAGGCAGCTGGCAAAACATCCTAATCTAATCCTGTAACTATAAGAGAAAAAAATAGCTACTGTTCTTAACTATACATGCTTTTTAGTTATTCTTTCTGGAGTTTCAATAGAGTTACCAATTCAGCTAAGTAAAACTGCCTTGCCCAAGTGGCATTGCTTGAGGGAAAATCATCACCACTGTTATGTGTACCAGTAACACTGTCCAATGAAGGGTTAGAGACCCCCATAGAACTTTCATACCACAGGAGAGACAGGGAGACCTGCAACAAGCACCATAAGGCCAGCAGTAGCAAAGGGCATTCAGGAGGCAATTCCCCAGGAGACCAAAGTAAAAACCTATTGTCATCTTGCTAAACAGTAGGCTGCTTCCTGAAGCTCCATTGTTGGCTGCTGTTCCCCTGCACTGCTTTAGCAGTGATCCATCTCTTCAGCCCCGATTGACTTTGACATTATTAACATTATTGAAATTTAAGTAACTGACTACCATGAAAATTATTATTAAAATAATCCTACTTCAGCTCTTAACTCTTATCTTATTGCTGTTTATATCATTCAAATTAAGTTTTATATCCCCAACTGGATTACACCTTGATAGTATCATGACCAGGTGTTAAGTAGGATAACTACAACAACTTATATATTAACAACTGCATTAGTAATTTGCAAAAAATATTTTGTAATACTCTGCATGGAAAAAAGACCTCGGGAATGCTAGACAAGTGCTTTACTGCTAAGCTATAACTCAACTCATAAACATGCATCTTTGTGGAGAAGAAAAATATGAGTTGTGGTATCTCAGTTTTTTTGCTCCTGATATCAAAATATTTCTCACATGTCATCATTTTAGTACACCTGATGAAAACGCTCATCTCATTTTTATTCTGTGCAAAACTTCACAGTTCACTCTGAAAGGTAATTCAAAGAAGGAAGATGATTATCTAACTTTAATTACTACTTCTATGGGCAGAAATGGCCTTTGTAACTCACACTAAGGTGAAATTGTCACAGAACATTTGTTTTGGTCAATATATAAGCCTATAAATTTATCCTCGTCTTTGAAGAGAGTGGGGAGGGAGAAGTTTCTGGATGCCAGAAAGACATAAACTGTTGATGACCCATAAGCCAAGCAAACAAGTTGATATCAGTCTTCTTCATGTTAAAAACATAAAATGGTCTGCCAAAAATGTAGTGTTTATATATAGCATACATTAAATGCCTCAGTGTTGAGAAATAGTCCAGATCACATATAGTTTGCAATTCCAATGAAGAAATATTTGTTAAAAGTATTGCTTAATTATCCTTTTAACTTGTAAAAAAATAGATAAAAGTTGATGTCATGATGGAATATTTCCCCAACTCCTTTTAGCTTCTCCAAACTACTGGGTTTGGTAAAAAATAAAAAAATAAGAAAAATAAAAAATAATAATAATATTAATTGGTTTTCTTACGATTGTTGACAGTAGTAGTAAAGATGGAGTTGCTTTTGTATACAATTTTAAACACTATTGACAATTATCTCTCTACTTTACCCAGGCAATAAATATGCATTGACACATACTTCAATGCCAATAAAATCTGAGTTAGCATCAAATGAGAAAAATAGAATGAAGAGCTCTGTCATATAAAGACCTTTTACATAAGCTCACGAGAGGAATGGGTGTTATTTGCTTTTTCCTGAAGACTGCCTAGATAATTTTCTACCTGCAGGTGCCAGCTCAGTAGAGCTTCCAGGATGGTTAGGGTGTAATGAAGTAGAGCAGAGTTGGGTACTTCCAGTCAAATTTTGAAAAGGATAAAGGCAAAACTAGCTAGAAAAAAAAAGATTGTCAAAAATCACAACCCTCAACTGCTCACGAATCCTGCAGACCTGTTGACCAAGGCAGCTTCTGTTTAGAAAGTAAATGATGATGTGCAAACAAAACACTTAAACACACAATATCAATCACTTAAAAATAAAAAGCCAATAAGGCAAAAACTTTCCCAAGTGTCCTGTTGACCCACCAAGCATAGAAGTATGTATACTCGTTTTAATGTGAATACTACTAACCAGAATAAGACCAATAGACCCAATTCTAACATCAATCCTGACATCCATTTAATTCAGAAAAAGTTCTTCAGGCACTGAGTCTTATGCAGAGAATATGGATCATGGTATTTTCTCAAGTTTTTCAAAGTTGAGAACAATTAAAGAAAACAATGCAAAAGGAAATATCATTAGCAAAAAACATTGCATGGAATCAATATACATACATGTATAAGCATGTATTATGTACATAAAATTTGGAAGCAATATTTAAACTAGTCCTTGTTTTTCACACACATAACTCCCAAACATCTGCATCTTCCCTTCCTCCTTTTTCCCTCCCTCTCTCTTCATTAGTTTCTTATTTCCTTCTTTTCTCTCCTCCCTCTCCATCTTTTGAAGACAAAGATCTTGTATCTAGCCTTTTTGAAGGGACAGACTATGGTAGTTCAAATGAGAAACGCCTGTAGTCTCTGGCATATGAATACTGAGTCACAAGCTGATGGCCCTGTTTGGGGATGTTTAGGAGGTATGGCCTTCCTGGAGGAAGTATATGTCTGGAGACAGACTTCTAAAACTTAAGGTCTCACTCAACTTCTAGTTTGCTGACTCTACTTAGTGCTTGTGGTTCAAGATGTGAGCACTCTGTTTCCTGTTCCTGCCAATATGCCTGCTTCTTACTGCCATGCCTCCACCCTACCATCTGGACTGTTATCCCTCTGGAACCACAAGCTTAGACAAGCTCTCTTCCTTAAGTTGACTTTAGTCATGGTGGTTTACCAGAGCAACCGGCAAGTAACTAAACACTGTCCTTCCCATGACCCCAAGAAATCCCCTATAACTGATCTTCTATCCAAATTAACCTTAGTCATCCTTCCATCAAATATCTGAACACCTGGTGTGAACATCTTTCAAGGTTGTGGATTGACCATTTTAATCAATTCTGGTGACCACCAAGTTCCTAAGTCACATAAAACTGCTCATCCTAAAGTCAATGAGTTTATAAGCTAAATGTGGCATTATAGATCTGCAATTCCAGCTACTCAGGAGGCTAAGACAGTGTTTCATGACTTCAAGGCCAGACTGGACAACACAATGAGACTCAATCTCATGGAGAAAATGACAAAAATAAAAAAAAACTTTGTGTGTTACCTATGTCTTTAAAGTCCTTGAAAGATGGTATTTGCTTTATCCATAGTTTGGTGATTTATGAATCAGGGAGTGTTATGGGTTAGGAAAGGAATAAGTAGCTTTCTTTCTGCTATGCATATATTTTCCAAAATATTATATACTCATTTGTAACATATTAGACATGAAATTATTTGAATAAAGTACTATTGCTCTTCTGGCTTTTAGAATTCTACAAATAATTTTTAAAAGTCCTATTGAAAGACTTAAAAAGTAACATTATATCATCAGCCGACAATGATAGAAAACATTGATCTAGCACTCTGGAGCAGAGCAAGAGGACCTCAAGTTCAAGTACAAGGTCTCATATAGTGAGACCCTGTATCAAATAAACAAAAACCCCATAAGAGTAAAAAACTATTGTGTTATGAGGTAAATGTGCACAGTACCATTACAGAATACTCTTCTGTTACAGTAATTCACATGCTCTTAAATAATTAGGGATCTCAAAGGTGAGATTTTTCTAAACAGTGTTTTCTACTTTGCTTCATTTTGCATTCAAATTTCAATGAAATGCATTAAAAATAGATTTGTATCATTTGCACCCATGTATCTTAGATTTCATGATGAGCCATGCAATCATAGGGATGCTAATTTTCTTCCTCTGAACAACTGTTTCCCAGCATCTCTAAAT
Organism: Cricetomys ansorgei; assembly: GCA_026225945.1. NCBI lineage: Eukaryota > Metazoa > Chordata > Mammalia > Rodentia > Nesomyidae > Cricetomys > Cricetomys ansorgei. Next base: position 34,906,902 of record JAMJFZ010000107.1, read on the forward strand.
GACGCCGTCCCAGACAAGCTCTTCATCAGCTGTATGGCTGTGACAGGAGACAGTGTGCAGCATAATGTGTTCTGCCACATCTGCTTGGTCTCTCACATATTTAACTAAGCTTTCATCTCTGAAGTACAAAGATAATGGTTTCCAGAAGTCACTAAAGGAGCTGGACCATGGGAGGATGCGGTGTGTTAGAGATTGTCTTGACTCTCAGACAATAAGAAAAACTAAAATCTCCCCAAAGAAAGATTTGTGAGGTTCTATAGGAAATATGTGTTTTACAGTTCAATTTTTATCTTAGAGAATAAGAAGCCGAGGACATGTCAGAAAATCCAACAGGGGCAAAGAAATGCTGTTAAAGCAAGTAACCCCCGGGGTGTGGGATTTACCGTGCTAAAGGGAAGGCAAGGTTATTCCGAAATGAGGAAAAGCTTGTAGTAAGAACTGGGTTCCAGCTTTCATAGAGAAGTGTGTATATGCCTCAGTGAAAAAAGAAAAAGTGGGTTAGAAACAGCAGTGAACATGAGCTTAAACAGTTTCTTAGCAAAGTGAAGCTTTTATTAAAATTTTGTAAGTGATTTGTTTTGCCACTGTGATTCAGAAATTCAGAATTTGCCTGACTTTTCTTTTCCACTCGTGTGGTTGATTAGTTATAAAGGATTTTTTAAAAAAAGCGTTGGTAGGTCAGTTATCTCTTTGTGATGAAGAAATACGTCTTAGTTAACAATAACAACAAAAAGCAGCTTAATATCCAAATGAAATATAACTTTTAGAATAAGCATTTTTCTTAGGTAAGTCGCCCCCATACTGCTTATAAAGCCAGCACAGAATTCCTCTCATGTTCATCTTATGTGAGTCACGGCAACTGTCTCATGACATGCAATTTCTCAGTTGAAACAGAGCTGCCTAACCATAGCCACTCATATGCAAATTATCCCAGACATTACTCTGGCCTAGTGAAACTAAACCAAGCAACTGCAGATACATTTGACACAAAGACAGAATCTTGACCCACTTCAGAGTCTGGCAGAAGGAGTGATTTTTTTTGAGTGTGCAGTGAGTGTCTGAGGTGGCTATACTGAGTAGAGGAAAACTTGCAAATCCTTGCTTAGGATTTATAATATTATATTTTGTTTATATTAAGAAAGTCTCCTACTCTTCTAGCATATTTGAAAAATCACACAACCCAAACTCAAGTAATTTTTCACTTTCTACTTGGTTCACTGGCCTGCATCTTCATGATGCAATTTCATGTGTTTTCACAAGCACTGTTCACATACCCAGTGAATTCCAATATGAGAAAGTCAGACTTGTCCTTCCAATCTGGCAGAGAGATAAGAACATTGGCTCATGGTAGTGTAAGATGCTTCTTGAATGTGATGAAAGTAATATAAATGCTATTGGGCTGACGATGCAAATCAATGAAAAGACTGAAACTATCAAATGGGGATGGATTTTTTTTTTAAATCATGTCATCTTGAGACATGTGAGATGGCTCAGGGAATAAAGATGCTTGCATCCAAGCACAACAATCTGAGTTACATCCCCAGGTCCACTAGAGGAAGAGAAGAGTGAGCTCCTGCAAGTTGTTCTCTGACCTCCATGGGTGGTATAGCATGCCCGTGCCCATGTGCCTACACACAAAATAAATAGATAAATAAAGGTAACAAAATTTTTAAAATAAAATTATGGTGTTTGGGTTCTGGCTTCAGGGCTGAGTTTCTCAGCCTGCATTATGATTGCTATGTCAGAATTAAGAAGGCACTTTGCCAGGAACTTTTGAATGACTCTTTCCCTGGTCTGGGTCCTACAGCATTCTCACTGGTCCTCTAAAGCAGAAGATTCCCTTCCTGGTGGTTCCAAATGGCAGTGCCAAATCACAGTACATCTCACTATATGAGTTCATACAGCTCCAGGCCAATGTTTCAGTTTTACATTACCTTTACATTCCTGGAACTGGCTGGATGCTCAAAACTGGACAAATCAATGAGTAAAGTTAGGATTTAAGCAGGATTGCATTCTAGAAGATGGGCCATGTTTGAAAATCACTGGTGTAGTAGCACTGTTGGCAGAATTTAAAGTGCATTATTTCTCCCAAAATATAACAGTAGAAAAATCGACAGACTGGTAAACTGTCTCTCTAAAGGGCACTCCCAAGAGGGCTGGGCTCATTGGCACTGCCTCTGCCTGCTACTTGCTTCACCTGTTTGCACCTCCTCCAACTCAGGATGCCACTCATGCTGACAACTACTTTTACAAACTTTTTATCATGCAGAATAAAGTTTTTACCATATTTACTATTGCTCAATTCACCTTGCTAGAGTGTAAATTCATGCAAATTAAGATGTGTGATTATTCTATTTGAGAATGCAGCCCAAATACAGAACACAATAAACAGCACATAAGTATCTATTTGATTAGTGAATAATTACTTATATTTAAATAAGTGCTTCGTAAGAGGAGAGAAGCACAATAAATATCATAAATACCGTAGAAAAATAAACCCAAAGTCATCTGGTAAGGTCAATAAAGTATTTTCACTACGTGTTATGTAGAAGTTGACATAATTAGAAACAATCAGAGGAACCTAAGAAGAAACTTCTAGATTTAATAAACAACGATCACTGATAACTACAGCGGAGTTTCTACAACAGAGAGTGAGGAAGTCAGATAGCAAATGGTCAGAGGGAAGTCATTGTTAAGACAGGAGAATGTCTGGAATGGATCTCCCTTCTAAGGAATTTGGTAGGAAAATAACACATACTAGAAAAGAGGCAGTAGGGAGAAGCAGGAGAAAAAAATATAGATCGTCTCAAAACAAGGAAAAATGGTCATTTGATGGGGTGCAGGGAAAAATTATCTGAGGAAGAAGCCATGGGGTTGGGGAGACGGCTCAATGGTTAAAGTGTCTGCCTTGTGAGGCAGTGACAAACGTGAGGACCTAGATTCAAATGCGCAGACTCTCACAAAGCCAGGCCCCGTAGTGTGCCTCCTCACTCCTATGATCTGAGGCGGAGACAAGAGAATCGCTAGCAGCTTATGGGCCAGCTGGACTGTCACGCATAGCCGCCAACTCAAAGACCCCCTGCCTCAAATGAAGGGGAAGGCAAGGACAGACATTTGACGTTGTCTTCCGTCCAACAATGTGCATCTGATAACAACAGCATATTTAAGTTTAACAGTCTCAACTAGTTCTCAAATCCTGTTCTCTAAAACAATAAGAAAAGGAGGTACAGGCTACACAGATGAGTAATCTAAGAAGAGAGGACAAAATGTAAGTCATGCTGCCATGGCTGCTCAGGCCCACATACTCCACTCTGGTCACGGGTTCATATCATCATTTACCCTGAGCCCAGCTCCTAATCCATTTAACTACTTTTCATTTGCTTGGGTGCTGAAAGCAAATGTCAGTCAGCACGTTTATCTACACAAAATGTACAAGTGTCAGATGCAGTGCCTCAGGTCCACAGTCCTAACACGCCATAGGCTGAAGCAGGAGCATCCCCAGCCTTGAGGCCAGCCAGTGCTACGTAATGAGACTCTCTCTCAAAATAGATTTTTCATAAGCTTTTACTATGGATTCATCACTGTCCTGGTCAGTGGAGATATTGCTATGATCAAACCAGAGAAAACTTTCCACTAGAGAAGAGAAAAAATAAAGAGGAAATAGAGGGCTAGCATATGAAACTTCAGCCAATGTCGTATGATTAAGGAAAAAGAAGTGGCTAATGAGAACAGTGTCAAGAACCCTGAGAGGTCTGAGAACTTTCCACATATGCCAGATGAGAAATTAACCTGAGAGGTTTCATGGGTGCTGACTGAAGACACAATGCTCCTGAGTCAAAGTCAAAACATTTCTTTAACCCAGGCAGTGTGGCACAGGCCTTTAATCCCAGCACTTGGGAGTCAGAAGCAGGTAGATCTCTGTGAGTTTGAGGCCAGCCTGGTCGCCAGAGTTCCAAGGACAACCAGAGTCACAGCAGAGAAACTTTGTCTTGGAAAAGAAAAAGAGAAAGAAAAAGAAAAAGAAAAAAAGAAAACAAACAAACAAAAAACTTATTTTCTCTCAGCAAGCAGTAGCAAAGTATCTAAGTGCAGTGTTTCCCTAGGCTGAATCCCTGCAGGGTGATAAGGGGCCAGGATAAGGACTGCATGGCATGGAGTCTAAGCTCAGGGAACCCAAATTCTTATTTACACACATGTACAAATTCTGGTTACTGCAACCCCCTTCCTACCCTTTCTAGTCTTCTCCAACCCGTATTCCCCCACCTTCTCATTACAGCTCCCTTTCCCATGTGCATGCCTTTGAGGTGCTGTTTGGTTTGGTTGGTTTGGTTTGGTTTAGACTGTGAGCCTATCTGATTTTCCCACCAGAGGGAGATATTATCTATTTTAGAGCAGAAATAATCCACTTGCTCTGAAGAGTAACACTCTTTTCCAGCCATATAGCACCAGCTAAAAAAGGATCTCAAGATTAAGACCCACTTAGAAGACTTAGTTAGACTTTGTATCAAAATTAAAAGTAAACTGAGGATGATGGAGGGCAGCAAGATGGCTCAGTGGGTAAAGATTCTTACCAACAGTTCTGGTCACCTGAGACTGATACCTGGTACCCAAATGATGTAAAGAGAGAATGATCTCCCACAAAATGTCCTCTGATTTTCACAAGTGTCCCATGGCATGCATACACATTCACACATGTGCATGCATGTGCACACACACACACACACACACACACACACACACACACAGAAAGAAAGAAATAATAATAATCAAACAAATAAATAAACAAGTAAACAAATAAACAAACAAAATGGCTAAGGATTTAGCTCTGTAGTAGAGTTCTTGTCCTGAATGCATAAGTCCCTAGGTTCAAACTCCAATACTGGAAAAACAAACAAACAAACAAAAAAAAAAACCGCTAGATGATGTTTCACTTTGCAGTGATACTTTCCCTGGGATTGCGAGCAAGGTGGGGATTGATTGAATCCAATGTGAGATGCTGAGACGGTTTTAGGTGGACTTTGCTGTCCCTGCAAACCCTGTTCTCTGCTTCACTCTTGGTTTACACTTTGCTCTCAATGTCTGAATTGTCTTATTGGTCCTTTAGCATGACAACCCAGAGGGAGGGTCTCAACTAGGTTGAGGCTCAACTGGGCACCCTTATGAGAGGCTCCTGCTCTCAGTCAGAAGCACTGCTCACTCTCATCCTTGTCCAGAATTTGGGAGTCTCTCACTTTCTGTGCACCCACTCTTAGAAAGTAGAATAAAGTGGTCACAGAGCTGAGGTCACTCTTGTGGTTCTTCCACACTCCAAGATCCTGAACCAGTATCTTCCCATTACGGCTTTAGCTCCTCTGTGCCTTAAAGCAGATTTCTCTCAGTTTTTGACTAGCTTTTCTCATACAGAGAATTGCTCCAGAATATCTGCTCTCCCCGACTCCCTTCAGTTCTTTGATTCTTAAAACTGACATTTCATTAGTCCATTTTATGGTCAAATTTACTTCATTGCAATAGCCAGTTATAGACACTTTTGGTTGAAGCTGTACAGTGGGCTGAAGCAGAGTTCTGTAGGTGAAGCACATTATCTTTTTAAAACCAGCATCTTTTTATCCTCTTCACCTCTCTTCCAATTCATCTTAGCTAAAATAGATCTGAGATTTTTTAAAATTATTTTACACTTTCTCTGAGATAAAGAAGTTATTTTTCAGTAATATGATATGCTCAAAAGTAGCCCTGCTTTATATCTAGACACGGACCATGGCATCTTGGTAGAATATATGTCAAATAGTAACTTCACAGAAGCCATAGATCCCTTTGTCTAAATATTATTCAGTGTGAGTGATGTGTTAGCAGAGCTCTGGAAAACGATAACTGATGAAGTTCTTCTGTCATAGGTTATATGTTCTGTGTCTGCTGCGTTACTGCGATAGTGTTTGAGCCGGGTGTTTTTGTTCGTTTAATTATTTTTCCTTTTGCTCATTCATTCATGTCAGATGGTAAACTGAGGTTTCAAGCCTGAAGATCAATTATAGCAGTAGAGCCCTTAGAATGTAGGGCAGATGCTCACAGAAAATCCACTCAGGTGGGAATGAGATGTGGTTTGATTAGTCTAGGAATCCTTGCCTGTTTCCCTTAACTTTTACTTCCCTTGTCACTCTTAAATGGGTGTGTACTGAGTGTCTCTCTCTCTCTCTGACACACACACACACACACACACACACACACACACACACCCTTCTGTTGTTATGAGTGTGGTCCCAAAGCATCAGTTCCGCCTCCTCAGTGAGCACCTCTTCTGGCCCTATGGCTTCCTTGTCACTGAGAAGCAAAACCTTAAGGCACCCAATGGGAACTGGTGCATGTACACCCCTTAAGCCTTAAGGTCCCTGGAGCCAAACTTTGAACAATTGGCTGGAAATGAGTTCTGCTGTCTTCATCTAACCCTGAAAACACTAGATCAGAGACTCATCAGCTTCATAAATGGGCACTGGAGCTATTGTATGAAAATAAGCCATAAGCACATTGTAAAGCTCTCTGCAGCCTAGCAACAGTCCCTCCACCCCTCCGGCTTTCCTCCCTCCAACCTTTCCCTTGTGTCTGAACTTCTGGATTACACCCCTTAAAATGTGTTGTTAGAACATCTGCTTGTCCCTGTATCTCTGTTTCTAAGGAACTGGCTAAGATAGACTAATACCAGCAATACAATGAGTATTTACAGCTGTGATAGTGCTAACTTTGTGGGCTTTGGTCAACACATGTGCAATATTGATTAAAGACTTATGTTTATCAAAGATATTTTGATAAAGACAATTAGCACACTGAAGTTCATGATGGTAACAATAACAATGATTTAGTGAGAATTTACTATCTGTAAGATACTATGATACGTTCTTGCAAGGTTTGTCTCTTTTATTTTTCCCAGAAGTTCAATTGGTCAGTACTATTAATAATCCAGTCTTTACATAGAGGTGGCCTGGAATTACTAATGGGTGAAGTTCACAGATAATCATAAGTATGTCCATATCAGAACTAGCAGACCAGTATCCAATTCTGGAACTTATATGTGTCCCTACTCCCTGCTTTTGAACAAGTCTCTCATTCAGGTTGGTCTCAAGCTCCCCATGTATCCCCATGAACTTCTGATTCAATTTTCTCTACCAAATGAGTGCTGATATTCCATGTATACACTACCACACCTCGTTTATTTAGTGCTGTGAACTAAACTCAGGGCTTTGTGGGGGGAGACAACTACCAACTGAGGTATTTCCCCAGCCCAGCACTTGTATTCATGGCACAAACCGTACTACATTACACATTGTGTTTCTCCCTGTACTTCTATTGTATTTAGTATTGGTCTTGATATTATTTCCTACCACTATAAATCCACATAAGCATATGATTTTAAGTAACTTCCCTCCAGAAAAGATTTCTTCTATTATTCCTGTAATAGTCACTTTTCTGTTGCTGACAAAAATCAACTTAAGGAAGAGTTTATTTTGATGTATAGTTCCAGGGAGGGAGATAGGGTCCCTCATGGCTGGGAAAACATGGCAATTAGGAAGTAGATTGATTGCATTTCATATACATGCAAGAAATAGAGAAGGGGAGGGAGAGAACAGAGAGAGAGAGAGAGGGAGAGGGAGAGAACAGAGAGGGGAACTAGGCTATGCACCCTCAAAACCCTCCTCAAATGACATGATTCCTTCTGTGAGGCTCCACCTCCTAAAGGTTCCATAATCTTCTCAAACAGCAACAACAACTGAGGACCAAGGGCTGAAACACATGAGCCTATGGGGGTAATCCATATCCAAGTCATCTCAGTGATTATGTCCTTGCTTAGCGTTGCTTTCTTTGTAGTGTGAGCAGTGCCATTCTCATTCTTAGCACTAAAGAAAGAAGAGTCCGTAGCAGTGTCTGTGAGGAATGCAGAAACAAAAGGAATAAGCATCAGAAACTTTAAAATAAGTGTGTAGCACTGAAATTAGAATCAATTGCACAAGGAGCATCTACTACATTCTGCCCATGATTTTTTGAAAAATTTAAAAAGTCTATTTAAAATCAAATGGCAAAGAAAATATAAAGAAAGATCAATACTGTTACCAGAACTGGAAAGATCATCGCTAATTCTGGTTATTTGCCAAAATCAATGAGCTGATGTTTTCCTGAAAGAGTGAAAAACAGTAGATGCTAAAAACAATTTCTTGTTCAATTATCTTTCTAAACTCACCCCTAGATAATATAGTTTGTTATTTTACTTGGGATATATAAGCTGGTTTTATTTCCCATCAACTCATTAGAATAAATATTTTAAAGTATTGTCAAATTTAACAAATAATTTTGCAAACTGGAGAGACTGCTCAGCAGTTAAGAGTGCAGACATTTCTTGAAGAAGACATGAATTCAGTTCCAAGCAGTTATATTGAGTATCTCATAAGTTCTTGTGACTCCAGCTCTAGGGATGTTGAATATCCCCTTTTGGCCACCACAATCACCAGAAACCCCCACACATACACATACACATACACATACACATACACATACACATACACATACACATACACATAATTTTTTAAATTAATTTTTCTCAAAAATACAGTCATGTTTGCTTTGTTTTATTTCTAAGCATAATTTAAAGGGATACTGTGTAGGGCTGGAGAAATTACCAGTGGTTAGGAGCACTAGCTGCCCTTCTGGAGGACACAGGTTCAAGTCTTGACACCAACATGACAGCCATCTGTAATGCTCCAATTTGAGGAGATCCAATTCCCTCTTCTGACATCCATGGGCACTGCACACAGGTGGTGCACAGACATACATGCCGGGAAAACAACCATACACCCATAAAATAAAAAATAAAAGGGTATAATATTGAAAAAATGCTCCTAAATCATAAATTACTTGTACTGAAATAACAGGTTAGGAAATATTCTTATTATTCATTTGATCTGAAAATGGATTTTAAACACGTAGTTATCCATTTCTGATGGAACTATGACAAACTGGGTATTCCCATAATTAAACCATACAACATGTATGTATCTCATGCTTACTGTCTTCTAAGCACACTTGAGATGTTAAGAACATAAAAGTAAAAGGCTGAGAGAAATGCAAAGATTCAGTAAAATAGTACAGTATGAAACTTTATTTAAAATTTAAATTTAAATAAGCCCAGCATGGTAGTATACACAAGAAATCCCAGAACTTTAAAGGCAGACAAGGGAAGATTGCAAGTTCAAAGCTTACCTGGGCAACATTGTGAAACCCTGACTCAATGTTCTAGATGAATTGAATGTCCAATAAAACCCTTCTCTGGTGAACATCTTTGTGGATTTCCATTCAAGGATTAATCATGAGTTCAGCTCCTCTCACTTTAGCATCTTGTTGCCCAATATGGTAATCACTAGTCAATATGGCTAAAGGGTCCTTGTTTAAAAAATCAAATGCATACTGAATTTAGGGACATTAAGTTGTAAATTAATATAAAGTTAAACTTTTCATTGATTATTGAAATAACCTTAACATTTTGGGTTAAATAAAATATCAGTAAAGTTATTTTTATTTCATAATTTTTTACTTATTTGAAGGGAGCTATTAGTCTCTACAAGCCTCAAATTTATATAGATGGCTTTCACTCTGTAGTTAAAAGACTTCCTTAAAAGATGGATTTCTTACCTCCAGTGAAAACTTCCACATTGGTATGAACACCCAGAAAAAATAACTCCTTTGTCCAATCTCTTGAATATGATTTCCTTTTTTTTTTTTTTTTTTTTTTTGAGACAGTTTTCTCTATGTAGCCCAGGCTGTCCTGGAGTTCACTCTATAGATGAGGTTTGCTTCAAACTCAAAGATTAGCCTGCTTCTTCCCAAAAAGCCCTGGGATTAAAGATGTGTGCCACTACGCCTAGCTGAATGTGATTCCTTAATGTGTTTATAGGTGTTATATCCATCTTTAAAATGTTTTCTTTTCAAACTAGGTCCACTTTTTAGGATATACTTGGACATAAAGATACAGATTACCAAACATTTGGCTTCCGCACTCTGCATTTACACCACAAAATTACTCTTTAACTGTGCTAACATTAGTGGAAGCTCAAGTTGTCTTTGATATTATAAACATCAAGAATTAGGGGCTTGAGAAATGGCTCAGTAGTTAAGACCTCTTCCTGGTCTTGCAGAAGACCCAGGTTCTGTTCCCAACACCCATGTGGTGACTCACAACCAATTGTAAATCCACTTCCTGGACACCTAACACCCTCTTCTGGCTTCGGAGGCACAAAGTATACATGTGGTACTACATATGTGCATGCATGTAAACCTTCATACGCATAAAACAAATAAATCATTTTTTAAAATTTAATCTCTAAAAAGAGAAAGCAATTGTGTCTTAGAGATAACCTGCATGTGCTGTTTATCTAGTGTCTTAGTAAACAATTCAAAATTTTCTACTGGGTGTGGTGATGACCATCTGTTTCTAAGCACCCAAGAGTAGAAGCAGGAAGACCAGGAGTTCAAGAGAAGAATTGACTGCATAGCAAACTTGAGGTCATCTTGGGCTACATGATATCTTGTCTAAAAGAAAGAGAGGAGGGGGGAGGGAGACGGAGGGGGGAGAGGGAGAGGGAGAGAGAGACAGAGACAGAGAGAGACAAAGAGAGACAGAGAGAGAGGAGGGAGAGAGGGGGGAGTGAGGGAGGAAGGAAGAAAGGAAGGAAAGAAGGAAGAAAAGAAGGAAGGAAGGAAGGGAAGAAGGGAAAGAAAAAAATAAAGGTCTGTAAAATAAGATGTGCATCCACTATCACCAGGGAATGAAACAGGACGTGAATACCAGCCCGTGAACTGAAAGTGTGAATACAAATAGAAAAAAAATATGCATGTTACAGTATAAATAGAAAATGGTCAAAAATATGAGGTACATTGATACATTAATAAGCACATGTATTGTTTATTTCTCTTGTTGGGGGACCAAACATCAGTACCCAAACTACTTAAGGCAGAAGATTAATTCTGACTCACAGTTCAATGGGTATAGTCCATCATGGTGAAAAACATGGAGGATGGGAAGAAAGCATATGACAACTGGTCGCATCACAGTGTCATAAAAAAAAAAAAAAAGTTTAGAGAGGAAGCAGGGCTGGCCTATAACCCTTAAAGGCCCATGCCCAGTGACTTAGCTCTGCAAGCCACTCTTCATATCTAAAAGACTCCACTATTTCTCTGAACAATGCCATCATGTGGGGACCAAGGATTAAACACATGGGCCCATGGAACACTTCAGATTGACAGAATTCTCTCTCAAAAGGATATTGATTATGCTTCTCCTCGAGAATGTTTAGTAACTAAATAAAATTTGTTCTGTCATCTTTTGATCTTCATTACAGGTCCCATTTGTTTGCAGGTCTGTGTATGCCTGAGATAATTTAGTGATGCTATATGAACTGTGCCAGCTGTTTATGGGAACAAGTTAATTCTATACATTTTTCTGTTCCTATCAGATATGTGATCCAATAAGTGTATTGTAATCTAAACCTCACAGGAGATGAAACGAAATTGAGTAGAGACATACATAAACAAGAAAACATTCTCACGTGACAATAAATTAGCAACTTTAAGCATTCCCAGATAATGAGGTCTAATGTCCACATTTGCATTTTGCATATCAAGGTACTTTATAACTTGACACATACTATCATGTCAGCTTCATTTCATATTTTTCTCCAAGAGCTCTTTACAGTCCAAAAGAAGCAGCTTTCCCTAGTACACCATTTTCTTTTGCTCTAAGTCTTCTGTGCTTTTCATTCTGTATGGAGTGTTCTTCATTTCCTCTTGTGATCTAAATCTATGCATTTGTTCTTTACAACAATCTCAGACTTCACATATTTGGTGAAACTTCACCTCATAAAGAATGATTTATTTTTTAAAATCTATTTTTAAAATGTTTTAGATGAGTATGTAGGCAGAAGACAAAATAAGGTAATTTAATCTAGAATACTTTCAAGGATCCAATTATCACTTATTCAAATGTAATAAACTCATGTAAAAGCCAACTCTACACACACTCATTTGTATATGTATACATTGTTTTAATTGCCCTCAGACAATGACAGAAGAAATACCACATACACACATGTGCATTAATACATGCATGCACAGTGTATTTGTGCTAACTAAAAAGGTAATGTTTCTGTTGCTGTATTTGTTAATATTTTGGAAACTAATCATAACTGGATATAAATTCATCATTATTTTGTTCTTAGAATATTTCCTCACTAAAATGACTTACATGTGAGCTTGTGGCGTTAAAACAAACTAAATATACAATATGCAAGGGATACCAAATTAAAATTTCAACTTCAGGCATGACAACAAAAACATGTTTCTCTTCAAATTTAATTTCCATGAGAAACTCTTCTAAATTAAAACCTTCCAGTGCAGTGTCCTTCCATTTTTTGCATTTTTACTACCTAGAGATCAAACAGTTTGACACAGCAAAAATTCTGGTGAGTTAGAAAGAAATGCTGATTGGTTTGTTGGCTGGTGGCCGGGGGAATGTTATGACCGAGTAATTATGTGTTCTGGACAGATGCATTAACCAGGCTTGGAGCCGGAGCCACTGGATATTATTTTAGTCATAAGGCTAGAGGAACTGAATAATTTTCAAAGCATCGGCTGGCTGACATTGCCGAACTGATGCCTGTTCCAATGACTCTTTGGCAGTAACTTCCAACACTGCACTTATGACATGGTAAACAAAAACTACATTAAAGGTTTGCTTTTTAATCATAGAGGAGTTCAACATTTCCACTAGGCTCTCTTGCTATTCATCAAGTCACAAAGAAAGCTATTTGCAGATTTTCACAGTCCTAGCTTCTGACGGAACTGTAGCCATGGAACAAGGCAAAAAGGCTTAGTGTTCGGTGATGGGAAAGAACGCATATCAGAATAAAGATGATAATGCATCTCTGCAGTTTGCCTCCCTGTTTAACAAGCTGAAAGCTGGCAATGAGTTTTAGTGATGATTTATCTCTATGCATAAAATCCTGTCCTTTGCAAAAAGCTATGTCTTGTAATTAGAAAAATACACATAAAAATAAAACAGCACAATCAATATGATGCTCTTTGGCTTCTAGGAAAAGAAAATGAGTCCCATAATAATGAATTAATCGGATAACTGCAGGTACCTTTTTCTTTGTGGCACTTAAACTGGAAGTTTAAATTTAACATCATGTACTAATTAGTAGCTTAATAATTTAATTGGAACCAAATTAGTTATTATGTTATAGTATTTCTGAAAAAATAACATAATTTTATTTTTGCATTTACCTAATTGCAATACTATTCTAATAAATGAAAATAATGAAATTAGTTCCATGGGACAGTTGGGAGCCATGAAGTAATAGATTTTGATCAATGGTAAGGTGGGTGAATGGATGAATGACTGAATATACAAAGATACGTATAAAGACGGAAATATTTTGCTGAATTTTAATTTTTTTTAAATATGGTAACTGAAAATATTTATTTCTGCATTCTTTTTGTGATTGAGACTCATACATTTTCACAAATGGGTTTTTTTAAGAACTATTTACATCATTCTAACAAACTCATTTTGTTCTAAATTATTACTAATTCCACAATGTTAATCAATTAAAAGAAGGATTTGGAAGATATTTTACTGCAGCATGAATAGTAATAAGTCTATTTCATTAACTACTTCAGTACAAATGTCTTTGAAGGCTTTCTTTTTGTTTAAATTTCACAATATTGTTGCCTTCTTTTTAAATTTTGGTTACCCCACAACGCAACCAATAGCCTAACCTGAGATACCATTTTTGTTAATGGAATTTTAAGTTTTTAATTAATCCTTAGAAATAAATCTATCGGTTCACATAGCTTGTTTTTATGTCTCTTAAGTAACTGCAAATGAATTTCTAAAAAAAATTTCGAAAGATTATGAACTATTCGTGACATATAAATATGATGGCTAACGTCTATTACAACTACCTCCTCATTTACAATTTACAATTTAAAAGAAAATGTTACCCTCTTGAATTGACTTACACAAGGTCTAGAGAGCTTAACAAAAAGGTACTTAACGAACTAACTAGGAAAATCTTAGCATGATTTCTTCCTCACCCATATGTTATATCCCAATACCGATGCTGAACGAATCACTGTGTGATCTCTATGAAAAATATGTACACTAGGAAAACTTTAGAAGGATATGAAAAGCAAAGGCCCGTAAACAAAGTGACAAGAAAAACAAGAAGATAATTTTTCAAGAAAACAGAGTAATGAAATTGAATGGCGAAACATGGGAAGCAGAAGAAAGCACAGGAAAGTTGAATTGTCTCAAGTCCAAATTGTATCGTGTTTTAGGAAATGATTAATTATGAGTCCGATATACAGATATAAAAATATTACCATGCTAAGAATGTGTAGTATAATTAGATTAAAATATTGAAATACCTAGTAAAATGTAATGCTGTATTATAGTTTATACTATGATACTATGTACGACAGAACTTAGCACTAACAAATATAATTAACAGAAAAGCTTTTACACAGAAGTATTTTTGCTTTATCCCAACGCTGAAAACACAGTGTAGATGTTGCTCATTTTTTACTTCTGTGTTTTCTTTGCAATAGATTCAAACATTTTTCACAAAATGTGTTTTTCTTAGAACTATTTGAATCACTCTAACAAATTCGTTTTGTTCTAAATTGCTACTAATTCCACAAATAGTGTTAATCAGTTCAAACTTTTTTTTAAGCTCAATTTTGCAATAATGAGGAGGACATGAATTATAGCCATGGTAACACACATGCTACCTTCCATTTCAAAAAAACAAAACAAAACAAAACAAAAACCAGGAAATCAAAACAGTTGTTAATATTGTTTATGCTTAAAATAAAAAGTACTTAATGCAACATATGTCACCTAAGAGCTAGTTTAAGAATATTATGAACAAGTAAATTTACTCTTAATAAATGGACTTTTGTTTAGAAAGGCTAGTATTTAGTATTTGTGTTTCCGTCTACATTGCCTTTATCATTGTTTTTAATTATATATAATAAAATAATATATTAACAATAAATACATGTATTGGATCCTTCCAAGAAGTACAAGAATTCTCTCCTCAGATGTGAGAAATACTGAGACTTGATTCTTCACTTAAAAAAAAGAAAAAGAAAGAAAAAATACTTTTTAGTCTTTAAACCTCTGTCCAATAAGACATTCACCTTACTGAAGCAGGGAGAGGAGATTTTTTTTTAAGAAAAAAGCTTTGAAATTTCAAAGTATAAAATATGGTAAAAATGGCTAGAGTCATTTTATTACCATAGGCTGCAGTAAATGTGACTTAGTGAGGAGTGGCTAAATTAAACTCAGAAAGGGACATAATATTTTTTTTCTGATGGTCCTAATGAAAATACAGTATATAAGAAGCCTTTAAAAGGAAATACAAAAGAAAGAATGTGTGTTAATGTGAAATGGCCCTTAACTAATGATTTTCTTAAACAAACCTTTAAAAGTTTACCTAAGGCCTCTACAAGGCAGAGAGACACACAGACGCACATCTGTGATATGTTTGCTGGGTTACAGTTTCTGCCTTCCTAAAGGATGTGAGTTATGAACTGAGTTCTTTTGTAATCATTCTAATAAAGCTGGGTAAGATGCACAGGGTCGGGACTCCTTCAAGCTGTTGTTCTTTAAACAATGGTAAGACTATATGAGGTTTGAAGTTCCTTGTATAAATTGCTACCTCAACTCACAACACTAGACTGCTTGATCCCATACAAAGTCCTTTGAATTATCAGTGTCCTTCCACTTTAGGGAATGGTGAAAACTAGCAATGAAGAATCTGTGCTTTTATGAGATCTCCATGCTTTTTAGAAAGAAGGATCTGGGTACAGAATGCATCAGCCATGATTCTTTTTGCTCCTAAAACTTTAACTCTTTCACTATACTTAGGATACCAAAGATGATAAGAGCAAGGAGACATCTTAGACTTTTGTTCTTAAGACTGGGATCCAATCCATTAAATGCACACAGAAAATCCAGTTGACTCTGATTACTTTATTAGCTGTAGCTCTTTAAATCTATAAGAAAGAATCACAAAGTCTAGACTATCTCTTTTTTGTCTCACCTCTCTTTTCTTGATTTAATAACTTAAATCTTTAGTGATCATTTTTCAGCCTGTCTTTGGAAGGAAGTAGTTTTACTCTCATCCCTAGAAACATTGTTCACTGTAAGAGCTTTATTTTTCTATTCTATTTGAATAGAATTCTATTTTTGCTTTACTTTTCTATTCTATATGAAAACCAACTTTTGTAAAAGAAAATACTAAAAACCATAAACTTTGCTTGAATGACTTGGAATCTGTGATTTTAATCCATTCTACTATTCTGAAACTAATGGAGGAGCAGATATTAACACGGTGAGAAAATCTGAAGCTGGAGAACATAGTTCTAAGATGAATTAACAAATTATTTTCAAAGTATAAGAAGTAATATTTAATCAAATATTTTAACTGAAGAACACCCAGAGATGTTGTTGAGTGTTCACAACCTTATTTCACAACTATTTGCAGAGCTCTCAATTGAAAGCACCAAAGAAATGTAAAACTAATGGCAGAAAAATAAATTTAATAAAAACAATTCACAATGAAGACTATGTATCGCTGCCTATATAGGGTATCAAAACTATCTTCAGCTTTCTAAGACTCTAATTAGTTCTTCACATTATAAAGTTTATGGCCCTTAACTTTATTGCTTAATTTAAAATTGTCTACAGTAAACATGACCTACGGCAAAGATTCGCTACTTCAAAATTAGATGTTAAAAAAAATTGCAAAACAGAACTTGAGATTAAAGAATTTGCAAGAAAATTTGAGGTTTTGCCTTTCTCTTAAACAATACCCAGCTAATCTGGGACCCTCACCCCCTCTTGACTGATCCTATGTAATATTTATGCATGCATGACAACAAAATATGTTTCAATAAAAATATATTTGAACTAGCAAAGCAAAATTGTTTTAAGCTTTTGATCTGTCTCCTAGCTCACATCTCTCAAAGCCTTTTCCTTTCAACGGTTACATTCAAGAGTCAAAGATATACAGCTGACGATTCAAGCTGAATGACACTACGATAAACTATGGTTTCTCTTGCAGATAAAATACATCATAAATCGGTGCAACACTTACCTCATTTTAAATATTACTGTCTCCTTTTATCAGGTAACACTATATGACCTTGTCTTACCTCCTTTCTTCCCATATTTTACATGGGAGTTTAATTCTATTCAGTGATCACAACCAGAATTTTTTTTTAATTAAAAGAGGATATATGGCTTTAAAGGCTTAGGTTATCTAATATACCAATTTAATTAAAAAATAATAATAATGAAGATGGACTGACTTTGTTGCTGTGTGAAATGTAGCAATAACATAATTAGATAGATTTTTAAATTGTAATCACTCTTGGTACTTAACTGCAATTAATCATATGATATAAAATGATCGGCAATAGTATTCAATAAAATGGAGATGTATTCACAACTAACTGATAAAGAGATGATTTTGCAGAGTATGCAACAACATAATTTCTAGTCTTTTCAGGTTAAACCACCCGTCATGAATTAGAACAGCCCCACACCATCAGCCCCAGGTCTCCAGCGAACAGTTTGATTTACACAGTGAAGTCTCTCAGCAGAAGTTGTCCTTTTTTTCTGGACACTGAAGTCTGATTCACACTTTCAATACTACTAAACCTGCTAAATGCACTAGTATAAATCTTGATAATTATCTGTGCAACTTGGGATTTGTACCTTTTATCTCCCAGCCTGTTGAAAGATGAACTTTCTCCTTTGGCTCTCTCTGTTCCACAGAGTGTGGCTTTGTGACTAGGCTCCAAGACAGCAGAAACCCAGGTAGCCCTACCCACTCACCTGACTTTTCTTTTTACCCCTTTCCCAGAGTAGATGTGAGCACTGAGGCACAGTTGCATCTGTTTTGTCTACCTTAAAGTCACTTTCCTGCTTGTATTGCTTTAAATTTGGAAACGGTGGTGGAAATATACCCCTGTGGGTTTGATCCTGCCCCCAGCCCCCAAATTACCCTTGAGATCTTACCCTTCAAAAGCATGTGGAACAGCAGCCGTGGAATGAATTTATGAGGGTAGGTGTCCTCTTGTTCTTAACCATGTCCTTTTTCCAGGAAGTCCAAAACATCTGAAATTTGATGACTGTTTGAAACGATTTTAAAAAAATTCCCAAACCAGGTGAAAAAAAAAATCCCTTTTTGGCTTCAGTTGATCCGTTTTGAGGTTACAGTTATTTTCAGCACAGAAAGGTAACTAATTGTGAGGGAGCTTCACATACATTGGCAAATAATGTGCCATATTTTAACATGACATAAAAGAAAAATAAAACACCTTTTCTACAGCCCTAATGATTTGAAAAGGTTTCTGTTCAGGTAATGTTTTATGAGCATTTTCAAATTGGCAGTGATGGCTTTTCCTTGGCATTCTGCAAATTAGCTCACTATGTCAGGTGCTGTTGTACCAATACTCTGAGTTTGGCGCACCAGAGCCTTAGAGCACATGAAGGCTGATAATACAGTTTGCAACCTTGAAATAGAAGGAACATCCTCCTCAATGCTCAATATCACTCTGAAGGTACCCAGATTCAAATAGTCTGTTTTCTTCTTCCATACTGTAAAATCTGTTACCTCCACCCTATAGTTTTGTTTCTTCCTGCTTGCCTCAAAAATTTAGTATCTCTTTCTCCATAAGTAAGTCTTTACACCTGTGATTAATTCCATCTTTTCTTGCTTCCTGGGGCAATTCGCATCATCAGCTACCTGCTCTTGTTCTTACAATGGGCTCCTTTTAACATGCCTAGGTAAACCAGTCCAATTTGGGGAAAAGAATTGCCTCATGTGTCCCCACCACTTTGCTCCAGTTGGCTGTTTGTTTTTCCTCCCCACTTCTATACATTTCCTGAGTATCCATACATCCCCTATGCACATAATCCGTTCATTAACAGTTACATTATTGTCTATCTTTGTAAGAGATTGATTAAATAAAATGGAGGGATGTAGTCTGGCTTATTCCAGACTATACCCCAGTGCCAAATACAGATTCTCGCATATATTGTACACTCAAAAATTATGGATCACACTGATTTATCTAATTTTAATAGTGCTTTTAAAACCAATTACATTCTATCAGACATTCAAGAATCCAGTTATAGACAAGCGTGGCAGTGGAGCATGAGGATGTTGAGACTAGCATGAGCTATAAAGACCTGGTGTCACAACACACCGATTCCAGTGCTGATGATGACCCCTGTCTTTAGAAACCCTACCACATACTCATTGCTCTCACCTTTTAATCTCTGCCTAAGTTTCATTCCTCCAAAGTTTATGAGCTAACCCACCCACCTTCACCATAGCCTTTTTGCCCCAAATATTGCACTAGACTCTAAAAGTCTATAATTCCAATTCTTACTGGGCACTATTAGGAGACTAACTTCATCTGTTCGAAAATCTTGAGCAAGATACTCTGTTTGAATTCTTTAAAGTCTAAAATCCTTACCCTGGAAGTCAAGGCATGCCATAAACTACATTCTCACATCCCTAGGCACCACTCCTAAATAACCTATAGCCAGGCTTTTTCATAATACTACAAGCATCTTATATTTTCCTTCCTTAGACATAAAACTAGGTTGCCCTGCCTAAAATGCTCCGTAATTTAGTCTCTTTAAATAGTGTATATGATTTAATATTCAATCCAGATTTCCATTTCTATGTATTTACTTATTAAAAATGACCTACAAGGAATTCCAAGGTATAATGACATCTATTTGAACCATTATTTTGAAATATGGCCATGCACTTAATTACCTTATTTCATTTTATTAGTTTTATGGTTTTATAAGACATTCTCAAGTTAAAACTCAAAGAGAAAGAAGAAAGAAAGAAAGAAAGAAAGAAAGAAAGAAAGAAAGAAAGAAAGAAAGAAAGAAAGAAAAAGAGAGAAAAACACTGGTCTCTTTCCAAATCCTGTCAACTAACTAGGTGGCGTCCTAGAAACAACAAGTTTCATATGTATAATTTGTGGAGATGTTCCATTAGAGTCAAAAAGCAGCTAGTGTGCTTTCTAGTGTGCTCGAGATTTTCTATCAAACGTTTCTCTCCTCTACAGCTATTTAATATTTTATTTACTTACTATTTCTCATTTACAAAGGCCATATGCCTTGTATCCTTTATAGAATGTCACACAAACATTTGTTGATGGAATGCACAATTCTTTCAAGTTTGGCATAAACTGTTCAACGCTGAGATAGAGTCCCCACTACCTTCACCCTCAAGTGAAAAGGATAAAAAGAATAAACAGCAGGTTTTCCAAACACTTCCTCTGTATAACCATTAAAGGGAAATTAAGGCATGACAAACCACATATGCAGATGCACGTTGTTCTTTCGAGATACTTTAATATGTTCCAGATCCAAGTGCACCAGATTACTCTGTTTCCTTTGGTTCTGATACATACGCTGATACAAAGATTAACAAAGTCACTGATTTGCAATGGATGATTCTGTTTCTTTTTAGAAGTCACCCACTCCTGAAGCATTCCAAGTTCACAGAAAGTATGTTTGTATTGAGATTTTTCTCATAATTGCGTCCATCTCCATTTCATGTTAGACATATTAGATATGACATGAGCGCCCACCCACCTTGTCTGTGCTTGCTAAATGTCTTACAGTCCTATGACTATTTTAAATGTATGCATCAGACTATGAAATGATAAGACCCCAAGGTAACTTTTTTCATATAAAATAATACTAAACAGTTAATCCTTGGAAGAACATGCATTTCATGTATAATTGTACAATGAGCTTAGTAATTCTAATTTAAAATATTAAATAGTATGTAATACTGTCAAGGTTCAGTGTCAAATTGTTTATTTCTTTTAATGGAGAATCCAACTAGGTAAGTCAGAGTCCCTCAGAATCTATTAAAGAGACTTTAGCTATCAAACTGACTGCTTTGAAGTCACCAAGCTATCCTGACAGGTACCAGGTTTTCCTTTTTCTTCACACTGTACAAACAAGAACCAGAATGTATCTGCATGTAAGTCACTTGAATTAGGATTTTTTTTTTACTATTAACCTTGTATTTAAATTAATGCCCAAGATTTAAATAGTAATTACAAAGGGCCATTTTTTTCTTAGAAATTAAGCATATTTGAAGGAAGCTACTTTTAAAAACATTGTTTTAGATTACTTTTAAAAACTTAAAAATATTTTTCTCAAAATTCTGGAAAAATACTAGTTTTTTAGGTGTAGAATTTCAGTAGCTCATTAAACCACCAGAACTACAGTTTATGTTTAAGTACCAGTTTATGTTGCTTTTTCTTCTCAGTAAACAACACACACACACACACACACACACACACACACACACACACACACACACATTTTCAAAAGTTTACTCTTTGTTCTGTGGACCTTTTTACTTAGAGAGTCTCATAAATATAAAATTCAGCATTATAAAATATTCTCATGTGGGACAGAAGAGATACCTCAACAATTAAGAGCACTTAGTGGTTTTGCAGTGGATCATGTTCAATTCTCAGCAGCCACAAGGTGGCTCACAATCATCTCTAGGTCCAATTCCACGGAACCTAATGCCCTCTTTGGCCTCCAAGGGCACTAGGTACCCATGAAGTATACATGCATATGTGCATGCAGGCAAAACATCCATGCATATAAAATAAATATTTTTCATCCAAACTATTTATGTGTAAGTGAATTAAGTATGAATTAATAACTTTGATTTGATGAACTTACCTTTCATTTCCAGTTTTTGTAGATTAAGTATATACTGTCATAATGGTTTGAAATTTTACCAACAAAACATTAAGTACTATCTAGCAGTTAAACATGTTACTCCAGTGACACTTTCAGACTTTGGTAACCTAGGTTGGAAGCACTTTGTCTTGATTGACATGATACATAGCTAAAAAATGAATATCTCCAAATAATGGCACTGTGTTGGTAAGAGTGGCTTATTTTTAAGTATATCAGCCACTGAGACTGAAATAGTAATTGTCAAACACACAGGAATAACCAAAGGAGCAGAGATTCTTGCTTTTTCCTACTATTTCTGGATTGCATAGAGATTATGATGAAAGACAAGAAAAGCAATTCAGCAAACTTGAACAGAACAAATGTTCAACTAAGAGAATTGTTTTCAAGGTGTTCCATCATTGAGAAACAAAAGAGAGAGAGAGAGAGAGAGCTATTCTTCTCTGCAAATAAACTTCCTTCTTTAAAAAAAAAAAAACCCTTATATTGTTTTCATTCTGATTTTTACAATTTAGCAGCAGTACAAAGATGTTTATTCTCAAAGGGTTTGCTCCCCCATTGCACTAGTTTTTGCTAATCCTCTCCAGCCTCAGTTCTTTTGGTTGGTGGCCATCTGGCATGTTGCCTTTGATTTTATGAATAAGGTCTCCAATTGTTTCTGCAGCTGTTATCAGTGCAGCCTGACCTGCTCCAAATGGGGGTAACAGGGGTGGGGGGGGGATATCCTCACAACTTGCACAGCATTCCATTCCCGTGGCTCTCTTCCCAGACCTCTCATTGTGATTTTCCTAGTGTACATTCCTCAACACAGATGGTGACACAGCTAGACCTTAGTTTAAGGAACACATAAATGTGAGCTTTTCTCAGGAATCATTGTTTGTAACTACATTTATGAATTACGGATGAGATCTAGTAAGTCTCTACATCTTATACATATCATTGTTTTTATTAGTTGTCCTTAAAGTTGTTTCTAACTATACAATCTCTTTTATTCCTGCAATGAGTTGTTTCTTGTGTCTTCATTAAGGTTTATATTTGGTGGTGATTTCAAATAAGTAATAATATTCAATTTGTGCACCTAAGATCCCACAAGAAGAGATGGGGGCAATGGACAGCTACTGGCCTCGTTTTCAGGTGCTGAGGTAGAAGGGTACTGAGTTTGAGTTATGCAGCAATATCATGTTAAAACATTGGGAGGGTGGGGGCACGTCAGTGCCATTTTTTAGAATTATTGGATTCACTTACCATAAGAGGTAGAGTCTCGTCAATTCAACACATAGATAGACAAGATAGTACCATCATTTAAAGCATCTTTATTCTTTCTCCATCCAAATATCTTTCCTTGTAGAAAACTGTTTAATTTTTAGCTTCTAGTCCTATGTTTAGAAAACACACGAAACCTCCGTTTTAGGGCAGCTTTAGAAGGTTGAACCAGAGAGTACATAAAATCACCCATTAGTTCCTTTATGGAATAAATATACCTGCTTACTATTGGGACCTAGTAGGGTCTTGAGAAAGCCTAGGGAGATCTGACAGGAGGTAACAATAATAAGGAAGAAACATGTTTTCCATGCTGCCACTATAGGAAACACACTAAGGTGTTCTGGGACCCCTAAGTTAGGTATGGACAGGAGTTAAAGTTGAGAGAGATAGGGCAGCCCTAGGAAACTCATACTCTTGTAGACCAAGAGAGTGGAGGAAAGAGTCTTAGCAGAAAGGGGAGGGTAGGCTAGGACATGCTGGGGAATCACTCTCTTCTAACCGACCTATGCTGTGGGTTAGCAGGGTTCCTATTTCTAAGCAATATGATCTTTCTTTTTCTATATGAATCCTCTATTCTTCTGATCATAATGACAATAAAGGTATGTTTTCACATTTATTTTCTGTCACCTGTACCCATAATAGCATCTCAATTTTGTTCATCTGGTGTTGTATCTTCCATTAGACACTTCCATTGCTCTCTAGATTGAGCCAGGAGGCTTCTCAAATCTGCATGAAATTTGTCATTCATCTTGGCATTCATTGTCTCTATTTTGCATGGAATGTTAATATATGTTCATGCAAAATATATATCATAACTCTATAAGTATATTCTCCCCCACAGCAAGATATGATCAGAGTATTTATTTCACTCCCATAATTTTTAAATGCAGAAAATGTCTGTGGGATCATCTTTTGCATTATATTAAAGTGAGAAGTAAAACTGAGTTATTAGAGGCTCATGTTTAACTTGTTTCACATCCTTGTGCCTGTTCTGGATGAAATGAATGGTCTTTAAATATGCCTCTGCCCTTAACAGGGATTTTGTGTGTTTGAATTAAGAGTTAATTCTAAAGGCCAATTTGCTGGCAGTTTAACTTACACACAGGAAAAGGAAAACAGCCAGACTGTATAACTACAGCTATAGCGAGTGCCAGCTGGAGATAAGAATGGGAACCAGAGTGAGAAAACTGAATTCTGCCTAGTATTTTATTAGCAACTGTCCTTGCATCTGTACATGAAATTTTCAGCTGTACATAATATCGTCACGGAATCCTGTACAGTTGACAAAATACTTTGATATGCAATTTCCAGTTTCTTCAGTCCATGATCTCTCCCTACCCCTAGACCAGGGTGAGCCATATCTAAGATACCACTATGACTGAGAACACAACTCCACCTCCTTTTTTTTTTTTCCAGTAGGCATGAACTCTGTGAGAGGCAATCAGGATGAGCAGGAGAGGTCTGCAAGGCTCTGGATCAGTATATGGGACCTACTACACTAGGCAAGGTCAAGACAGGGGAGGCACTGTACCTTCTGTCCATTACATTCAGAAGAAACCAGTCTGAAGTGCAAATACCTTTCAAACTGCTCAGTACTTCCTAGAAGGCAAGCAAGGACTGATGCCTTGCTGAGTTCTCAGTACCTTTGATGATCAAATGAGACCAGCTCCCTGCTGCTTGAAGCTCTGCCCCATTCAATTTCAACAGTGGGAGGCCAGAAGAGGCCCTGGGACATTCACTCTGAGCTACCAGTTTCTGCAAGTCTACAGGTAGTGAAGGTCCAGGCAGAGCAGCCTTTTGGTACAAGTTGTATCTTCTGTGATCCCTTTTCTTATTTATATGTCTGCCTATCTATCTATCTATCTATCTATCTATCTATCTATCTATCTATCTTATATAATATATCCGGAATACTCCCCCATATCTACACCCCCTTTCCAACCTCCCCTTCTCCTCAGAAAGGAGTAGTCCTAACTGTGTCACTCCTGAAACGGGACATGACAAGATGAAACAAGGCCAGGCATTAACCCCCACACCAAAAGTGAACTAGGCAACCCAGCAGGAGGATAAGGGTTCCAAGGGCAGGTAAAAGGGCCAGAGACTCCCCAATTCCAGCTTGTAGGAGTTTTGCAAGAACACCAAGGCAGAGAACCATAACATATATTTAAGGAACCCTGAAGGTTCCAGGTCTGCTGCTTCAGTCTCTGTGAGCCCCTAAGAGTACTGGTCAATTGACTCCATGGGTCTTGTTCTCTTGATGTTCTTGATCCCTTTGGTCTCTGCAATCCCTATTGCCTCTCTTCCGCAGGGCTTCCTGAGTTCTGCACTATGTTTGGCCCAAAGCCTCCGTATCTCAGCTCCCATCAGCTGCTGGAGGGAGCCTCTTAGATAAAGATTGGGCTAGGCTGGGATCTATGAACAGAGCATGACATCATTAGAAACCATCTCTGAGTTATCCAGTCTCTAGTTCCTGGACTGCTCTGCAGTTTCAGGCAGAGGTTCCCTCCTTTGGCATAGGGTTCTGTCCATCCCTCGTCACAGCGGTGTGATCCATTTTCTAAATCTCTATTTATATAAATTGCCTTCTCCTTACTTTCATCAGAAAAATAGGATTTATTTTCTTTTGTCTCTGTATCAATCACAAAATCATTCAATAGGTGAAGAACCTAATAATGCATGTGTTCTTATTTATTTTTTATCCAGGCTGAGGCAGGTTCAAATGAAAGCGCAAAGTCAGAAAAAAATAACCAAGCAGCTGATGGTGGTTTTTTTGTTTTTTGCCTTTTATGTGATTATCCTTTGTGGGTCATTTTAAAGTCTCTTCTTTATCAAGGGTTAGTAAAAAGTCTGAATCTTTGTGCTCAGCAGGAGAAAGAAAACAGAAAGAAAGGTATGCCCCCCCACCACACAACCCCCCATCCCCCACCTCCAGTTCCCCCCCTTCTCCACAGGTGCACACACACACTCTCTCTGAATGCTTCCTCATCCTGGGCCTCAGAGACAACCTCCTCTGGAAAGAGACTTCCAGTTGAGAGAGTGAAAATCATTTCAGAAAAAGTCAGCTAAGTCCTGGAGAACCCCAGACAGCACTGGCCACCATTCAGGACATTCTTATTCTTGTCCAGACTGATCTGACTTCCCTAGAGTGGGAGAAAAATCTCAGGTAGGAATGGTGGGGATTGGTAATGATGAAAACTCAAAAGAATAAAGATTCCTTAGAGCACATTGACATTAAAAAAATGTTGAATTGGAAAGCCCTTTTTTGATGAAACTCACCCTTTGAAAGGATGGATGAAAAGGGATGAAGCATCTTCCTCTGGACCCCCAGATTCTGCAAATGAAAATGGGCTCTGGGAAGGGAAAGGAGTGAAGGGTTTTGTTGTCTGTTACTAAGTACATTACTTGCCTTATGGAAAAGCTGCTGTGTTTTTGTGTTGGGGGTGGGGCGGAGTAATTTAAACTGCACACATAAAGTTCTATGGTGAGGAGAGAAAAGCTTCAACCAGCTGGCCAGGATTGTGTCTAAGGAACACTTCTCTAAAAAAAAAAAAAAAAAAAAAGTCATGCCTTCTCAATGCCAGCCCCACACAAGTCCTGATATAAACCTGACCCACTTACCTAACCCAGCAGCTGTAGGAGGTGTGTGTGTGTGTGTTTCAACAATTGTGTCCCTAATGCCTCAAACAGGAAGCACTAAATAAGGATTAGTAAGGGGAAGATAGGAGGTCACAATCTCACCATACAATGGCAAAAGTATTTACTAGCGAGAGAAAGTAAAGAACAAGTTTAAAACGCTCTTAACCCACAGATTTGGGGGAAACTGTCCCTCGATGAAAATAAACAGTGCCCCAACGTTTTCAACTACTCCTGCAACAGAGAAGCAAAGTCTTTTGTGGATGGTGCCTCAAGGTTACAGAATGCCTCTAGAATCTGAGTTGTTTTTTAGGTTTCTTTTTTTAGAGATCCTGAGACACTTTGAAGGCTGAACAAACATTATTTTCCCAAAATTAAATTTATAGAGGAAAATCTGCAGAGTTTTCAAAGAAGTCGAGGTCCCTCCTGAGATTCAAAACACAGCTGTTAGCTGGGTTTGTTCATGGCTGCAGTAGGACCCTTGTTCATCTCAGACCCTGCAGCTTCCACCCCAATTCCACTTAGCACCCTGCGTGCTAAGGAAATGGAAAACTCAGGGTCGAACATGAAGTTCTTTGGTGGCCACAGACTTGACAGTGGACTCCCCGCTGCGCAGCACAGTAGGAGACTCCAGCGTTGGGTTCCCAAAGCCCCAAGGCGGGCCCCAGTCACTGTCAGCACACCCTTTTGGCAGGGCTACTGACTGAGGCCATGTGCAACTGCCATCGTGTGTATAAAAGCATCTCTCCAAGATTTTGATTTCTTCTGTTCATGGAATGTTTTTTGGCAGATCCTCCGCGTCTTGAGAATGCGAAATAGGTTTTCCTCTTTACTTCAGACAGGGCTTTGAGTGCTAACTAGATGGTGCAATTCCTACCACCTACCCACTCTGATTCCCGGCCTAAGGTCCCTCAGTTGCAGCTTTGGGGACACTGCAAAACTCGCCCGGGCAAAGAGACCTCTTTCTGAGTTCTAATCGCCCAGGGATGTGTTCTGTGGAAGCTGGTTGGACCAAACTAGAGATGGCAGCAGCTGCTTTCATCTCGAGAGTGCTGGGTCTTGAAGGAGTGCCAGCATCGCATCCGCTGGGCAGCTCGACCAAGTTCAAGGAACCATTCCTCCACTTTGACTTCTCCAGCAACATTCTGAGAATTCATCCTAAGTGCCAGTGGCAGGAAGAGCCGGTGAGGCAGAGCCAATGGGGATAGGGGGGAGGGCGGTCAGGGGAGAAGCACCTGGAAACGGAAAAGACAAGTCGGCTCACTTCGGGATCCAGGCTTTGATTTGAAGCAGCAGCGAACCAGGGTAGCTTGACACACCACCCCCTGCATATAGCTCAGCTTGATCCTGGAGCTAGTTAGGGCGTTAAACGGGTACGCGGGTGGGGCAATTCATTAGGCAAGAAATGGATTAGTTGTTTATTATCTATAAACATTCCAACCACAGCAACGGATCATAAAACCACGGAAGGGCCTGTAAAGGGAAAGAGCTAGGAAGCCTTCATGTGGGCCTTGCGGTCTTAGCGATTGTTCCCGGGTGATAAAGTGTCCATTAGAGAGGGAGAGGCAGAGAAGGGGAAATGATTTCCTAGGCTGGGAGTCACGGTTTCTCTCAGCCGCATGGGGGTAGACACAGTGCTGGGGTGAGTTGGAAGGAGATGATGAGAACGGACAAAAGATTGAAAGGCCACGGTGGGGCCATTAGCAAGGCTCATGCAATAAAAGCTGTGGATTAAATGAGGAGAGCAATTTAGTCTTCAGTTTCTTGGCGAAATCCTTAGTAACCAGGAAAGCAGCCTAATAAGATTTTATGGAAGAAAAGAAGTTTAAAACCACCATCTTTCTGATGGCAGACACTCTGTTGAGACTGTTTTTTTCTTAAGTTTTCATTCGGAGTAGAAAGTTTTTTAAGAGGAGTTAATTTCAAACAATTAAATACTTTTTAAAGTATAAAACTTATATATACTCAGTTATTTTCTTGGAACAAGATCTAAGTTCTCCATGTTACTATGTCAGAAACAGTGAACACACATATTTATATATTGGTTTATAATCAACTAACTGATCATACTTTCAATTGAATTCAGAACCTCTTAGAAATTATTGGAAACTTTATTAGTGCAATTTAAGTGATATATTGTTTTTAAATGTTCAGGAGACAAGTTTTATAAAATAATGTTACCTAACTGAGTTCTTATTTCTCAAATTTTAAAAAACAAAACTTGACATAAGAAGACATACTTTATAGGTGAAAAGATGATAAATTATAAAACATAATAATCTGCATAGAACTTCTCAAAAATTAGGATAAAAGGGGTTGCCAGCACCCCAGAAAGTGCTCCTCCTTCAACAGATTGTTTTTAAAAATCTGTGTATAACAATCATACTTGAGGAGATGTTGCTATTTAAAAAAACACTTCAATTCCTGAATTCCTTTTGAGTACCAATATCCTTAGCCAAATCTTGGGGAAAAAAAAAAAAAGAAAAGAGAGAGAGGATACAAAAAGCAGCCTCTACATTTGTAAGCCCATCCCCCCACCTTTCCTTATTCCACACTGAGAGACATAACAAACAAACCATTACATGTTGAAAAACACATCTGAAAACAGAAAGGTCACATTGCTGCCAGTCCTGGGGAACATTAGCTGGTGTTTGGAAAATAGTTGACAGTTGAAGGTTGAGGTTTCTCTCTTTTCTGCTCAGAAAGTGAAGGGAAAGAGAAGGAGGAGGGGAAAGAGAGGGGAGGGAAAAAGAGGGAGGGAGGGAGAGAGAAAAAGAAAGAAAGAAAGAAAGAAAGAAAGAAAGAAAGAAAGAAAGAAAGAAAGAAAGAAAGAAAGAAAGAAAGAAAGAAGGGTTAAAATGGAATAGAGGTGCAGGAGAACTTACACAGAATAGCCTTATAGCCTGGCAAAAATAAATTGTCTAAAGGTTACCAACTTTCTATTCTAGGTTCAAACACACATACACACACACACACACACACACACACAAAGAGGGGGTGGGGGAGAAGTACGGAGACCAAAAGAATATGAAATGACTGGAATTTGCTTTTTCTGAAAACATGAAGAGGAGTGGGATTTTGTTTGTTATCATAAAACAATTAAAAATAACTACAGTAACATCAGAGTCTGACTTCCTCAAGAGGAAGACAGTTGGGCAAAGCAAGTTCCTTTGCCAACAGCTTCAGCGAGAGTGAAAGTGGCTTGATCCTTTCTGAAAGGGTCCCGGACCCCTCTTAGTCTAACTAATCCGATAAATGCAGAATGATTCTCACCGACTTAGTTGGGTTCAGGGAACCCACAGCACAGTGTCTGTTGGCCTCTGAAATCCCTCTTATCCGAATTTGTGAGGCAGACATTCAGGAGCCCAGACTGGAAACTGTCATTTTTAAATTGTATTGATAAGTGGTACTGACAGTAAATAGTGAATCCTTCATGGCCTGCTCTGATCTTGATGTCTCCAAAACAGAATGCATTTTCGAGGCAGAACGGTGGAAGGGACCAGAGAGTGAAAGATGACTAAGAGATATTTGGGATTAGAAAGAACTTTGTGTAACCTTGAGCACGCCACTTTAACTTCGAGGGGCTCACCTTTCCCGAGTCACCTAACTATGTCTGCAAATAAGCTCTTGCAGTTTTTGATTGTAGGACAGTAATTAAGTCATCACTAGCAGATATAGTAGGTTACTTGAGAGCCTGCCGCCACCCTTTGCTTGTCTGTTAAAAGCTTGTATAAGGTCTGTCTGTGGAAATATTCATGATAAAGATTCCAGGCAGGGAAGTTTCAAGTCGAGTCCCCTGCAGTTAATCGATGATGAGGTGTCCCTGATGAGGCCTGGTCCCCATTCCACTATCACCGCTGACACCTGGGCTGCACACCTGGTTTGTCAGACTGTGGCGGACAGCGCTGGATTTAACTCTCAGCCAGAAGACCAATCTACCTCCATCCTGCGTTTTGAAGCTCCGGGCCTCGGGGATTTCCAGTCTTTCTGCTCTGTTGAACTCACTTTCAGCCCCCAGGTTAACTGTAAGCATGCCCACTTCCACCAGGCCGAAGACTCCTAGGGAGTCCAGTGCAGAACAAGCCATAGCAGACAAAACAGAGCTCTGGTGCAGCAGAGGCCAAATCACAGTCGCTTGCAGTAGGAATGACTCACCCGCCCTGGTGTTAAACAGGAATAGTCTCGGCACTAGGAGAGGAAAGAGCTCTTTGCCTTGGGGAAGAATTACTCCTCATCATTTGTTTTAAGATGCAATCTACTGTAGAACCCAGCAACTGGCTGGAACCATCCATTGTACCTGCAAAAAGCAAGAAGCCAAACTGTGCCCTCTGTGAAGAAGCAATACTAGCTAATTCCATTCAGCAGCAAATGCTTTTGTTTTTTAAAGCAATCAGATCCTGAACCGCATTCTTCCCATCCCCATTCACCGTTCTCAAAGATTCCCAGTAACCACACAACCCTGTTAGATTTCTGCCACCCAGCCTCTAATAGAGTGGGGACAGGAAGCTAATTTGATGCTTTAGGGTACCTTCAGGTCTATTTCTCAACCTATCGTTTTTAAAATTAACTTTTAAACTACTTTCAAACAACAACGCAAGCTAAGACCGATTGCAAACATTTATATCAGCCAGTGCCCATATTTGGGAAAGGTTTTCCCTGGAGTCAAAGGTGGATGCCAGCCCTCATTACAAGTCACATAACTTCGTATGCTTCCTCAACAATCCTTCCCGAGTCTGAATTCCTAGCCTAAACTACACAGACCTTGGAAACTAATGCACATGGAGATGGTTTTCCTATCTCTGGAGGAAGCCAGTAGACCCTGAGTATTAAGCCACTAGTAGAAAGTCCTAGATAAAGACCCAAACGGAGGCATCAAGGGCAGAGATAAGGTCTTGGAATCTTGGAGGAATTTAGCCTGGCTTCAATGCTTCAGCAGGCAGCCTCATTGTAATATCACCTCTGGCCTCATCTAGAAGATGGAATGGTCCCCAGAGGGGGTTGGAGAAGTTACTTCACACCCCATCCCCAGGCTTAGTCCCTTTGAATGTCACCAGGGATGCTAAGGAGGCAATACATCAAAGGGTGGTGCAACCCTCTTTGTTATTGGATAATAATCCAAACGTGCCTGAGTGATTCTTATTCTTCATAATGTATGACACTGCTTGAAATATTGATATCAAATACGGCTGGTCCCATGTGCCAGACTACTGTTAATCTAAACGGTGGAAAAAGTAAGTAGACACACGACACTTTAGATAGCCACATCCAAAAGCCACATAAATTTAATGTGTCCGTTACAATTAAGAAACTACGTTTAATAATTAGTTCTTTTAGTCACTTTTCGTTTTTTTTCCTACACCTATGACACTTGGCTACTCAATTTTACTTTGCAAAACCAAAAATGACTTAATTTTCAAATGGTAACAGTATTTCTGGCTTTTAAATGTGCTCCAATTTTGAAACAAAACATTTTGAAACACCTGACGCATACACAAAACAGTAAAAATAAAATTATATTTTAGAAATAAACAGATATAAAGAACAGAAATTATATAACAGAAATTAACTAATATAAAGCCTCACTCCAATCTAACCAATAAAGAATAGATAGCTCCATGCTAAATAACATTTTCTTTATAATCCTCAAGTATGATAGGATTGGCAAAAAAAAAAAAATTCACATTTGCAGAAATCGTTAAACATTACAAGAAAAAAAATGTGAGCACAATCTTCCTGACAAATTTCAAATACACTTCACATTTTGCCATAGAAAACTGTCATTCACACATATTGCCTCTTATGCAGCATAATTCATTTACAAATTTTCCATTTTCTAGCAAAATGGGAACAAGTAACTGCATTGGTCTTATTTATTTATTTTTCTTGTAAAAGCTGCCAGTCCACAGCAGGAGACTTTTGTGTGTGTGTTTTTAAACAGCAAATACTGAAATTTAAAATCTAAAGGAATTAACTGTTTGAAAGACTCCCTGCAGCTTTAGAGATTTTATTTGCTGGATTGTCATTTGCTTCCTCTAACCATTTTCATGTGTCGATATTTGGACAATTCTTAATATTTTCCCACAGAAGTCATGCATATTTGCAACTTATTTTCCACATAAGTCAAGCAAGAGAAATTGTGACATTCTTATCTAGTTTTAACTTGACGTACATTGCCACTATGACATGAGTGAGTGAAACACTGCTCAGTCCCTGAGACGAAAGACATGTAAGTATTAGTAAACTGTTGATGTCGAATGGCAAGACTTCTGAACTGTGATGCTTTGAAAATGTTATGGAAAGTTTTGGTTAGACTATCCATATAATGCGTACTCTTTTATAGTAAATATTCACAGAGGGATAACAGAGTTAGTGCCAACGTTATTCTTATTCAAGAAACCTTTTGAACAACAGTGTGGAGAGTAAAAATATCTACATCTCCATCCCCACCACACATACACCATTTCCTGTCCCTACTCCAACAGAAAGAATAATGTTACTTCATTAAAACGGTCACTAATCTTAAAAAAAAAAAAAAAAGCAATGTTTTAATCTCTTACCCGAAAGAGTCTTGTCACTGTGAGAAGAACTGAAATTGTCACTGTTCTGTGTTCTCTATTACAGTCCTGGCTTCTGTACTGTATTGCTCTTGTGAAGGCTGAAATAACCACGTATGACTACAGCCTCCAGGGACCCTTATGAAAATGAGATATGTAGCTGGTTCAAATAAATGCTATAGACCTTGACCTGGGAATCCAGTTGAGAAAACAAATTACCTCACATATGCTAAAACATAATTAAAATGTTATTCTAAACTGGTTTTTGTGTGTATACTGTTTTGTATGTGTATATTAGTTCTATATTCAATCACAAAGATATATGTATGGAATTACACTACTTATGGAAATGCTACATGAACTTCCTTTTATTTTAGAGTAGCAAACATTAACTTTGAATGCAACCACCTGTAACTTCCATCTTCAAAATCTTTGGAAATTGCACATTTTATTTAACAATATGTTTTATGCCCAGAGTTTTTGGTAAGTGTTTGTAATTCTAGGTCCTGAAAGGCTGAGGCAGGAGAATTGAAAATTTAAGATCAGCTTTAGATTCACAGGGAAGTTCTTGTCCTCACTTTTGCTCCCTCCCTCCCTCCTTCCCTTCCTCCTTCCTTCCCTCAAATTGAACCCAGGGTCCTGCACATGCTGGTTCATATATCTTCATAAGGCTACACCCTCATTTCACATACACACCCTGCCATTTTTTTTTTCAAGTTTAAACTTTTTAAAAACTTCTTCACAGGTGGCATTGGTAGCATTTGTATTTTGGCGACACGCATATGGGTACACTTTTTATTGCCCCCCCCCACCTCCGGCCTTAGGACTTAATATTTGTTTGAAATTGTATTCACATTGGTTCAAAACAATGAGATCTGTCAAGAGTTTTAATTGTATGCAGCACAAGTGAATCTTATATAAAGAATACAAGCACTGGAGAGATGATCCAGTGGTAAGTTAGCTTGCTACTCTTACAAAGGATCCCAGTTCAGTCCCCAGCATCCTTATTAGGGGGCTCACAACAACTTGTAAGGCCAGCTCCAAGGGGGTCAAATGCAGCCCTCCTCTGGCCTCCACAGGTACTGCACCCATGCATACCCTATTTTATTTTATTTTGGTTTTTCGAGACAGGGTTTCTCTGTTGTAACTCTAGAGTCCTGGAACTC
Source organism: Cricetomys ansorgei (assembly GCA_026225945.1). Classification (NCBI taxonomy): domain Eukaryota; kingdom Metazoa; phylum Chordata; class Mammalia; order Rodentia; family Nesomyidae; genus Cricetomys; species Cricetomys ansorgei. The sequence goes on from JAMJFZ010000107.1 coordinate 34,941,383, forward strand.
ACTCTGTTGACCAGGCTGGCCTCAAACTCAGAGATCTGCCTGCCTCTGCCTCCAGGGTGCTGGGATTAAAGCCATGTACCACCACTGCTCAGCTCACATAATTTAAAAAATTAAAATAAAGAACACATACATGCTTTTAGCTAGTGAAAATGAAGTCTGCATCTTAATATATGACTACGATATGACAACACCCATCTAATTTTAAGTTGATTTGAAAACGAGAAGAGTAAGATCTTTCAGGGTGTGATTGATTTGCTGCTGCTATATGCCATGGGTGCGTATGTTTTTCTAACGTCAGAATGGAAATGATTTCTTCAGAGAACTTTGAGATAGATTACTCAGTATTGCTTAAAAATATAAATCTATTAAGCCTTAAAATATAGGCATATGTTTCCTTCTTAAAAGATCATATTCAAAATAAAGTCCGAAACAAAAACATTTGTTAGAATATTGTATTTAAATGTATAATAATTACTTAGCTTTTTTGGTTCTTTGCTTTGAGACAGACTTTCTCTAAGTATCCAGGCTTTTCAGGAACTCGACATGCATTTCATTTTGGCCTCTAGCATGCCATCTTCCTGCCTCAGCACCAGTTCCCTTAATCCTGGGCTTGTACTTGTGCACCATCATTTTGCTTTTCTATGACATTCACAATTTAGGCTCATTAACTAAGCACAACGTGTTACTTTCCAAAAATTAAAAAGAATAAAGACATGTTAATTCATATGCATATATGTTCTTTTTTTTTTAAAAAAAAAAAAAAAAGGTTAAAGCCAACATGGGATTACATGCCTGTAATCCCAGTACCTTGGGAGTAGAAGTTTAAGTTACCAATAGTATTTGTATATGTGGAGCAATGAGAACATTTCCTATTCCTAATAAGGTATATCATGTAATCCCCAACATGAGAATATAGATTTCACCTGTTACTTCTGAAACAATTCAGAAATCTCTGAGTTTTCTGAAACACATTTTTATCAGCATAACCTTGAGACTCTAATTTCGATTACACTGACCATTACAACTTAAATGAAGTGTACCTCCAGTGGTCATTCTGACTGCTAATGGCCAGGCACTATCCTCGGAGCACCAATGAACTAAACAAAAGACTTGCTGTA